>VWZQ01002579.1:8970-42892 GCA_013397015.1 Myiagra hebetior | reverse complement strand
CCACAAAACCACAAAATCACAAAAGCTCAAAATAGCACTGGACAAAAGGTTAAATTTATGTTGATGAAGCTATCATTATGAACAAAGAGAATTTGTGAGAATATACCAATTTGTAGTGGTCTGTGACTGCTTCATGAGAGACAACCCAAATTTTTCTACATATCTTAAATTTTAGGAAAGTTGCCTAAGGCAAAGTGTCTGCAAAAGACTATATTAAATCAAGTCTGATATTTCCTATAGCAAAAGAGAATATGCCTAACTGCAATAATGTTAATATTCTCTTACAAAGCAGAAAAATGTGTATATATATGAGTGATATATTGTAGAAAAAAAATTGTTTATGGATGATTGACTAGGTATTGTTGACAGTAGAAAAATTCACAGGTATGTAAGCTTCTTAACAGTCTTATGAATGTCATGTCTGACATTTGTATTAATAGATAATGTGTGATAACTAGTAAGAATAAAAATATTACATATTGTACGTTTGTTCCATGTAAAATGGATTCGTTTTCTATTTAATGGATTTCCTTTTATATTTTTAACTATTACAGCAGTTGTAAATGCTCTTTGACTTGCAGACTGATTAAAATAATAAAAATCCCGTAATGATCGATCTTGCACTTAGTTAAGTTTCTTAAATGCTTTATTTACTTTCTTTAACAAAAGTCTGAGATAAATGAGGAGACAGTAGTAAAGACATTACAGACATTGGTGAAAAATGCCTGCCAGCCCCCCACATGCTTATTCGAGAAAAGACCCAGGAAAAATATCCTGAAAAAAGTTACAAGGGAAGGAGGACGTTGATTAAGGAAATGAGAGAAAGATATTTCAAAGAGATCTCCAAATGTGCCTAAGGATAGCCACCTAGACACATGGAGTGTTATGTGCCAAGACAGTGGGAAAGTGCTCCTCAACAAATAGTGCAACGAATGGTGAGGAGGGAAAGAGCTCTTCCAGTGACCCACTTTTGTAACAATGCTGTTTAGTACTGTGGAGAGCATCGTGTTACCTTTTGTTATGATTTACAGGACAGGACAAGATACTGTGGAGAAAACAGAGTTAAGGATGTGAATTATGATTTTGCAAATATTTTTTTTTCAATATGCTTAAACAACAAATAAAATCCTTCCAGGGTCTTAGTGACCTTTGAACTTTTTTTTTTTTCTCTCCTTCCTTTTCTAAAAAGTATTTCAAGATAGCAAGACAGCAAGTCTCAGTCTGTGGAGGAAGGCTGTAGTATTTATTTCAGGAGCACATTGGTCCTTGTCAGGAAAGTACATTTAAGCGCTATCACTATATCCCCTTCCTTTCTTTTTCATTTGCTATGAGATCAGGTTTTATGAGATTAGGGTTCATTCCTCCCATTCCTGCAGACTGGTGGCAGCAGAATTAAAACCAGATTTCAGAAGTGATCTAGGCAAATAGATTAATTTTCAAAAGAGCTTTAGGAACATAAATGCTAGTGATTAAAAAAACATATTTTCTGATGATAAATGTTCATTTATAAAGTTTTGTAAGAATTCTGTGTTAAATGCTATAAATGAGAATGCTTTTTTCTTTCTCCTTTCTTGCCATCCTATGGCAATTCCAAGACTCTGTCTATGTGTAACTTATTAATTTGTATTAATTTCATTAAAATTGCTGCATTGTGTAAGGAGTTAGCCAGAGACTGACAGGGATCCTGACACATCACCTATTCGCAGTGGAAAAAACTTCAAAGAAAATTAAATAGCATTAGATTAACAACTATGTTCTGAACATGAAAAGCCAGGATATAAATAGGAACAAATCTCTTAGTCTGAGGAAAGAATTTATTTGTCTTTGTCTTCATTTGAAAGACAGATGTCTGCTAAGGAAGTCAGGAGCCTCCCTTGGAATGGAAGATGTAACCCTCTTCTCTCAGAGTTATTATAATTTTGAAATTAAGGTGCTTTCAGGAAAAGATATGAGAAACAGGAATCACGAGGCAATAATACAGAAACACTGGCTTAACCCTGTGAGAGTCAGAATACAACCTGACACCCTGTCAGGCAGGGTGGTGGTAGCAGTCCAATTAAATGGTGGCTGCAATCCTGTTGAAGTGGTGGATGTGGTTCTGTCGAAGTGGTGATCCTGTAGAAGGGTCTGGTCTGCCTCTGAAGGTCCAGTGGTGGTTATGTAGCTCTTGTCCTCTGGGAATCCAGTGGATAAGGGCTGGCTGTGGTGTTCCAAACCTCAGATTATATCCAGGTAGGAATGTTTGGTTCCTTCCCCTGGGCAGAGCATCTCATAATGGGGTGATGTAATTTTATGAGTCATGCAGAGAGGCTTGATGGCCCATTAACAGAAGATAGACTCCAGAGGGACTTATCAGGGATGTGTCATGGAAGAGATAAAGAACACTGCCCACCTGGTTTTAACAGATGGCGATAGAATACATGCTTTTGGTTACATATTACATTGTAACCTAAGACAGCTTAAAGAAAAATTAACAATAATGGGCATTGCCCAAAAGGGATAGAAAAGGTATATATTCCAGAGAAGAAACCATTAGCAAAAATATTTTTGAATACTGAAAATTGATTGCTTAATTTCTGAAGATTATAGTAATGTGATTAAAAAATCAAGTATAGCAATGACATATGAGCATTTTAACTTTTTTGTCAAGATTCAACTTTGGAATTATTTACCTAATATTTAAACTATCAGAAGTTACCTGAAGGGTGTCTCAGGTTACACTCTGTTACTGGGGTTGTAATACAAACTTTTAAGAGATGAACAGGGTATTCATTAGAATATGTTATGTATCTTTTCTATCTCCTGCCGGTTAAAAACAGTGTGTATTGAATTTCTGATTGGAGAATACCTTCTCTCCCTTGTATAAGTATGAATAGAACCATCCTTACCTGGGATAAGCATGAGGAATACTATGGATTTAGTGTGGGTCCACTGTGATGAGTCCACTGAGATATCCAGCAGAGAAAGAAGTGAAACAGAAGGGATACTCAGCATTTAGAATGTTAACATCCCCTGTCTGGACATTTTTTATGTCTTCTGTTTGCATAAGATTTGCCACAATATATTTCAATTCTTAATGTAACAGAAGTACTGAAGTAGAATAAATTTCCAGCCATGCATTTACTTTATGTAGCATCTCATTTTGCAGTCTAGTACCTTAGAAGGATATTGAAAGTTCATATTTTTCAGATTAAGAAGGGAATCTGGGGGTATAGGCAGGCTGACAATGTTTTTGTTTAATTTTATTTTAATCAAGCATGCAGAAACATTAAAAGAAAACCTTCTGTTTTGTCAGAAGGAAAAACTGCCTTTCACTGGAAAATACTAATTACATTATGAAAAAAAGTGAGGAAAATATTCCCATTTTCTAGAACCTGTGTCTAGATATGGAAATATCATATGACTGGGAAGAATTTGAAATAGAGAATTTGTTCAGAAAAAACAAATAAACTCCTCCACTCCCCAAATTATTTAGTCATATACTTCAAGAAGACTCTGCCCTCTGTGGTAAAATTCTTCCATTAAATCTTCATGGAAAATTTATAGGTACAGATTTCTGAAGTTCTTTAATACTGATCTATTGCAACAATGTTCAAGGCTTCAGACTACAACCTGGATCCTTGTTGGTAGATGCTTTACAAGAGCAAAAGGAAGACATTAATTTTCTCATTTATGCTTATATATTTATTTCAAATTTTATTCATTAAAGATGAGAAATAAGATGAAATAAGCAGGTTGGGGATAGGCCAAAGAAACAAAGTTTGTTGAAAACACAATTTGCCGTTTGACTTAGTGTTGTGCCCCAGTCCACTTGGTGGGTTTAGGGGAAGGACTTTTTGATGCACTCTGGGTGGTGTGCAGGAGAAACAACAAAACACTCAGAAGGTTCAAAAACTTTAGCTGTCTAACTTTAGAAAATTATGGTAANATTTATATTTCTGTTTTCTCCATTTACAGTTTTGTAACCCTGTATCACAAATGTCCATAGCAGTCTTTCTTTCAGCGGTAGTATCCTAGATTACTTAACTGTTCTTCATACAAAGCCATTCCATAATTCTGAGCATCTTCAGTTTTCTCTCTGAAAATTTTTCTGTTCTACGAAGAAATTCCTGAAACAGGACACAAGAGTTGCACTCTATATTCAAAAGGCCAACAAAAAATATTAAAAACTGTCACAGGGAAGTCCCCTGTTATGCTTCCAATCTTTTCCTAATGATTCCCACATTTTGTCTTTTTTTTTTTTTTTTTTTTTTATTTTTATTNATATTTTTGAATACTGAAAATTGATTGCTTAATTTCTGAAGATTATAGTAATGTGATTAAAAAATCAAGTATAGCAATGACATATGAGCATTTTAACTTTTTTGTCAAGATTCAACTTTGGAATTATTTACCTAATATTTAAACTATCAGAAGTTACCTGAAGGGTGTCTCAGGTTACACTCTGTTACTGGGGTTGTAATACAAACTTTTAAGAGATGAACAGGGTATTCATTAGAATATGTTATGTATCTTTTCTATCTCCTGCCGGTTAAAAACAGTGTGTATTGAATTTCTGATTGGAGAATACCTTCTCTCCCTTGTATAAGTATGAATAGAACCATCCTTACCTGGGATAAGCATGAGGAATACTATGGATTTAGTGTGGGTCCACTGTGATGAGTCCACTGAGATATCCAGCAGAGAAAGAAGTGAAACAGAAGGGATACTCAGCATTTAGAATGTTAACATCCCCTGTCTGGACATTTTTTATGTCTTCTGTTTGCATAAGATTTGCCACAATATATTTCAATTCTTAATGTAACAGAAGTACTGAAGTAGAATAAATTTCCAGCCATGCATTTACTTTATGTAGCATCTCATTTTGCAGTCTAGTACCTTAGAAGGATATTGAAAGTTCATATTTTTCAGATTAAGAAGGGAATCTGGGGGTATAGGCAGGCTGACAATGTTTTTGTTTAATTTTATTTTAATCAAGCATGCAGAAACATTAAAAGAAAACCTTCTGTTTTGTCAGAAGGAAAAACTGCCTTTCACTGGAAAATACTAATTACATTATGAAAAAAAGTGAGGAAAATATTCCCATTTTCTAGAACCTGTGTCTAGATATGGAAATATCATATGACTGGGAAGAATTTGAAATAGAGAATTTGTTCAGAAAAAACAAATAAACTCCTCCACTCCCCAAATTATTTAGTCATATACTTCAAGAAGACTCTGCCCTCTGTGGTAAAATTCTTCCATTAAATCTTCATGGAAAATTTATAGGTACAGATTTCTGAAGTTCTTTAATACTGATCTATTGCAACAATGTTCAAGGCTTCAGACTACAACCTGGATCCTTGTTGGTAGATGCTTTACAAGAGCAAAAGGAAGACATTAATTTTCTCATTTATGCTTATATATTTATTTCAAATTTTATTCATTAAAGATGAGAAATAAGATGAAATAAGCAGGTTGGGGATAGGCCAAAGAAACAAAGTTTGTTGAAAACACAATTTGCCGTTTGACTTAGTGTTGTGCCCCAGTCCACTTGGTGGGTTTAGGGGAAGGACTTTTTGATGCACTCTGGGTGGTGTGCAGGAGAAACAACAAAACACTCAGAAGGTTCAAAAACTTTAGCTGTCTAACTTTAGAAAATTATGGTAAAATAAGGTACTTGGCAAATTTTAAAACAACATCTAAAGTAGAGGCACTTCACAAACTTTAACTTAGCTAACTTTAATTTGTGCATCTTTATCTTAGCCAAACATAACAAAGCACTTAATGAGACATTGATCGGAATTTTTTAGTCAGTCTTACAGTATATTTTAAGAAGAAGTTAGGAAAAGAAACAATGAGAGAAAGAGAAAGAAAGGATTGTGGTAGAAAGCTATCACCACCTGTGGGTCCAGAGATGAGATTTGATTGTCACAGTTTTGAAGTCGTCCATTGGTCAAAGTGATGGTCGCAGTCTTTATCAATCCAGGGTGTATCAAGCCCATGAAACACAAAATTTAATGGGTTAATATACACTCAGGCTAGATGGGAATCCCCAGGTATCACCCCTGGCATGGAGAGTTTTACACTGCCTCATGTAACACTGTGGATCACCTGCAGTCCTCTGGTGGAAGACCACAGAAATGAGTCNATTTTGTCTTTTTTTTTTTTATTATTATTATTCCTGCTCACCAAAACTTACATTTTCAAAGAAGAATTCATTACACTGCCAAGATTTTTTGAGTGACAACACTAAAACAGAGATGATCACTTCCTACAGAAAATGTTTAGATACCTTGGCAAATCCATCACACGGAATTTAATTTGCAATTTCATTTTTCAGACATTTAATTTTTAATATTCTTTTATCCTGAAGAAGGTAGCATCTAACCTGAAGTAAGCTCAGGTATTAGAAGTTTCTAAGGAAACCTCTGGACTTCCTTGCTTGTCCTTTTCAATTCTCATACGCCAAGGTACTTCCAAATAAAATTTTACACAGTGATAAGCAAAAAGTAGTCTAGTGTCGTCTTAGTAAGGAAATCAAATAGCTTTTGCCAGTTTTTCTTGTTAAAGTATTCTTGATTAGGAGAATTATTAGTCCATGTTTTTTTTAAGCTGCATGTCATATATACAGTTCAGTACTGCTCACATGTGAGGAAAGAATACCTTACAGCTAGCCTCTGTGCCTTATTATTATGAAGTCTGTTATTATTTGGTCATTTTTCCACTCTTTTTTTTTAACATTACAAATATACTAGAGAGTGAGTTGAAGTGTTAGCGCCACACTATCCGTCAAATATGGCTAACTACTATTGTTGTTATAAAAAGCCTATGTCTAAATATTACGTACTAAGCTTAAAAGGAAATCTTGAGCTGTATTTCCATTCAACTCAGGAATTCCAGAATAGATACAAGATGATCCTGTGCATTCATTAGCTGAAATAATAAGATATCACAACTGTTCCCCTCCACTGCACCCAGATTCAAATGACTCTCCATCCCTTCTGTTTGGAGGAACAGTCCTAAGTCCAGCATGAAACAGGGAAGATCAAATAGTTTCATACCTATTGGTCTTACTGCTATGGGCTTCAGACTTTTGGTAAGATTTTTTCCATGTTGATTCCTCTCCTTATCATGGTGTATGTGATTGCTCGTTTATCCCAAACATAAATATTTTTTTCCTATTCAGGGAATCTCCAGTTTAGAAAAGGCACAGTACATTTTTTTTTTTTTGTCATATATAGTTGGAATTTTCACTTGACCCATTTTTTTATCCAATTATTCTTTATTATTTCTGAATGTGGGGAGATGAAATTTTTCCACAATAGCATGACAGATATAACAGCTTAAATGCTACATGTTTTCCAATAGGAATTTATGAAAAATGAACCCAAGTTAAGTTTATAATATTATTTTCATGTATTACTCACAGATCTTAGTCATCAGCTTATGAATATCCACAGAAAAAATGTACGTGTAGAAAAAGGAAAGCTGTTACAGCTAAAGCCCGAGTGACAGATATTCTTGTAATGCAATGAAAATTGAGAGACTTTGCTGGATTTTAGAAGTGCTGAAAGTGAATATTTGAAGTTAAATTCCTTGCTAATATAACTCCAAAGGATTTAGTGGACTTCTGCAGATAATTTGTCTCTTAATCTACATAAGCACTTTCAGTAGGAACGGAACTAAACCACTAAAAATATAATTAAACATTTTTACTACCTGCAAAAATAAAGTGCTTATACAACTTAGGGGTTAAATACTTGGGGTCACTTTTCATTTGGATTTGAAATGAAGATTTAAATGTGTTTTAATTAAATATATTTTGAAGCAATATTATGAAATCCAGGCATAATTTTTAATGAAAAGAAAAATACTTTTAAGAAAAAGAAGACCTTCAAAATTTCTAATAAATGTCACATTTTAAAAAATGAAGGAAAAAAAGTATAACTCCTCCAAAAGTCTTTAGCTAGTCTTGGTGAAAAGGTATTTAAAATTCTTTTTTTCTTGCTTACCACACTTTCCTGACACTACACAGCATCTTCCAGTATAGTAGACAAGCTGCACAGGAAGGGATGTTCCAGAATAAGTAGTAAATACAAACTCTGATGAATATAAAATACACTCCCTTATTTACTGGCCAAATGCTGCAAGATGCAATATTTGCCTTACAGCTCAAGATGTTTTACACACTAAGGACTGTGTTATTTAAAAAACCCCAAAACCTGTGTGTGTACATACTTGTAAACTAATTATACAAAATAACACATTGATGATCAAGTTTTGGTCTTTTTCTTTGGAGAAGACTTTAAGAAACAAAATTACTTCACAAATCACTGTGAAGACAGATAGTCAAATCACTCATTACTCTAATGATCCTTAATTCCTGTTATCTAGTGATAACAAGATCTTCAGGGACCATTGTAAGCCAAGTTGTATATTAGCTATAGAAAATTCTATGAGGTCCAGCTTGCTAATCAATAGGTGCTCCTTTGTTATGGCTTTGAGTTAAGTGAATAAATTTATTGATTTGGAAAAATATGTGCTCTTTGGCATTCATAGCAGTAATTGGATGCCAAACTGTCCAAGAGATGAGGTAACATGTAAAGAAAGGATTTTATTCTAATGACTGCAAAAATGTACAACCCTTTTTCCCATGTTCAGTGATAAATTCAGGGTCCTAAAGAGAGCTGTGCATAATTTCTTCTTTTTTCTGCGTTGTATTGTGAATATTGATTTCCCAGAGAAAAGAGGAGGAAGACTTGATACACCTCATTCAATTTTGATGCCAATTTTGCATTTTTCTTTTCTGCCAAGAAAGAGGGACATTCATTAAAAAAAAGCCAGAATATATTACTGGAAAAGTGATGTTTATGTATGTACATGCACATACTTATACATAGATGTATGTGCATCTAGTACAATCTTTAGATGATCATTGGAAAACCACATAGTACTAAAACATTTCTGATTGATTAATTTTTGGGAAAAGGTAATAGATGTGATATCTTCCAGTACAAGAAAAGTTTAATTCTGTTAAGATTATGTGGTGGCAGCATGTAAAAAAATGTGGCGCTTGAAGCTTGGTCACAATGTGCTATATTTATTTAAAAAAATCTGATGAAGAATCATAGAATCATAAAATCATTAAGATTGGGAAGGACCATTTAGATCATCAAGTCCATCCATCAACATAGCCCGGCCACCACGTCCACCACTAAACCATGTCCTCAAGTGCCATATCCACATGGTTTTTGAACAGTACCACTTCACCACTTCCCTGGGCAACCTGTTCCAATGTTTGACAACTGTTTCCACAAAGAATTTTTTTCCTAATATGTATTCTAAACGTCCCCTGTACAATTTAAGGCCATTTCCTCTCATCCTGTTACATGTCAACAATCCCCACCTTGTCAATATTTCCTTTCAGGAATTCTTTTGGAATGATAAGGTCTCACCTCAGCCACCTTTACTTCAATCTAAACATTCCCCACTCCCTGAGTTGCTCCTTATAAGACTTCAGCTCTAGACCCTTCACTAGCTCTTTTGCCCTCTTCTGGACACATTCCCGTGCCTTGATGTCTTTCTTGTAGCGAGAAAAAGGACACATACAAGAAAAACTGACTATTTCAATATTTATAAGGGCATTCTGTTGAATATCTTGTTTAAAAAGATGGTAAATTGACAAGAGTATTACAAAAATTTGGTAATAACTTTTAAAAATAATTCTAATCTTAATAGTAAAATCTGAAGAGATAAGTGATGAAAAGAGCAAACATGAATAAGCTAAATCTAAAAAATATTTCATAAAAATGAATTTTGCACAAAAGACATGCACTTTTAAATGACATCAAATTTTTTACTTTACCATTGAATTGTGGCACAAGGCTACATAAATACTAGAAGATATGCTTCAAATATTTTCACAGAAAGTTAATTTTGGTTGTTTCTGTTTAATTATTCTGTTTAATTTCTGTCGTAAGAGGGGAGAAAAAACACAGAAAAAACAAAAACATACAAAAAAATTCCAAAACCAAAACAAAAATACTAATTCTAAAGAGAGAGAGAAGTAACACAGTGTTAATGAGATTCAAACAATAAAGTGATGATGGACTGTGGATAAAAGAAAAATGCCAGTTTCCCTGCATTTTAATCAGTGAGATCACAATTTTGATGAACCCACCAGAGGGACAGTTTTGTGCTCTGCTTCTACAGTGAATGAAAGGAAACAAAATGAGCAGTTTTATATTGAACATTTAGTGACAGATGATGCATCCTTTGAGATTAGCATTAGAACAATAGGGAGGTAGATGCTTACATTGCAAGAGAAGTGCTACAATATAATTCCAAGCAAAGACAGATAGCCAAGTGTAAATTATTAGCAATGTTTTTTAATAGCTTAGAATCAAATTTTCTCGTTTATGATTTTAAGTCTGATCTAATATTGAGTGGTGAAGTATCTTTGTGCTTTAATAATTATGAAACAAGTGTAGAAAACACAGTTAGGGAAAAAAAGTCATTCTGCCATTCATCCCTGCATATCCCAGTTCATCCATGAAAAAGATTCTGGATTTTCATGTGTATGGAAAAACCTCACTTTAATAAGGATAATATGGAAAAAAAAAGGCAACAATTTATTTAAAAATTAGTTGATTAGTGTTTTAAGGAGTACAATTAAAAAAAAATGTTTACATAATAGTTGTCAACAAATGAGGAGGATATTGTTGTATACTAGAAAAATTCCATAGGTGCCCAAGCACTGCTTGTCATAAAAAGTCTGAAAAATATATTGAATCAGTATTCCCAAGAAAAACAAAATATTTGTTATTGAAAAAGTTAGGTTAAGAAATAATAGAATTGTTTATCAATTCACTACAAAGAGGTCATACCTCTGCTCTGGAATTAGGCATTGTGCCCCATGATTTATGGTTTATTTTACATGGCCAACGTCTTGCTAAAAAATAGTGAGTTTTTTTTTTTTTTTAAAGAAGAACAGATTGGAAAACTTGAAATACAGATTGAAGAAATGGAGTGAAGAACAGTGAAAAACAGCACTAGTCAAAGCTCTGATATTAGGAAGGACATTAGGAAAAATCTAAACTTCAGAAGTAATATGGTGACTTTGACTTTCTTGTATAAAAGTGAGAGAGAGCTTTGAAAATTACAGAATTGTTTTTAATAAGTGGCATTTCAAGACACACTATTGAAATAGCTATTTAGTTGATGTACTTTTAAAATGCCTGGAAGCATGAACAGGAAAACATGGAAAGGGAAAATGGGTACGAAAATGATATAAAACCTCTGTTACAGGAAGATGATTAGGGAAATTGTTAATGTATATTTTAGCTTTTTAGTGTCTAAGGAACTTATAATGAAAAAGTCACTTCACCTATCATCAGTGTAGTGCTGCTTCTGTGGTAAAATAAGGCTTCATTTTAACACTATAAGAAGTGTTATAAATCAATCACCTAATGACTTTGGCATGCAATCAGACAATTCTCAGATGGAATTGAAGGAAAATATTTCAAGTTTAAGAGGAGAGCTATGTCTGAGACTAGGTGAAATTATTCAGAGTTTGATGTCCCTGTGTAACTGAATGGAAGTTTCCATTTGTGTCAATATAATGGAGATTACTTTGTCTCCCTACCTTAAAAGAATGTTGTAATAATTCAATACAATCCCAAAGAAAAGTGTAGCACATTACAGAAAGATGTTAACCTGTAGACATTACTATCAGGTCTCAACTTTAATTTAGTGTCTTTACTTAATGTTCTTGAAGCTCTTTGATAACTAAACAATTTCAGGTATTGGATAGTCAAATTATAACTACTGAATTATGACTGAGATTTCAGAGTTAGCACACTTTTTCTATTGATTTAGTATTTTATTGTACACTGAAGAAAGAAAAAGAACAGGTTAGGAAAAAGTCAAAAACCATGCACCATTAATGCAATGGTGAAGATGAACAGAATTTTTATTGCTAATAATTTTTACGAGAAAAATAGTTATTCAGGTGTATGCCACTCATAATGTGGAGACGAGGCAACATGTATGTATAATGGTGAAAAAATACAAATATTTTTGCCATTTTAATTAATGAAAATTTTACAGAATGTTAAACTGGTTGGAGCATGAAGCTACTAACACCAAGGTTGTGGGTTTTATCCCTGTATCAGCCATTCACAACAGCTGGACTTGATGGTCTCTGTGAGTCTCTTTCAATTCAAAATATTCTGTGAATATTCTGTGAAGTAAAATCAAGTATTGATTGCAGTCCTAGAAAACTAAGCCTTGGGCAAAAGGCACAAAGAGGTTTGCAAAATGTTCTGTGAGGTGTTACATATTACTGAGAGACCATAACCTTATTCATATGTCTCATTTGAAAGATGGCCTCTCTGGTTGCACGGTGACTATCACTTGGCTTGTTTACTGATTGACAGGGAAGTATGCCACTAGCCGAAACACCCACACAGATGAGAAGGTTGCAGGAATGGAAATAATGAATTAGGTTGACCTGCAAGAGCTGTGAGAGCCAACTAGACTGTGCAAATAAGATTCATATGAATTACAATACATTTCTGGTGACTTTCTGAAAGAACCTTAACAGGAGAGTTCCACTTCTTTAATTCAGCTGCTGTTATGACTGAGTAGAAAGACTGAACTTGTGAGCTCAATAAAGCTTTGCTTTTGCTGTTTCCTTGTGCTATACAACAATGCTTAAATTTTTAAACATTAAGGAACATTGGGTCAAAAGGTCATTTTCTGTATGATTCTAATTAAAACCCAAGTTTTTCTACTTAAAATGGCACCATAAATTTTCTGCATAAAAGGGGAAAAGAGATTTCTTAGGTATTTTTAAATTGGTAATGCTGTTTCTCATAAAGGGTATACTGACTAACTACTTTTAAAACATTTTAAGGAGAAGGGTAGTCGCTATAGAAATAAAAGATCATATCAGGCTAATCAATTCAATTACATCCTGGTGACATAAAACTTCCTATTCTGCACATTTTAATGCCTGTATTGGTATAGTACTTTAGAATTATAAGTAAAAGGAGAAAAGTAAACTTTTACATTAATTTGGAGCACTTAGGTAAGAATATAACAACATTAAAATGTTTGCTGTAACAGCCATCTCTGGAAAAGTGCTCATAAGAAAATCCTGTCAGTCTTAAAAAAGGCAACGCCTGCAAATATAATGTTTAATGTTTGCACTTGTAATCAAATCACAATTAGACAACCTTGCTTAAACTATTATCTTAACACAAATTCCTTGCACCACACTGCAAAAGAGATTTCCAAGTGATCATGACAAAAAAGCAGCATCCCATCTATAGAATAAAATTCCCTGGGACCTAATGCAAAATGAATCACTCAAAATCTCTGGAAAAGAAAAGGGATAGCTAGGAAAGAGCCATATTTTTAAGTTACATGGACACTGATGTAAGGATCCACAACCCATCAATAAAAACCTTTCTCTAAAAAATAAACCAATGTTTATTTTTCTATATATACATATATCACTATGTATAACTTACACAGAGAAATAAATATATATATTCTAGTTGTTGAAAAACTTTCTACAGAAATATTGGTCAGATTGGTGCTAATCCTTTATTTTTTTTGAACCACCGCACTACCTAATGCAAACCAAGGGTAAATAATAAATTATCAAGCAACTCTTTTATTATTGTTTTTGAGGGATTAATTTAATAAGGTGAGTTATGAATATATAGTATGGGTACATTTTCAGCAAACCAAAGAGTAAATAAGAATGTCATATGAAGAAAAGACCTTTACTATTTCACCTGGAGGAAATTTGCACTCTTTTAGATTGTCTCAGTCATAAACTTCAGAAATGGAAAAACAGACATTCTGCTTGCTCAGGTCCATATCAACAAGCACACACACACACACACACTTCTTTCTGAGTTGGTAAGAAATCAAGCTACTGCTTGTATTATCTACTTCACCATGATTGATTAGCAAATGTTGCTGTTTCAAACTCAGTGTATTTTTGTTTCACTAGTCTAGTTAAAAGCATTGTTCAACAGTAAATTATTCTGTCTGCAGGGTAAGAGTCTTGGAAAATGCAGCCAGAGCTATTGCAATTATTGGTACTGGTTCTTTTCCTCAGTAACCTTAAGAATGATTTCAAAATCGACTAAAAATCCTTCACCTCAACGGTATCTCCTTATAGATTGGAAGCAAGTGATTTAGTTCCTATGAATTGTCATCATAAATATTACTCATGGGTTTGAAATCCATTGTAAAGATTGCCCAGTTTTCTTTCTGGAGAAAATCAGCTTCTGAGTCAGATGAGTCCCCATTTGCTCAGATATGACGCCCATTCTCTTCTCAAGTGGACTCCCTAGAACTCCCTCAGAGAATCTGTCAAATCTACTAGAAAACATAGAATTGTTTGACAACAAACTGTGAATAGTTTCTCAGGAATTAGAATAACATGTGGGCATTCCGCTGATAACAGTTCCTACTCTCTGAATCAGAAGAAAAGGCATATGTGTACAAGAGTTTTCACTCATTCCTTTTCCCAAGTTCTTTTTTTCTTGTTGCTGTTTGAGAAGATGTTTTAGTAGTCGCACTGGGAAGTTGCAAACACCCTGACTAAAATCATGTCCCTTTTTCTTTCTGGAGTGCCTCACTCTTGGTCTGTTTACGAAGAACCTTCTCAAAGAAGCCATCTCAGAGGTTTTAAAGCAGCTTCCTTCTTCTTTGTACTACTGCCATTTTAAAATTGCAGATTGCTGCATTTTGAAACTATATTTCTATTTCTACTTTGCATGTTCTAGAATTTCTTGAGTGTAAAATTGCATAATAATCTTAATTTAGTTTATATTTCTGTCAATACTCAAATACTGCTATGAAATAATGTTTTTATAAATTATTACCACCTGTTCCAGATTCATATCAGTAGTGAATTTAACAATTATGCTTTCATAATTCTGTAGAAACAGATCCATAATTTGCTCTGTGAAACTTTATAATTTACTCATTTGCTACTGAAACACTGGCAAGGTTAAGAGCGAGCAATATTTCCATTATATCGACCACCTCATGGCACTATACTACTCACATCGCACAAGAGATGGAACTAAACAGGGAAAACCCCTTTATGTTTATCACCAGTATCTCCCTGGTAGCTGCACCTCAGTTTCTCCTGTATCAGTGTTGTTACTTGGAAATCTGCTGCACCCAAAGGAGATAAAAAATGCTTTTCAGCTTACTTATCCACAGCATTCTGAGATACCTTCACATTGTGAAAGTTACCAATAAGGTGTTTGCATCTTCATTGAATTTCTGAAATGCCAATACACTTTTACTTTTTTATTAAATATATGTTTTACTTAAGAGTACTATAAATTACCTGGCACCCCACCTAAGGCTAAATTTGACACTTGTAAGTGGATATTGAAGAGTAGATACCACAGGGAATGGACAGGCTGATGAATCAATTTCCTGGTTTTCAATGTACCATAGCCTATATTCTATATTTAATATATTTTGTACAATAAATCTGACAGTTCAAAAGGTACTTCACCAGATCTACTTTTGTTTTATCAGTTTCTCACAATGGTTTCTTCTTAATGATTTTTTTCCCAAATATAGCTATCACAACACATTTTCTCTGATTAACCACTGTTTTATCTTCAATGCTCTTACATGCAAGTTTTCAAAGTGCGTCTCACTGTAGGCTGCATTTCTGGATATGCAGTATTTTAAAACTGCAATATTATTGAGCTAGGCAGATACCTTGCAATCCACACTAAGTACCACTGTAAGTAAGTTCTGCTGTTCCCTGTTTTTACCTCTTCATTTCCTGATCTTTCTCACTTCACAAAAAGTAGTACAGCACTGTTTCATTTTGGTTTTTTAACCTGCATTCCTCTTGGGAACATTTGATGGCTCTGCTGGAGCTTTGTTTGGTGCTCTTAGCTTTAGCACACTGATTTGCTTGTTTGTTTTGTTTATGTTTCTGACAGTACTTTTTTTTTTTTTTCAGTGTACCAATCACACATTTAGGTGTCAGATTATTCAGCAATTTGCAGGATATGTTCCTGAAGGGGAACATGTAATAATTAAAAGGGAAAATATTATGCACAAAACAGAATCAGAAAATACAAATAAAGTACATATATCCATATATAAAAGGACAAATCTCATTCCCGCAATCCATTTTTTTAGCTAGTATTCCTGGAAAATAGAAAAACAATTTATTATTAATATTCATTCCAATTGGCTTTACCTATTTTCCTTTTTTCAAGGCTCAGAATTTTGAATGTGATTTTCGGTATACTGTTGGCAAATTTTAAAATTCTGTTGTCGCAAATTTTTGGTCAGTGATCACTCCAGCAATCAGATTTCAATAGCTAACCCAAATTACATCAGACTTATTTAAATTATGTCAATTCATTTATGTTCCATAGGTTTCAAGTCCTTATGCTTCCCAAAGTTCACTTACTCTCACTGTAGTCTTTATGAAGTTTGCCCTGTTCCATTGTGTTGTCCTGTATATACTGAATTGTTGCAATGTATAAATCTTAAAAGTCAAGTTAATAAAAATTAACAATGAAAAAAAAATAATTGCATACCTGAATTTGATAAATATGTACTGGCCTCATTGAAAAAGTATTACATTATATTTAAGTATTCTAATGTTTAGAAAATAGCACTGTCCCTTTAATATGTTAGGGTTTTTTTTCAGATTTCCCCTGAGTAAACCAGTAAATGCTTTGCATTTAGTAAAAGCCAATCTTACAGTCCAAATAAGTAAAGAATGATGCTTTATTCAGCAAGGGTCTTTTAGGTCATATTCCTACTTCTGCAGTACATTCTAGTTTTAGGCAAAACCCTGGACAATATTTCAGATCTTTTACAGAGTGACATAAGTTGAAAATACTCACAATTCACTCCATTACTTCAAATAAATTGTTTGCTGCACTTACTGTGGAGTGTTTGCATTTGAATCATGAATTTCATCACAGAATTTAAGCTGAAAAAATGTATGATATAAGCTACTTTTGCATAACAGCAATTTCCACTGCCTTTTTCGTGACCTTGCTCCTCTTGATATATTTAGTTTCTGTTGGACAATTTTTTGTACCTCTGCTTGCCACAGCTTTCTGGTGATTCTGTACTAGTTCAAGACAACAGGACATGTAAATATCCTTACTCACTGGCCCACTCCAAATGTCAGCAAATACAACTACTTTAAATGTGTTACCCAAGAGCATTTGCTTTAGATGACTATTCTCCAACAGCATTGTCACAAAATGAAAATTATTTCTTTATGGAAAGGCTCACATTTTTGCAAGCAGACTCAAAATAGGTAGAACATGATTTCACTCAGGGATAAATGTCTTATCTTCTTTATTCCTGAAGAATTTGAAGTTCAGGAGTGCCTGACTAAGGCTTCAAATTTCATTTTTGTCTGTTTCCTATAAATAAAAGAATTATGCTGATTTAATGAATGGACAAATTTTAAAACTTGTCTGATGTACAAAAAAAGTCTTATTTCCAACTCTTGAGTAAGTTTTTTGCTATTCTTTCATTTTAGTGAACGATTAGGTAATTAATACTTTTGCAATTTACATATTTGGCTGCATTTACAAGCTGTCAGGTTTCTACAACTATCCTTATTTTAGTCTTCAATGATGAATCAATCTTGGAATTTTTTATTTTGTGAGGGGTATGGCTGGGAAGAGACAAGTAGGGCTGGGCAGAGGAAGGAGCAGGAGACCTCAGTTCTGTGCTTTTTCTGATAGACTTTCCTCCTCCCCTTGGTGAATATTTGCTTTTCTAAAACAGTGTTCTTGATAGCAGTGTTTGTGTATTTCATTCTTGAAATGTGCCTTACTATGTTGATCTTTCAAGCACAAAACCGATTAGGTGACATTGTCCACTCATAATTTGCTATGGATGAAATTCACCCCAAGGTTTACAGCTGGATCAAGACTTATTCTCCACTAAGATATCACGCAGACTTTGTTCTTGCTTGCTTGNTTTTTTAAATGGAAAAGCCCGACATGTAGTATGAATATCCACAGGGTGCTCCTAACTCAAATCCAAGAGACACAACAATGTTTTCATTGTAAAGTCAGTCTTAATCAACCTGAGTTATATTAAGAATGGTGCTGGCATGCTGAGCATGTGGATCAGATGGTGCTGCACCGTATTTTTTCATCCGTAAGAAGAAACAGGAAGACTTTATCTCAGAGCATGATGTATATTTCAAGATATTTGGCTTGTCCCCCTACATTTACACTGCTGCGTATCATTTCTCCAGATGTCCCATTTTTCTTCTTTTTTTGTTTTATTCCTACAACATTTTCATAAATCAAAGTATGAGATTCACTTTCAGAAGTCATGCTCTTTTCCATCTAACTCAAGGACTTATGAAAGTCAGATATACAGAGTACTGATGTAAGCAAATGTTCCTCATCACAGAAGACTTTAACCCCTCCAACAGATTTCTAGCATCTTAAAAGTCTTACTTTTCAAGGCACTTAAAAATATTTCCTAATCATAAATCTAACCACATGCTAATATTTATAGTTAATGTTTATTATTATTTATTATCATATTGTCACTGAGGTGACTTTATTATCATCTCAAGTTGACGTCTCTTCTAGTTTCATTCCTCTCTAAAGATGTTAAAAACTTATAAAGAACCCCTATTGGAATGTCATGACAGACGTTTATTTGATGCCTTCAGAAAAGAAAGCATTTCTTTAGAATTTTAACCTGTTGACATCTTCAGAATTAAGCATTGTGCACAATATTATGGTCTGAATAGACAATTGTATTAATATAAACCAATCATATTTTTAATTAAGAAGATCTTTGGCATCCTGTCTGTGACCATTTTAAAATTGAAGTGTCTCAAATACACTTGGTAACTGACTAAATTTTAAGCATAAGTATTTTAATTTGTAAAAAATGTGAAAAAAATGTTATAAATAGTGCTTAAAAATTTATTCCTATAGAAATTTTGTTGAGGGCTTTAAGGAAACAGCAACAAAAAGGATTAAAAACATGGTTCAATATAATCATTATTAAAGCCTCAGGCCCTGAGCATGCATCTAGTGCCATAAATTATCTAACAATCTGGAGCTTAGATTTTGTTTCTCCAGGAGACATGGGTATTTTGCAGATTTGCAATTTACTCCTACCTTTTCTAACGTGCAGGATGTGTCTAACTATTTCTAAAGTAAAATGTCTAGACAAAGGGTCTAGAACAGTCATTTCTCAGAAGATGACCCAAACTGCCTCAACTATATATTTCTCAAAGATGATACTGAGTTCTACTAATGGCACTTGAAGGCCAACACAAGCATCAGGCAAAGTCAACATGGGTTCACAAAGGCAAAATACTATTTCATTTGATATCTTTCTACAATAAGTTATCACCATCCTGCTGGTGGATGAAGGCAGAACAGTGAATATAGTTTTCCTGGATTTAAGTAACATTTTTGATACTCTCTGTCAAAGTAGTCTTCTGAAAGAGTTGTCCATCTGTGAAGAACTGGCTGCATCTGGCCAGCAACCAGCCAGTGGTGTTTCTCAAGTCTCAACTTCAGGAGCAGTTCTGTTCAACATTTTTATAAATTATCTATATGCAAAACCTGAGTGCTCCATCAGCAAGTTTACCAATGGTACTTACCAGGGAGGTGCTTAAGGGACAGGAGTCTTTGCAGAGAGAGGTGGGTAGATCATAGCATTGGGTAATCATTAATGACATGAAATTTAATAAGAATAAATGTCAGATTCTGCACTTGAGACAGAGTAACACTGAACACAAGTTTAAATTGGAAGAGGAGTGGCTGAAGAGAAGCCCTGGGGTTCATCAATTACAGCATCACCAGCTGATCAAAAGAATTTATTGTATTCTGTGTTGGTGCGGCCTCACCTTGAATACTGCATGTAGTTCTGGGCCTCACAATTTAAGAATGTTAAGGTCTTTGAATGCATCTGGAGTAGTGCAACAAAGCTGGTGAAACCGCTGGAAAGCATGTTCTGTGAGGAGTGACTAATCATTTGGTCTTGTCTAGTCTGGAGAAAAGGAGACTGAGAGGTGACCTCATTGTTCTCTGCAGGTTCCAGAGAAGGGAACATAGACAAAAAGATGCCGATATCTTCTCTCTCTATCCAGGGACAGTACACATGAGAGGATCAGACTTGACATTAGGAATCAGCTATTTACCAAGGGAGTCATCAAACACTGGAAAAGGTTTCATAGAGAGGTGGTCAATGGCCAAGTCTTGTAGAGTTCAAGACATGTTTGGACAATGCCCTTCAAAACTTGCTTTAACTTTGATCAGTCTTGAAGTGATCAGGCAGTTAGAGCAGATGATAATTGTAGCTCTGGAACTATTCTATTCTATTCTATTCTATTCTATTCTATTCTATTCTATTCTATTCTATTCTATTCTATTCTATCCTATCCTATCCTATCCCAACCTTAACCCAACAGGGTAAAGTCAAGTCAAAACTGGGAGCCCTTAGCAGAGGAGGATGCCTAAGAAAATTTAAAGAGTAATTAGGTATAAGTAAAGCAAAAGACCTGCAATTCTTCTTCAAGACTTCTAAGGTGCCCATCCAGGAACACTGTGATAGAACACTGATAGAACAATTCTAGAATTTTTTTCCAAGATTACAGTACTGTATTCTCATATTCTGTCTAATGAAAACTTCTCAAAGAAATCACTTTCAATGGATGTATTTAGTTATCTGAATGACCACAAATCAGTGCACAAATCAGAAGTCCAAACTTTTGACAAAAGTACCTGAAATTATGTTTCTGGGGTGGGAAATAGAATGCAGAGTGTATTGGGCTGACCTGGGGCAGATGCCAGGCACCCATAAAAGCCTCTCACTAGCTCCCCTCTGCAGCTGAACAGAGGAGAGAATATTTAATGAAGGATTCATGAGTTCACATAAAGGCTGGGAGAGATCACTCATCAAATACCATCAAGGGCAAAACAGGCTTGACTTAGAAATATGAAGTGAATTTATTGCTAACAAAATCAGAGCATAATAATGAGAAGTAAAGTAAGACCTTAAAAACACCTTCCCCCCAATTCTCCCTCCTTCCAACTCTACCTCCTACTTCATAGGTGCAAGGAGAGAGGGAATGGAGCTTATGGTCAGTTCATCATCTGTGGCTTCTCCTGCTGCTCAGGCAGATGAGTCCTTCTCCTGCTGCACCATAGGGTCCATCCCATGAGAGACAGTTCACTGAGAACTTCTCCAACATGAGTCCATCCCACAGACAACAGCCTTCCTGAAACTGCTGCAGCGTGCGTCACTCTTGCACATGGTGCAATCCTTTCAGGACAGGTCCCTCCAACATGGGAGCAGGGCCACTCTCTCCACAGGCCTCCCACAGGGTTACATCCTCCTCTCAGGCATTCACCTGCTCCAGTGTGGGGCTCCTCCATGGGCTGCAGGGGAATCTCAGCTCTGGCTCAACCTGGAGCACCTCCTGTCCCTCCTTTTGCACTGGCCTTGGTGTCTGCAGAGCTGTTCTCACATGTTCTCACTCTGGTTTTCTCAGGTCACAATTTCAAAAGTGCAACAATTATTTGATAGTCTTTCTTCCTAAATATGTTATCAAAGAGGCATTACCACTATGTTTAATTTGCTCAGACTTGGCCAGCAGCACGTCCATCCTTGAAGCCACCAGGGACTGACTCTGATGAACATGAAAGAAATTTTTAGCAGCTTCTTACAGAACAAGCCCCTGTAGCCCCCGCCCTCACCAAAAACAGGTCATGTGAAACCAATACAAGGAGAAAGGAAAGATTTGAGACAGACTTTAATGTGGTGAGATTGTTAGTGCTATTACACAGACTCCTTTCAAACACTGAAGTATTGCTCCTGCTTCTATGTTTAGTATTTGTGAGTACATATCAAATAAGTAGTAAGTATGAAAATAGGAACTTACAATTTCTTCAGTATATTAGAAAATATATTATTGAAAAGGTATTAGGCTGCTCTTTTGCTATGCTTGGGGAAGGACAAATAAAAAGTTTTGTGCCATATGGGTACTGCTATTAATTTCTGACTAGCAAAACAACAGAAAAGGGCAGAAAAGGAAGGAGTCTTTGCACATATGAATAGCTAAGAGCTACAAGCCAGCTTCCAAATGGAATGTACACTTTATCATTTTTTTCTTAACTTGGCTAGGCAGAGAAAGAGTATATATACAATGACACAAATTCTTTGTCTCTCCAATTGTACTCTTTGCACCTTGGATAGAAAATGCAATGAGTAACAATCATAACTCAAAATTAACTAGCAAAGCTCACAAAAACATGCTAAGGTACATTGTCTGTTCAGTATGAATGATTTTGGCACTATGACATGTGACATAGTTAGCTATCTAACTAATTAAATAATAATGCTGAATATTTCCATAAACACGCAAGATCTTCCTAGAACTGGAAGTTAAAAAGGTAAAGAAAAAAGGAAACAGTGAGACAAAGTAAATTAAGAGAACGTCTTGCTTTCTTTAGGGTTTTTTTCCTTGTCTGAAGTTCAAATGTGTTTTCAAGGGTAGGATAGGCAATATAATAGAGAAAATACACTTTCAAGACTCTGCCTCAGAATTAGTAATCATAAATTTCTGTGTTAGTTACATCTCTTAATTTTTTATTTTTATGTGGTTTGTGATTTAAGCTACCTGAACCAGTAATTCACCTAAGAAGCATTTGCAGCAAATGTTTCCTGCAGTGAATTACAAGAAAAAGTAAACAATATAGTAGAAAGTAAAAATGTGGCTTCTTGTTCCTTGCTCTAACATTTTGAAGGAAATCAAAGAATATTTGCTTAATTACTGTAACTCCTAATATATTTTAATTACTTCTCTGTCACACTTCAGGCTGAAGGCATATTTGCTTAAGTAAAATTTGAAAAACATATTTCTTTAAAATGCCTTTTTCCAGCACTTCTGTCAAAAGCATTAGAGTGAAACTGTAGAAATCCCCCTGCCCTTTCTACCCACTGTGTGAACGGCAGACACGAGGAGTCAGAGGTCCCTCAACTTGTTTCCCACAATTTCAGGAGTAGTACAGCTTGAATTAAAGTCTGGTATGATTTTAGAAGGTGCAGCATCCAAAAGAAACAGTCTTTGGGCAGAGGAAGATGAGTGACAATTAAAACATTCAATATTAATATTTTGGTTTGTTTTCTTTTCTTTAAGGGACAGGCACAAAAAAGTATATTAACAAAAGTGAATAGAACGGGAATTCACTATTTAAAATGTCTTTTCTCTGTGGCTTGCCTGATTTTGGGAATACATGTTATTTAGTCTAAAATGTCAATTGCTTGTGGCCTCCCTGCTCCATGCAAGAGCTGCTGTTCAGCTGCAGAAGGTACTTTAAACTTAGGTAAAACTTAGTTTAAATTCTACAAAACCTACTTACAGTTCTTCAGGGAGGGTCCTCATTTTTAGAATAATGTAGAATAAACAACGGTCTGTAATTCTTGTAGTGCTGAGGTGCTTAGAGAAAAATCTCTGAAATTTATAATCCATTTACTACACACACACAATTGTCTTTTGTGTGCGTTTTAGAACATTGCATTGACTATGTGTCTGAAAGCCCTGGGACTCTTGACAGTCAAAGATATTTTAAAGCGTGCAAGTGTCAGAAGAACATCGTTTAGGTTCAGTTAAAACAAGACTAGGTGGTAAAATACGCATAAAGGTGTACATGCTGCTACACAAGGGATGCTTATTTCAGAATGGATGGAATATATGAAGGATCTTGGCTGGCAGAGGCATGCAAGGTGCTTTACAAAAATGACATGCACATGGTCTGTCGGGTAATACAGGTCAGATAACTCTCTTGGTTTATTGAGTATTCCAGTGCACTTTGGTTCTGAGGACAGACAGTGGCATGTTAAGCTTGCCAGATGTAAGGCACAGCCAGGACTGTAATGAGAGCTGGGAGCAGGAGTGCATGTGAAAATGAGAGAGCATTCATCTTTTGGGAGGAAGAGAGAGTGAGGAAAAGGAAAATGGGGGAAAGTCATCCACTTACAGAAAATAACAGGGAAGGGTACACTTCTCTGCTACACAGAAAGCATAAGAAGGTAACTATGAATTATTACATGGGAATGATTGCATTATTTTCTGGACTAACATTTTCTGGGTGGTAGAAGGATGTTCCGCTTACACCCACAGAAAACACATGAATGAATGTCCAAGTTCACATTCGCAACAGCTAATCTCCCACCTATGCACCATTAAAAGCAAGGAATATATCTAAATATTTGCTCACTGTTGGCTTTAGAGCCCATCATGCTATTCCTTATAGGCTTCCAAATATCGTGAATATCTGAAATTTTGATCCTGCTCCTGCCTTTCGTCTATCAACTGATGCTGACATTTGTCTAGCACAAGACTCAAAAGACCCCAATATGTTCTATTAAGGTCCTTTTCTAAGACCCTCCAACAGATTAAGCAGCCATTTCAAAGACAGTTATCTGTCACAGGACAGAGCATAGGTATTTCTGAAAAACAGACTTTGTGCAAAAGAAGACATCTAGGAGAATGCCAGCTTAACTAAACATTATTTCTGTCTCAGTTTCTTAATTATGACATATAGTCATTGGGGTTTAGTAGTGAATTTTATAAAGTATCTGACATTTCTCTAATGCAGATGGTTTCTCTTTGGAATTGTGTAGTATGTCCTTGCTCAGGTCACTATTTTGAAAAAAAATACTATTTGATACCTCATGATAACACAGTCATTCTTCCTAACCAAAATACATATTTTCTCTGGCTACTTGCTGTAGGAGGTTCCTTTGTTTCTAAAAGTTCAGAGATACCTTTTTTGAGAATTTTCAAACACCTGCCATTTTTTACAGGACACCATGATTCTCCCCTCCTGATTAAATCAGCTTTTTGTATGTTCATCTGACTGCATAATCATTAAGATATATTAAGTTAAGAGCTACTTTTATGTTCGTTTGAAATGTCATAATTTAAAAACTCCTGAGTGGGAGACTCTCTCAAATTAACTGACTGTTTATCAAGACCCAGCTGTGACCATCCCTACATTTTTTTAATATTGGGATGAAAATTCTCTGGGTTTGTCTTTTACTAATCCAGGATCCATGCAGGAAAATAAAGTCACAGCAAAGTGAATATCGACTACAAACTGAAAAGTTCACCCTTCTCCTCTATATTAGGAAAAGTTTAATAAAGAATAAATGGCAATAAACGCCAACCTTCCTTTTGAAAATAGGGTCTATAAAAGTGTTTCAAACTGATTTAATTTGTTCTTCCAGTGCAAATTAAAGACAAGCTTTACCAAAGTTAAATCAAAAACTGATAGTATTTGGTGTTGACTGGTGACCAAGGCAAAATAATTAGCTATTTTCCTTCTACTTCAGAGAATGCATTGACAATTACGAACTTAACAATATATTTCACAGAAATCAATCTATATTTAATATCTATCCAAATGTCTCAATGACATGCTGTTGTGCTCTAACTCCAGCTGGCAACTAAGCACCACCTAGATGCTCTCTCACTGTCCCTCCACACAAACACACTGCATTCTTATTAGAACACATCCTGTAAGTTAAAAAAGAATCAAAGGACTTGCAAAGCAGGTGTACTGGCAAGTTCTCTTGATATTGTTGACAAGAAGGGAGTGATGCAGGTACCCTTTTGTTAGGCGGTGGTATCTGTTTCTAAACAAACCCTTTTGTATTATGATCTACTCTTCCTTGTTAAATCCTTAGCGAAACTTTGCTTCAATGTCTGTAAATCTTATCTGAATAAAGCTTTCTTTCATTCATCGCAAACCAGCAATGAAATAATTATGAATTGCATAAAATTATCTGTATTCTGGACTTGAGCTATCAAAGGCTTAATCATAATTCAGTTTGGGTTTTTCCTGTGACAATTACTCCCTTCTAGAGAGAAATACTGTGCACAGGAAAGGATCCTTAGCTGTACTGGGGTAACAGTGAAAGCTGGATAAAAAATTAACCTGTCAGAAAAGGAAAACAGCAGCAAAAAATGTCCACAATGCCATTGTATTTGCTATGCTGGCTCAATATATTCTTATTCCAGACTACATTGACCTTACTGAAGAATGATCTTCACCAGTTTCTATGACACTTTGCCAGGTCTGAGCCTTAACTGGGGAGGAGGATGCTGCTGATTTAGATTCCAGAATATTCAGTCAGTCTGCTTCACTCTGCATTACCCTGCATGTACTGTATCTAATCTGTTACTTTGGAAGGGCCTGCAGCTGCTGTTAAGTGATTTATCTCAAGTAACCTCTGTGCTATGACAGCTCTGAGATAGTAGATGGTCCCAGTAGTGATAAGAGCAGCCACACTCAGCACAAAGTGCACAACTGCATATTCATGTCAGAGTGGGCTTTGCCAAATAAAATCTGCAATGCTGTGATTAATCAGACAATTTATTTTCATACGCAAAATTCATTAAGAGAACAATGCAATCTTTAAAATCTTTTGGGGTAACATAAATGTTATCTCATGAATGGACATGAACTTCTAAGACATATAGACAAAGAGAAAAGTTTCTTTTTTTTTTTTTGGTTAAACATATTTTTATTCAAACACAGAGGTTTGTACTGGGAAAATTTATCTCATTTTATTTTACAGCCTTGAGATGTATCCTAACAGCAACAATGGGAAATAAACCATTACTAGTTGAGATCACAAAGATCCATAATATTTGAATATGTTATTTCAAACTACACACTTATTATTTTGTGTATTTCATATCTCATGACCATGTTAAAATAACTTCTATAGCATTAAATTTTTTCCAAACTTCTTAATCAAATTTTTAAAAAATGCCACATATCTTTAAAAGGGACATGATGATAAGAAGGCACTAAAAGATTCCTGAGTTCCATTATAAAAAAAATTAAGGAACAGACGAGAAGTCCAGTTTCCAGTATGTCTGAATTCCCAAAGGACAGAGGTTTTTTTGGCTGAGTTGAAATGGATATAAGGGATGGCTTATGGTTCACATTACTTCAGTAAATAAACATCCAAGAATCAGCTTTCGCCTCAACCAAAAGTACTGAATCTAGTACTGTATCTGTTACATCAAAACTAAGTAGACCTGTCCAGATTTCTGGGAAAGCATATCCTCACAACATTAAATGTCAAATTATGCTGTAATGTGTGTCAATGGATTAATATAATTTACAAATGAGCTGAACTTATAATGAAATTTTTCCAGGAAATGATCGTTTGGGCTTTGATTTGAGTCTGTGACCCTACTTAGACTAAGGAAGAAATACACATTTAGCCTTTTACTGAATATCAAATCTCCCTGCTTTCAGACTTCATTGATGACTGTATTGGGTTTACATGGGAAGGTTTTGGTGGTGAGGGGCTGCAGTGGTGGCTTTTGTGAGATGATGCTAAAACCTTCCACTATGTCTGACACACAGTGTCAGACGATGCTGGCTGGCTCTAGGAGGGACCCACACTGACCAAGGATAAGCTATCAGTGGTGATGGTAGCACCACTGCAATAATATGATTTAAGAAGGGGGAGAAAAAAATTGCTGTGAAGCAGCAGCTGGAAGTGAGGTGTAAGAACAAGTGAGAGAAATAGCTCTGCAGACATCAAGGTCAGTGCAGAAGGAGGGGGAAAGAGGTGTTCCAGACATCGAAGCCAAGATTCCCCTCCGGCTCATTCTGAAGACTATGATGAAGAAGGATGCCCCCCTGCAGCCCATGGAGGTGCACGTGAGAGCAGATGGGCACCTGCAGCCCATGGAGGAACCCCATGCTAGAACAACAGAATAGGCTGTTACCCCATGGAAAGACCACACTGGAGAAGGTTTGCTGGCAGGACTTGCTACTCTGCAGGGGATTCACACTGGAGCAGTCTGCTCTTGAAGGACTACATCATGTGGAAAGAGACCCACACTGAAGCATTCCTGGAGGACTGCCTGCCATAGGTGGAACCTGCACAGGAGCAGGGGCAGAACACGAGCAAGAAGTACCAGGGACAATGAACTGACTGCAACCTCAATTGCCTATCCCCCTGTAGAAAAAGAAACAGTGAAATTGGGAATGAAGTTGAGCTTGAGAAGAAGGGAGGGGTGAGGGAAAGGTGTTTTAAGATTTGGGTTTATTTCTCANGATTTGGTTTTACTTCTAATTACCCTACCCTGGCAATAAATTAAATTAATTTTTGCTAGTCAAGTCTGTTTTGGTTGTGATAGTAACTGGTGAATGGTATTCCCCTGTCCTTAATGTGATATTTTTGTTTTATTTTCTCTCCCCTGTTCAGCTGAGGATGGGGAATGATACAACAGTTTAATGGACACTTGCCCTCCAGCCAATATCAACCCACCACAATGTCTTAAGCAAAAGTTCTGAAATAGGACACTTTAAGTCTTTAGTTAAAGTTTAGTACAAACCTAGGGTCAGATTCGGTGAGGTTGTTGTACCTATTGGTACAGCAATGACACAACAACTTTAGATCTGATATACTAAGACATAGAAGCAGAGTTCACAGATGCCTATAGGCTTTCTTCATAGGTAATGGGAAAAAGCCATGCCCATTAAGAAAGCCAGTGCATTTAGCAAAGGATATAACTTCAAGGAGAGAAAAATGTATGTTTAAAATCCTTTTTCTGTCTTGAATTTAAGCATCCCCTGCAGTAAACATCTACCTGAAAATAGAACTTGCAACTTAAATCTGCTTCTTTAAAGTATATGACTTTGTCACAATTTGTGAAACAAGTGTCTCAACCACTGAGTGAATCAGTTGCCTCAAAATTTTTGAGTGTCCAGGTCTCAGTTTTCAAATGTCTCAGTATACAAATTCTATTCTGCATCAATCTGTTTGCAGTGATGAATATTTTTGTCACAGAATTGTGAAGTTACATCTTTTTGTCTTTGGTCTTTCAGTGTAAAAATGCTGCAGATTATTTACCTCATTCTCATAAGTGTGTATATTCAAAAATTGTGATAGATTATTTGGCCTCTTTCAACTGCAATTGCAGCAAAGAAGCGGTTGTGCATAAATGCATTTGCTAAAATGATGGAACCCTACTAGCATATTGCAACAAATTAAGTGCATTCTTTATTGATATCTAAAATGCCTTCTCAATGAAAACATTTTAGTTGAAATGAAGGTGTTATTACCGTAGAGGGCTGAAATTTCCTTTTCTGTCATCTTCATGCCCCTCATCAACTTCTTTTTTTTTATTTTTCTGGCAGAATTACATATACAGCAATCATGTATGTTAATTTTAAAGTTAGGTTGTGCAAAAACTGCAGAAAGAAAAGTCAGTAAGTAAATAGCACTGCACAGAAATTGTTGTGGATTAAATGACTAACTTCTAACAGGTTTCATGCCAGACATCTGTGGCTCAATCTCCCTAGATGTCCTACTAGTTCAGGACCCTTGTCAAGTTTGTTTGTGTACATTAAGGTGATGAATGCTTAAATAGTGAATTTCAGTATTGCTTGGTAGTGGTAAAAAAGGCTGTTCTAAGTTTTGTTGTTGTTGAATCTCTCAAAAGGCACTAGACACCAACCCAAATTGCAGTATCATTTCTTTCTGCATACACATGCCTTTAAAGTTTAGATAAAGTGAATTGTTGTAAAGATGCTCAGCCATAAATTATAGCTGACAGTGGAAGTGATTAAGGCACATAGTTTGATTGCATGCATTAATCTCTACAACTTTCATCAAGTCTAATTTAATTACCCACAGGTATATGTTTCTTTTTAATTTATTAGCTTTGTCAGTAATCAGTTGAACTGTATGCTATTACTTGCAAAATGTGAAACCCAGCTACATGCACGGAAAAATCAGACATTGAACAGGAAAATAAAAAAAGTTAAGTGTCACAGCCCTCAAGTGTACAGTAAGAATGTTAAACTCACATATGAAATGAGACTATATATTTAATCACAGGGGAATGACAGATATCTTGATTGAGACCAGGGCACTCTCCCAGGAAAAAACAATCTGAGAAGGCTTAATAATTTTCTGAATATGGAAACAGTTGCTGTTTTTAGAACATCCTGCTCAGGTGTAATCAAACATACAGATTTATATATTTTTAACCAACTTTATGCTGCTATTTGGACCTGGCTATTTGTTTCTTAGGTGACAGTGCTGTCTTTGCCTCATGATCAAGTGATCATGAACAGGGATGTTAACTTTAATAGACTATTATTATGACCCAAATATTCAACATGATCATCATTTTAGGTCTCATATACATACCATTCATGTTATCTCAAATATTCTTTGTAATGCAGATCAGATATTTTAAGAGTTTTTGTATAACAGATATGCCTATCCCAGTACTCTATTGAATTTGTAGACAGTAACATTTGCAAGACTATTCAGAAGCATTGTCCAGCCAGTCTTTTGAATTTAATATTACACAATCTCATAAAGATCCCTGTCTTTTACTTACAAAATCCCTACACCTCAAAATCCCTCCCCCACAACAGAAGATTGTGGGGGGTTTGGGTGTGGGGGGGATGTGGGGCTTTTTTAATTTCTTTGTTTGTTTGTTTCCCTATGCATTCTATTCTTCTAATAACATAGACATACAGGAGTTTTGTGTGCTTTTTCATTAAAATGCATTTTAATTGTGGTTAAAACATTAGGAAGAAGATTGTTTAATGTTATTGTTTCCACAATGACATAGAAAAAACAAAGTAAACAAAAACCATTGTATACCACTAGGTGAGTAACTATCAACATTTTAGAGCCAAACTCTGTTTCTTATATGTCAATTCATAACATTTTTGTACCGTGCAAGTCCTCAAATAAATGTATTGCTGACTGAGGAATTACTTTTTTTTTTTTACATAACTCAAGAATTTTTAGTGCTTACTGGTCCTTAAATAATGCACAGTAAACCATTTCAAACAAATATCATGTTGAAAAGATACACAAGGGAAATAAAAGAGTCTTCCTAAATTGCACAGTACATGCAATTATTATTAAACTTGTTTAGTGAAACATGAAAACAAACTGCTTACTTGTGGCAAATGGATTTAATTACTGAACTAGTTGTCAGACAGAAATAAGCCTTCCTATGAAGTAAATACATGGCTATACTATGAAGTCTACTACATGGCTATAAATTTAAGAAAAAAAAATTTAATATAGTGCATGTACATTATTACTTTTGTTGACCAATAAGCGCAGTAGCTCCCGGTATCTGGGAAAAAAAATAGAACTAATTAGGACTTGCAAAGGAGTGCATTATTGTATTCTATGGTGTGCCAAACCTCATAAAAATATATATATAGCATGATTCTAGAGTAATGTACACATAAGGGCTGAAGAGAAGCTTTCAGTATGAAAACTGTACACGAACCATATGAGGTACACAACAAGTAGTAGAGAGTGCTATGTCTGTATTTTATCGTTTCTTTCTCTGCTTTTTTTTATTAATAAAAACATGATACCATGGAGCTTACTCTAAAAATGTAATTACTTTCCACAAGGTGATGAGCATAGGGTGATGAAGAGTTTGCCAGATCAAGTGAGAAAAGAGCAGCTCTGGGCAGGGGCTGGACAGGCAGCTCAGAAGGCAAATCCCAGGCTGAGTGAAACGGCAGAGAAAGTTGACATGGGACCAACAAGAATTCTTATCGGACAACCAAATTAAAGATAATACTCATCAAAACCAAAAAACTAATTTTTCCTAGTGCCCTGTTACGTAGGAAGAGAATCCATAAGGTCAGAACAAGATAGAAAGTGCAAAATGGCTAAAACCAGTGAATGGACACCACCATTCTCAAACTGAGAAGCAGCATAAAACAAATAAAAGAATCTAAAAATGAAGGTTCTTCATAAACCTATATCTTCCTGTAATAATTTTCATTTCTGTATTTTTCAACAGTTACTGTTTCATGCAGAAAATTACTGCTGCATTGAGAGGCCAAAAAAAGAAAAAAATTATTGCTTATTCATGAAAGCCTCTAATACTTTTAATCAATTTACAGAAGTAACCTTGCAATGTAAGATATTAAGAGACAACTTTTAACCTACCTGAACAAGAAGTTAAAATGTTTATATTGATTGGCATAGCAATTAAAAGCCAATATATTCTACAATAGCTATTCTGTTCAATTTCTTCATGTAGTCCAATGATCTAAACCCATTATCTTTAAGCCACCATGGATTATGTGGGTTGTTATAATGCTATATCGTGCAGATGCAGCCTTTCTTGGCCTTCTGTTAGCCAAGAAAGTGTTTCACTATTTAGAGATCTTGTCTTTATCTCTTTTCCTTTCTTGTCAGTACAGAATATTGCCAGGAGCATTGTGGGTTTTGACATCAGTATTAATTAAAGGCAAATAATGAGGGATAATGAAAATAAAGGTGAGGGGATAGGGAAACTAATACAGACTTGTACAAGCAATTGCACAGCTTTAGCAGTCACGTTTCAAACTTTGCAAATATACACTGAGAGAAATAAACTCTTCACCTAGACAATAGAGTTGTGACAACTTATAGTCACAATTATCTAATTTTTTTCTCTCATGCTGCACTGTTTTTGGCTGAAGTAGAGTTAATTTTCTTCACACTGGCCAGTATGGGTGTATGCTTTGTGTTTGTGCTGAACACAGTAATGATAACAGAGACGTTTTTATTTTCTCTGAGCAGATCTTACACAGAGCCAAGGCCTTTTCTGTTTTACATAGAGCCACTCTGGTGATGAAACTGGAGGTGCATGAGAACCTGGCAGGAGGCACAGTCTGGACAAGTGGCCACAACCAACCAAAAAAATCTTCCAGACCATATGTCATCATGCAAAGTGTATAAAGAGAGGGAAGAAGGAGAAAGGGGTGAACATTTGGAGGGAAGACATTTGTCTTCCCGAGTCATTTTTAGGAGCAAAGGAGACAAATTGTGTGCAATACAAAATTTAAATAATGCTAAAACTTTAGTAAGCTATTTGCCCCTGCCCTGTGCAATATAAGATGTTCTTGTTGGCTAGACATATATTAAAACTTTGGCATGATGGGGCCCTGGTCTCCTGGAGATGGCTGAGCACCTGCCTGCCCATAGGAAGAACTGCATTAGCTCCGTGTTTTGTTTGGCTTGTGTGGGAAGCTTTTGCTTTCCCTATTATACTGTCTCTATCTCGACCCATGAGTTTTCTACCTTTTACCCTTCCAATTCTGCCTCACTCATGGATGAGTGAACAAAAGGCTACATGGGGCTTTGTTTCTGGATAAGGTTAAAACAGAACAGGTGTAGATAAGGTTGAATCTATGAAGACAGTATAAAGAACAGAATTTTTACTCTTCAGGCATCAGAACTTGTAGCGGGTTGAATTTGGTTCCCCGTACGGGCCACCAATTCGTGTAGCAGTTTAAGGGTTAAATATGGGCATTAGCCCTCCCCGATGTCCTTGCAGTGAGATAAGCTACTAGGAGGAAGCAAAACAGGCACACAACTTGAAAAAAAAGAAAAAAAAGTTTAATTAACACCCAGATGGTCAAGAACAGAACAAACTTTCAGAGCTTACCCCCCGTTTTCCCTTTTCCCAAAATCAGGATCACAGTCCTAGGAAAGGGAGGGAAAGGGGTTTCCCCTTTCTTGCGTGGGTTTCCAAAACTGCCACTTTTTGCAGATTTGCTTACAATTAAACATTCTCTGCTGCAGTGTAACACATCTCTTTTCATGAGCCCTCACAGCCCTTGTGACTGCTAATACAACAGGCTTTTACATGGGTTTTTTAAGGATGAAACATTTTCCCTTTCGGCTTGAACATAGGCTTTCCTCTGCCACCAGATCTTGAAAGCCTTCCCCTGCTTTCATCTGGCATTCGGCACTCGTCACCCTTTTTACAAGCCATTTGATAAAAATGCCCATTCCCCCCATTTAACATGAACTAAAGAGACGTAACAGCTTGTAATATTAA
>VWZQ01002576.1:580545-597174 GCA_013397015.1 Myiagra hebetior | reverse complement strand
TCATTCAGCTTTGTTACTTAATGTAAAAATTTCGTGATAGAAAAAAAATACATCATATTATTGTCCTGTTTTCTTCTTTTGTTTAAGGTTTAGCCTCAGTTAAATCCATGCTGGCCCTTTTCCAGCTGAGTTTTTATACTTTATGTGTATGGTTTTGAGTCCCATGATATAAGAAGAATGTAAAGCTGTTAGAGAGCATCCAAAGGAGGGATACAAGGATAATGAAGGAAAGGTGAGGAAGTCATACAGGGAGTGGCTGAGGTCACTTTTTCTGTTCAGCCTGGAGAAGAGGAGACTGAGGAGAGACCTCATTGCAGCTACAACTTCCTCATGAGGGGAAGAGGAGGGGCAGGCACTGATCTCTGCTCTGTGGTGACCAGGGACACGACCCAAGGGAATGGCCTGAAGTTGTTGGGGAGGTTTAGTTTGGATATCAGGGAAAGGTCCCCCCAGAGGGTGTCTGGGCACTGGAACAGCTCCCCAGGGAATGGTCATAGCACCAAGCCTGACAGAGAAGCTTTTGGACATTGAGGGTGTGATTTTTGGGGAGTTCTGTGCAGGGCCTGGACTTTGATGGCCCCTGTGGGTCCCCTCCAGCTCAGGATATTCTGTGGTTGTTTCAATCCTATCTTAATTACCTGGAAACAAACAACATTTTTGTAAACTCTGATTTTGTGCTGTAAAACGGGGAGGCTGAATTCATCACAAGTGAGACTGGACAGAACAATAGAGAGGCTTTGCACAGGAGAAATTTACTCAGCCTGGCAGGGAATGCTGTGGCTGTGCTGAAATGGTACTACCCCGTTATATAAACTATACCACAGTGATCAAAGCAAGCTTCCACTTGGTCTTCTTGAGGTGGGCCAGCTTGTAACACCAGCCAAGAGAGGAACATGAGGAATATGTTTCACTGTTTTATTCCATTTTATAACCCCTTTGGGAGACAAGGGAATATTTACCAATTGCTTAACATCCAGGAGGAAAAAAACCCCAACCAATTGAACAAAACCCCAACCAGACAAAAAGATGAACCACCAAAAAAAAAGCCAAACCAAACCACTACATTTTGGTGTTCACTTATAACAACAGGAGATAAAATAAGTTGGAAACTCTTTGGCTGAATAGACATTCAGACAATGAGCCTCTGCTTTCCTGTGTTTTGTGACTTTCTGAGCAAGGACTGAGCGAGGAAAAGATTGTGGCAGTTCTTGCAGGGTGGCCTTTACTTAGCAAAATTAGAAAATTCAGTTGGTGTGCTCGGAATTCTTATTCCACTGCACACTGTACTTACTTCTGTGGCACTGTGCTCTTGCAATGGGAATGTGAGCTCCCTGGGGATTTGAGTCAAGATGGCAAACTGCAGGTATTCCTTCTTGAAGGCTTAAAGCCAGCGGAGTAACTACAGGTGTCACTGCATTCATTAAGCATTTAATTCCTGGTTTAATGAGTGTAACATTGGGTTTATCCACACATTTTTATTCTTACCTAATTGAGAATCTAAAGGATTAACAGGATGGGCACCAACTGTAGTACTCTTTATTCTCATGCTTTCAATTTGCATTTTAACTTCAGCTCTGCTTTAACACTGATAATGCACAAAGCCCGGTGATATTATTACACTTTGACACTGAATTACCAGATAAATGACTTGTCAGAGTTCATTTATGTTTCTGAATGTTTGGCAAAGAGTGACAGCTGCATGGAGCTTATAATTCAGCAATGTATTATCTCAGTGAAGGAAAGCAGCTTCCCCTGAAAAACAAAATCTTGGGGGTCTAGATAAGGTGGTTTTAGATTAAAAATGTGATTGTGTGCCAAATAAGAGGATTAGTTCTAGAAGTCAGATAATGCCAGAGGAAAGGAGATACAGTGACTTGCCCCCTTTTGAGCTAAGAGAAGAATTTGGGATGATCATCAGGCACCTGTACTGGAAAAAGTTTTCTCCCCTTTAAAGAGGAAAAAGAACAAAGTTACTGATATTGTTCAAATTCAGTTTTGTGTTCAGTGTGTTCTGGTTTGCACTTTTTTGATATCTCTGATCTCTGCTCTCTGCCAGTGAACGTGATGTGACTTTTCAAAATATCTGAGAAAGAATGAAGGCAGCAAGTAATTTAAAAACTTGTGATGGCACACTGATGCAAAATAAAACTTCTATATTTCAAATTCAACGTCCTTTAACCATGGGGGAGATTTATTTAGTTTCCAGGGGAGAAAAAAGGAAAACTAACAAAAGCTAAGGAAATCCCTGCTGTCTCTTCTGGTCTTCTTGGCTTCATTTCTTGTATCACCTCAGGGTTACTTTGCCAAAACCTCTGTGTACACAGAATGTTATCTGTATTTTAACATTTCTTAGTTCTCCCAACACTGGTGAAACTTTGGATGTTGTTCTACAGCTTTTGGAATGGGAGAATAGTGCTGATCCTGTCTGTTAAAGAACACCCTCTGATTGCAGGATTTTCAGCCTTAACTATATTAATTTGCAAAGAGAATTTTATAATTATGTATATTCATCACTTCAATTCACAAAAGACATGTGTGGCATGTGGAAATTAGAGCTCTGGAGATAAGAAACTCCCCCTCCCCCACCTAGGATGTGTAATTAGAGGTGCTCATTTAGTGGATCAGTTCTCAATTATCCGTTAAGTGTAAGTATTTGAGTTAGATATGTTCTTTTGTTTAACGTGACTGAACATAATTTAGCTTGGAGGATGTGAGGTGTTGGCTGCTGAAGGCAAACTGACAGATGACATTTCTTATAAATTGTATTTCTGAGCATGAAACTCGCTACGTGTAGCCCATGTTTATCCTGAAAGGGAGCTGGGAAGTCAAAGCAGAGATAGGAATATATAGCATTCTGTAGGGAATACATCCAGGGACGTGCTGGGTAGTTTCAATTTATTATAATGAGGTTTTTGTGTAATAAATACACACAGTAAATTGCAGAGGAGGCATTGGACAGGATTGATGGTGGCTACAACAAAGCTCTGTTTATGGATAGGTACATAAAAAAGATCAGATACTGCCACTCTCTAATTCAGACCCTGATGCTGAAAGAAAAATGTCTCTCAAAGAGTTTGATCACTGGAAAAAAGGAATCCACATAAACCTGTTTGTATGTGTATTTATGTGGGTTTTCTGCTTTTTTTGGTTTCAATTTCTTGCAGTATCTATGGGCTATTTTGTAAATGTTTTCACTTTCTGGTAAGTCTGTCATTTGTTGTTTTAATATTTTAAACTGTGGCACTTGCTAATGCCTTGTACTCGCTCAATTTCATCTTAATATTTAAATATTCTGAACACCCAGTAAACTCCATTGGTGGAAAGTTTAACTGAAGTTTAGTAAAGCAGAGGAGCCTCTGCAAAGGAAGCTGGAGGGTGAATTTAGAGCACACACATGGCTCTGTCACACATGATCTGTCTGGTTGGTTTTTTTTTGTTCCATTGGGGTTTTTTTTTAGAGCAGGGAAAGGGTAGTGTTACACAATGTAATCAGTGCAGGTACAACCTTCTCAGCTTCAGGAGATCTTGAGCAACACCAGTCCCTAAAATCCCTTATTTAATGGACAATGCATGAGACCTGGGCTGCTGGTGCTAGTGGAAGGCTCTCAGAAAGGTCAGACTGGTTTTGGGTGATGTGATTTGCCTCAATCCTTTCTTGTGTGCTCCCCCTTATTGCAGGTTTAGATTGCCTAAAACATTAATTTAGATTTCTCTTATAATCCTTATTGTCCTTGGGGATGTGTACTAAGCTGTCTGGTTGCTAATCTATTAATCTTATTTGTAAATGTTTAAATATTGGACTGCACCCTTATCACAAAATTCACCCAACGCCAGATAGGACATGGAGTGCTGGATAATGAATTTAACAGCAAAATCAGCACCTGTGCTTCTTTTGCATATTGCATGTATATGATTTTTTTTTTCAGAGTTTTCAATGTCAAAGTTTCACACTCTAAACCAGATTTTTGTGTCCATAAAACAAAGTTTTAGGCTGACAGCCTAAAGTTCACCTTAGAAAATGCAGGATAACTCTCCTCCCCTCTTCTCTTGTTACCAGTTTATACCCCCTGCTTTTCCTCTCTGATGTTTCTGGTTGGCAGCATCAAACTGAACAAGTGGCAGCCATTCCCAGTTGAAAAATGCTGCTTCTGCTGGAGAACAAAAAAGCTGCTGAGTCCTGGTTTGCACCCCCCCTTTAAATGAAGTGACCTAGAAACAGATTCTTCCTTACTTCACACAGAGGTGCTCGTTGTAGCTGAGTGATGAAAACAGCAGTGAGCTGGGAATACACCCTCACCTTTCTGCACTTTTTTGGGGTGAACTCAGGCGTTTTGGGGTCAGTAAAGCCTGCAGCAGGGTGCTGGTATTGCACTCAAGGCTTCCAGTTGTGGGCTGTGCGTGGCACTGGTTCAGACTGGGCTCTTAAGGGGGTGATCAGCTTGCACAGTGCAAGGATTTCTCAGCTAGAGCTGTGTCAAACCAAGGGTCTTCTGTGATGGACAAAAATACATGGACATTTTGGCTCAGAACACTTGGCTTTTTGATAAAAATCTGACTTGCATGAAAGCCTGAGGTGTTGTTTGAACCCTGGAACTATGCCCAGTTATCGTGTTCTCTGCCCCAACCCCCCCCCTTATCACTTAGTTTAAAACCAAGCTTTATCAGTAGATTTATTTTTCTTTCAAACCCCCTTTCAGACCATAGATATAAAGGAGAATAATTAAGCTTTTTACTGGTCATTTGCTGTTGTTTTGCACAGATTTATTTCAGCTAAGTGGCTTTCAAGTGTATGCAAAGAATGATAAGAGAAGGTTTTACTCGAGCACTTAAACTATAAACCATCTGTCTGTGAAATGTGGGGTTGGTTTCCCATCAAGTTTTAAAAAAACTTACTGATTGCTTAAAAGCAGCAGGATGAAGTGGGGCATGGTGTAATATTCCTAAATAGGTTTGTCATGGCTGCAGGAAGTTTTAGTTTTGAAACAGAGCCTTCACTTCTGCTCCGTGTATTTGTGTTTTTCATGTGTCCAAAGTCAGATTGGGTTGTATTGAGGGTGGGGATAAGAAAAGTGCTCAAGTTTTATGCTCATCTGTGCCACAGGTGAGCATTTCTTTGTTATTAATCAGCTTGGAAACTTTTCTTATGCTTTTTCTTGTCTTGCTTTGTTTCCGTGGGCTTTTGTGTGTAGATGTACATCCTCCACAGTAACAAACAAATGCATTTTTCACCATACAACTCAAATAATTGGGAGGCTAGATGCATGGTTGTGCAAAGAAAGGATGGATTTCTTTATCTTTGGATATAATATATATTATATATTATATTTGGATGTATATCTATTTGGATATCTATTGGAATATTTGGATGTGATATATATAATAAATATATATATAATATAAAATTCCTTTATATAATTACCTAATTAGGGCTAATCGACAATATGTGGATGTCCTTGTATAAATATTCTTTCCATCTGGATGTCGATGACACAAGATATTCCCTTTCCAGGTTCTCCTACTGTAGTTACCTTCTCTAAAACTGTCATGCTTCTAAAGAGAAATATGAGAAAAACATGCTTTTATTCCCCAGAATAATTCACTATTTGTAAGGGTGAAGCATATGTTTATACAGCTTCTATGAATATGGAATCCTAGAAAGGCTTTTAAGAAGGTGGAGGTGAGCCAGTGGCTCAAACACCTGGATCTGGCCTTGTCCAGGGTTTGGTTCCTGCACTGCTTGATCAGACTTGCACCTCTGGCTTGGCAAGTTAGCATCAAAGTAAGTGAGAATTTGAAAACAATGGTTACAAACATTTTGTAGCCTGTGCTGACAGTTATCCAGGGTGGAAATTACTGATTGACATATTTTGGAAAGCAGTTAGGCAAGTATCCGGGCTTAAGGGGAAGAGTACTGTAATATTTAACAGCTAAAAGACAGAGGCTGTTTGCAGCTGTCTGAAAGTATATGGTAATTTTGCAACCTTCATTATGACAATTTCACCACGGGGAAAAAAACTCTCATTATGTGAGCACTGACATGCTTTGATTAAAATTTTAAACGTGTGTGACAAGTGCAAATTTTCCCACATTTACCAGCATGTGGAGAATCTGCAGGGGGTTTGAGGACCTTTTCTGATAGATGAATAAAGTGTATTTTACCAGAACTTCTTAATGAAGATGTTATATCTTCAGTCTCAAATTTAACTTGAACTCTAGTTACCCTTACACTTACCAGAAAAGCGTTTGCATTTCAGCTTCCACACACAACTCTTCATGCACTTGAAAGTGCAGAGGAAACTTCTTTTCCTGTGACTGCAGAGCAGGACTGAGTCCTCACAAAATAGTCTCAAAAGTGAAATCAGTAAATGTCTGGATAGGTTTTAATCCCTGATTTTGAAAGTATGGTGTAAATGTCTGTTCACACAACACTGTTCTCTCTGGTTTGACCTCATCTGGCTGCTTCTGGAGAGCATTTGTGCTCCTGGACATGACTTGTGTGCCAATGCCTCGCTTGAACAGCACTGCTAATGCAGTAATTTTACCTTCTTGCAGCTTAAAAGTGGCTGCAGAAGGACTAAACTTGCAGTTGTTGCATGAAATGATGGGGAGGCCAAAAGTTTTTTGGAAGCTGGCACTGTGTGATGACGGGTGCAGCTGGGAAATAGATTGCAGTTCTTATCCTCTCTGCTGTAGTTGTGTCACCCCAGATAAAAGGAAGCTTGAGCATCAGGCAGGATAAGCAGAAGGGCCTTTAGCCTGCATTTTCTGGCTTCCAAATATTGCAGTGGAAGCTGTGGACCTCTATAGGCAAGGACCTCAACAGAGAAGAAGGTTAGGGAAGGACTTGTTTGCACTTCAGTGTGTTTGTGAAAACATTTTTCTAAAATATATCAGTGTCCCAGAATGAAGATGTCTGTGGGCCTATCGAGTATTCAAGAACAAAAAAGAAATCTTAAAAGATCCAAGCCCCTGGATACGTAGCTTTCAAGTAGACAGGAATCTTCAAACAGCAGTGTCAACCTGTTCTGCAGCTGGGAAAGCCCACAAAACTTTTCCTGGAGGTTTTCAGACTACTCTCCTCACTGTAAGAGAAGTGCTCTGGTGGTTCCAATGTCAGCTGAACAGTTTACATTCTTTCAGGGGTTTTAAGTATGCCAAAGTGTGAAAAGTGATTAGGTGGATTCATGGATGAAAAATTCATGAAAAACACTGAAATGCAGATGTAATATCTGATTGAGAAAGTCCTGAAATTATGGATTTCTTGATCAGGACAAATATAAAATTATATATATATATATATATATAATATTAAAATTATAATTAATTTTTGAAGCACTTGTTGTTGGCTACCAGTAGGCACGGGATGTTGGGCTGGGCTCTCTGCTCTCTGAGCCAGTGCAACCATTCTTTTGTTCTTAATAGAACTGCAGCTGCACTTTTCTGGGCTTCAGCTTCACCCCAGGAATGCCAAGTTGTAGATAATGCAGGGGGTACGAAAGGAAGGTTGTGCAATTGAAATTCCCCAGATGAAATAACTCAGTGGAGCACCTTTCTCCCAGGGTGATTAACAAGCCAGTCTGTTGAAAGGCCTCCACAATGCTGCCTTTAGACCCCGCTGGCAAAAAATCCATCAATTTATTTTTTATGGTAACAGTTGCAGTTCTGTTGCATCAAAGCTGAATTCCAGCACCTGATTGCTTTCCAAATCCAGTGCCTGTCCAGGCAGGAGGACAGCCTGCAGAGCCACCTGTTGTCTGGCATGAAAATACTTGGGGTTTGGCCTTTTCAAAAGTTGCAGTGCAAAAATAAAAGTGCAGAACTTTTGTCTTGACAAATGCAATTTTTGTCAGCACTGAAAATCGAAGGTTTCACCTGGGCAAAGATGGTGTAAATTGGAAGTTGAATGAAACCCATTACCCTGTTTGTCCTGGACTTTCTTTTCTGCTGTTTGTGTCTTCCCTTGCTTGTAGAAGGTTTCAGATTAATATCTACGCTTCATTTAGCAGGGAAGATGTGTGGATTTTCTTTCTTTTTGAGAAAAATTGCTGTCTATCAGTGCCATGCCCCCTAAAGACAGAGGCTTATCCGTGAAACCTCCTTACAATTATTGTATAATGAATTCCAACCAGTTCATTAAAAGTGAAAATCACCAAAGAGACCTTTTAGGGCTAATCATGTATGCTGTAAGGTTTGGTGTAAGCACAGTGTAATCTGAGCAGGCAGATAAGACCTTGTCTCTGTGGTAATCTTTTAATATTTTTCAAAGTGTTAAACAAAAATAGGCTGAATGTGAAATTTCTATAATTCTCATAAAGCTACATTGAATAAAGGGTTTCATTTTTGATTTGGGTGAAATTAACTCTTCCCGACAGGTCCATCTGCCTGACACAGGGAAGGGTTTAGTTATTTATATGCCTCATCATATTTGTGGCAGGTTGAATAAAACTTGCCAGAAAATCGTTTGGATTGTGGGTTGGTTTTCCGTACTTATTGTAGGAGTTGGCATATTTTATTTTCCCACATTTATAATTTCCCACATTTTAAACTATTAATTAAAGTTTTCACTGTCATATTCTCTTTTTTTGTGTAAATGATGAAAGATTTCTATTTAGGCTTTTCCATTCAAAACTATGAGCCCATGAATTTATAAGTACTGGACTGAGATGCTTCATCTCTCAGGGAATATTCACAGTGCCAAATTTGAGATCCACAGCTGATTTGCCTCCTTACCTCCTGCATTGCCCTCTTGAAAATGTAATTTTTTTGTGCTGAGGGTTGTGATATTTCCATGATCAGATTATCACAGACAAAAGAGGGAGCAGGGAGATTGTTTAACCTTTTTCTTGTTGGTGGGGAGGTGCTTTATTTTATTCCAGTTTTTAATTGAGATGGAGACACTATAAAATCTCAGATATGTGCAAAAGCTGTGGGCAGAAGCAAAGTAGTTGAATATGAAACAACATTTTAAAATCCAAGACTTATGGCTGTTAACACTGAACTGAGTATTTGTGCTCATTTCTAGTTCTAAACTGATTTCATCCATGCAGGAAAATGACCTGCAATGCCACAGCTGACATTTCAGTCAAGATGTTTGTTCAAGAAACTCATTTGTACTGAAAGTAAATAAATAAAACTTTGATTGAATACTTTGTCTGCTGTAAATATGTTTTTCTAAGTCTGTTACAAAGACATTTTTCTTTGTTGTTTTACCATGGGGAAAAATATCTTTTTGGTGAAAATTGAAATATTTAGACACATAACTGAGAAGCAAGGGTAACAATCTGCTGTCGTGCTTCACATATCCATGTTAGTTCATTCAGGTGTTGAACCTCACTTGGGGGGCTGTTGTAGAGTACTAAAGATTACCACTGTTTTGAAAAACAGAATATATAAACAAAACAGTATTGCTGTGACAGGAAAGCAAACCAAGCATCTTTATCTTTTCAGCACACAATGAGTAACTGTTGAAAGGAACTGATTTGTGACTAAATAGAAGTGTGATTCTATTACCATTCTTAACTTGTGGTTTTATGTAAATGTGTCTGCCTTGATGGGCATGCCAGTTTTAGCAGAGCTTTATGTGTCAAAATAAAGGTTTGCATCTTCAGCAATGGTCATTTGTAGCTCTCGCTACACCAGAGATGTGATTGGAATTTGGAAGAGAAAAGTGATTGTAATGAGGCAAATGGAAGCAATGTTTTCATGGAGGTTTTCCAAAAGGCATTACTGGAGAGATGTGGGAAACTGAAGCCTCATCAGAACAGTTCTGCACCATATCTGCTCTGGCATTTGTGATTCTCTTAGTCCAAGGTGTATTTTGATGGCAGTTGCTTGGATTTAGGCCAAGGCTGGAGATACATGTTAAACTGGAACACAAACAGTAAAAATGAGGGAAAAGAGGACTAAAGGAAAGCAGAAACACATTACATACTTCCATGTTTGTTATACATCTTTCATATTTAGGTTTGATTCCATTCCAAAATGCATAAAACAAAAATATGAATCTGTGTTTTCAGGTGAAATATGGATTGGCTCAGCACCAATGCTGACAAGCAAATGCATCATCTTAGTGCTGCACAGTGCTGTTAAGGGTGAAAACATAAAGGGATTCAAAAGTACCTCTTCCATGTCAATAATGAAACATATGGGGATGAAACCTTTTTTTAAAAATACATTTTAAACTGAGATCCTTGAAAATAAAACTTAACTACCAAGCATTGCATGACGTCATCTACATGAATGTTTGTTATGCTTTAGTGTGGGTGTGTTGCATTGCTTCAGATGCGCTATCCCCAGTGGGGTTCAATGAATTTTAATTCATTTATCACTGACACAGAAATATGATAGCTCAACCTTCATTTTGCAAACAAGTATTCTTCCTGTGTGGACTTGTGAAGTGGGCTTGTTTTCTTGCAGTTCTGGTAGATCTTATTTTATCTCTTCCCACTTGAATAAATCCTCCTTCTGCACAGCCTGTTGAAATTGAGAGCTGGTATGAAAACTGTTCACATCACTACATACTAGAGTGGCAATCATTTCCTCACCTCTTCTGGATGTTATTTAAATGCTGCATCACTGCTGCCACTGGCCTTTTCACAGGCATGGTGTGTTTGTGCTGTGGAGTAACCTTGCTCTTGAGTAAAACACAAACTTTTCCTCATGTTTGTTGTTATAACAGAAATGCAGCTTTTCAATCTCCAGGTAACCTTTGCTTGATTCAGAACTTTAACATAGAATTCTTTATTATTCCAATCTTCATCTCCTTCATGTTTAAAATTCCAATCCTTTCCTTTGAGTGTTCCTCCCAATTGTGTTTTCCAAGAAATTCCATTGCAGCTCTTGTCCCACGTGTCTGGGTGCCTCGTGGATAAACTAAATAACATAAAGTATTTCAGGAACTTCCCTGGATGGCATCCAGCATTGTGAGTCTCCAAAGGAGCATCTCACCATTCCTACTTCTGTGAATTTGTTACTCACTTTAAGGACTTTGTTCTGATTTATATAATCTTCATTTTAAATATGAACTTTTCATTAGAATTTTTATTTTTCCTGAAGAAATATGTAAGATTGCATTCTGGACTGCAGTTTTTGTCCTTAATGCTGCTTGTGTGTTGTCCTATTTTTACCTGTTCCCTACTGCCCAGTTTTCTTCCTCAAAACTTTTTTTTAAACCTTTTGGGGCCACTTAAATGCAAACTTGACTTGCATTCCTTTCCATCTTCCCACTTGCATTTTTGCATTGTTGGTTTTATTTTAGGATGATGCCAAGTTTCACCATATTTATTAAAATACCAATCTTTGGTCTACAGTTTTATGTGCTGTTTTGTCTAAATTTATGGGTTTGGAATTATCTGGTCAGTGTGTTGTTTTTTAAAGTTTTGCTTGCACATCAATTTTGGGATTATTTATTTCTATCCTTCCTGCTACCCCTTTCCTCCATGTTTGCCATCATCTGCTGTGTACAGAGTGTTTTACTGTGTGGCTTCCATACATTATCTCCAATTATTGCTGCCTCATCATTGTGCATGTTTGCTTACCACTTTTTTTTTATGGCTGAGTAATTTTTTGCCTTCATTTTTAAATGTAGTGTTTAACTTAGTCTGCCTATGTGCACTTTTTGCTCAATTTGTAATTTTCTTCATCTTTAAGACATAATATTCCTTGGTAAGTTATTCCTCTGTTGCTTTATAAACCCTCTGCATATCCAAGTGTTCCATTATTATTCCATTTTATAAGTCCAAGTATGTCAACAATAATTAAAAAGATGGATTTTAGTCATTACATCGCTATCAGATACTGAATGGTTTGGGCCTTATGAGAGCTATTTTGAAAACACAAAGATTGTGCCCTGTTTTTTTCTGAACAATCATGTAATCAGACTTCTGGAAATCCATAGATGTAGATAGTCATTAATTAAATGGAAAAACTGAATGCCCATGAGGAAACAAACAGCAGACTAAATTTCATCCTGACTGAAACTAGGTTGATTACAGCATAAATGGTATTTTATGGAGATTCTTTTTTTGAGTACGAAGTCACAGAGGGCAGGGGACTGAGAACACAAGAGTGATTCTTGCTTAGCACCTCAGTCAGTGGCTGGAATGAAATACCTTTTGCTGTGCAAAATCATCTCTTCCTCCTGGATTTTGACTCAAACCCTCCTGTTCCTTCAGCTTTCGAAATACAGAAGTCAAAGCTGTGTGAGCAAAGTGCACACTTGGTGTAGTTTTCATGTAGAACTTGTCTGCTTTTATGTTTTCCTCCTTAATTCCAACCTTCCTCCTTATTACAGACATTTATTTAAGAAAAAATAGCAACAAAGTATGAGAGCAAGAGGGATCATTGCCTTCCTCTTTGCAGTAGTTGAAAAATCCTCAAATACCTGAGCAGCCGCAGGAGCAGCAGGGAATTTCCCTGGTGAAATCTTTTTTCCATGCTTTAGTTTTTAGTGGCAAAACAAATAAGTCTAACAGCCAACAGTGAAATCCTGTCTTCTGTGTTTTAAGCACTGATACCTGGGAGAGTATGGTAAATTTTGTAAGAATGGGTTGTCACCTCTGATCTCTCCTTGAGGATTCTTTATCTTGTCAATAAATTGCATTTCTTGGTGCTTCTGAGATTTTGTTTGAATCTGGTATTTCTAAACCACATAGTGCATTCAATGGTGTTCACAGGAACAGGCTTTTTACTTTCCCTACACACCTAAAAGTGTCTCCACCTCTGTATTTTTTATTCAATCTTGCTGATATTTGTGAGATAATTTTCCCTTCTAGGTTAACACAACAAAAATCCAGTCATGCCCATAGACTGTGGCAGAGGCTTAGCAAGGACATCTTGTCATTTCTGAGGCCTCCCCTGTTACGTGGGTTTTTAAACAAGCAGCTTTGCCTAGTTAGACCCAGAATCCTCCTCCTGTGTTTTGGGGTCTTTGACATAATATTAGCATAATATTTAGTGAATCATTAGGGTGAAAAAAATACTGGCAGCAGGCTTATTAAAGTCACTGACACTTCACCTTTTATGACTTCAGGGTCATAACGTGAAATGCAAGTTTTGTTTAATTCCCCTTTCTGTTTGTTGGGGCTTTTTTTTAAATGTGTAATGAACAGAGTTGAGAAAGAGGAGCTAGTTCACCACTAGAAAGAAAAAAGAGCCAAAAGCACAGGATAATTGCATCCTAATGTACATACCCTTTAAGAAATTTTAGAAATGCTGTCTCTTGATGAAGAAGAGTTGAAAATATTTAATCATAAAGTTTCTAATATGGGGAAGGTCAAGGGTGTGGATCAGAACCTGCTCCTACAACCTTAGGTTCAGTCCAAGTTAACCTGTTTTTAATAAAACTGAAAATATAAGGATGTTCCCTAAACCTTTGGGCTTTCAGTCACTTAAATTATTATGCTTGACCCTTGTGCCAGGTTTCTCTGGTAAACATTAATTAGGTTTAATTCTCTGGATTCTACTTGGCGATTTTTTTTTTCAGTTCTTACCATTTGGCTCAACAATTGGAGATTATACCCATATAATCTAGATGGGTATAGATTGGGACATAGAGTTTAGGACTGGGACACGTGTGGGGTTTGATATAACCAAAACCACAGTGTTTTCCTGAATTTCTTACCTCCTGTTGTATCAAGTGGGAGTTTGAAGAGTTTTATTCAGTTGTGGTTTTTGGTGTCATATCTGAGTCTGAAGATGAGCCAAAGGATGTGTCTGCTTGGGGTTTTTTCCTGACATTATAGGATACAGCTTGTGGGAGGACCATCTTCTTTCCTTGTTTCTTTTTTTCTCAAAGCAAAGAAGAATCACAGAATTGTTTAGTCCACCTCCTGCTCGAACTTGTCCAGGACTGTGTCCATTCTCCAAGGATGGAGAGTCAGCAACCCCTCTGGGCATCCTGCTTCAGTGCTTGGCCACCCTCATGGTAAAAATGTGTTTTCTTGCATTCAGATGAAAATTCCTGCATTTAAATTAGTGTCTATTGCCTCTTCTCCTGTCACTGGGCACCCCTGAAGAGAATCAAGCACTCAAGTATGTCTCACCTTTACTGGTTAGAGGGAAAGGATCACCTTCCACTGCCTAGAGTAAAGAATTTGGGGAAACAAACAAACAAGCCAAAAATACCCACAAAAAAAAACCCAAACCAAAAAAGTTTCACATACACAGAACTTGGACAAACCATTTTGTCACCCCATTCCCCACTAAAAAAAAAATTAAAAGAAGACAAGGAAGGGAGAGACAACCCTACCATTTTATGATGACTTTATTGTGCTACTTCCTCTGAAGTACTCATTCTCTCAGAAATTCTAATCCCTTTATCCCTGCAGCATTTTTGTATGAAAGTTGCATTAAGTGTATCCCGAGACTGCATAATGATTCCAGCTGGATTACTAAAGGCATGCAGTAAGCCTGTTTCATGGGGGAAGCAGGGCTGCCTAATCAGTTCCCTTAAAACCCTCTCAGTAACCCCTGGAGTTTCACTTGCCTTCAGGTACCTGGATGTGACCTCCTGCAGAAATTTCAATGTGCTCTGTATTCTGCACATGTTAATATGTCAGCAACTTCAGCTTTAGTGGCTGGCAATGGAGCAGCTTTTAAATAAAAATGAAAATTGATTTTCATTTAACAAGTAAATCATATTCGTATAAAAACCCCAGAAAGCAGCAAGCTATTCAAAATAATTTTGTTCCTAGTGTTAAAACTGCATGAACAGTGTCTTGCACAGCGTAACTCTGCCAATTTTTATTGTGACATTTGCAGGTTTTGTGCTGAACTTCAAAGTTCGGGATCCACAAGGTGTCCATGCTGCTCACCTGAGCCAGGCAAGCAGTTTTACTCAATTTTCTATTAGGTTTTAATTTTTATTTTTTAAGGGGAGGCACTTGATTCGCTTTATTGTGGCTAACTGCATTTTGATGACTGGAAAACATTTAAATACTGCTGGGTTTGCAGATTGCTGTGAGGGAGGAGGTGTGAGGGGCATTCTCAATGACTCCATAGATTGCATTCCAACACCAGAGCTGTCTCCTTATCCATCCCCTATCCCAGGAATCATTTATCCTTCCCCCTGTGGAAATGCAAGGAATCCTCAGCGTGTTGCACAGCTGCTGTAACAGAAGATTAAGTTGCCCATACACTAAACCCAGTGATTGATAGCCAAGGTTTTCACCTAGCAAAGTGCAGTTTTCTTACATAATTACAAGAATTATGTGCAGCACTAAATCTATTCCCTGATTATGAATTGAAGGGTTGTTCTGACTGAGTTATGAAAGAAATTAGAAACTAATTTGTGGAAACAACATCTGTTGTACACAGGCAAAAAAAGCTCTTAGAAGAAGGAAAGAGAATTTATTTCCCTCTGTTTGCAGTTATTTATAAGACAAAAGGAGAAAACCTGAAGTATTAGAGTCAGTAGTTTTTGTGCAACACATGTTTATGTGCACAATCTCATTTGCTGAAAAACAAGGGCTGTTGTTTTTAAATACACCCAGGGACATCAGGCACAGGAAAGATGCACTGAGGAAGACAGAGAGAGAAGGGATCCATTTCCATACCTGTTGGGCTCATGGTCTGTTGAGCTGGTGAGATCTTTGTCATTAATGTCCCAGATCTGGGATGAGGCTACTCAGTAATTAACGCTGCCAGAGACTGGAACGAAAATGATGAAGACTGCTTGAGTTCTGGGAATTTGCCTCCCCCACCTCCCAAACACGCTGATGTGTCCTGAAGTGGAGACTAACCCAGCACTTTACACAGAAGAAAATGCTTTTCCATCTGAATTAGATAACATTTACCTAATTTTGGCAAGGTTGAATACAGTATCAATGTAATTCCCTCACTGCCTTTTCACATTTCCAAAAAAAAAAAAAAAAAGAAAAAGGCACTGATTGCATATTTTGCATTTTCACCTGGCTACCTGGGACTTGCAAATAGTTAGCAAACAATGAGTGTGGATATTTACCACATTTTACACTTCTTCTTCCCTTATATTCCTTCCAAAGACTACATGATACAAGCAGTGATATGAAAAACTTGGAATGTGCAGTGTCCTGGTGTGATACCTATTGTGGGATGTGGCACAGGTTACACAGGTTCTGTGTAATTTTTATTTACAAAAAGAAGATGTCAAGGATATTGGAGGTCACCTATCAGTCCTGGCTAATTTAAAGCTGGATGGGTTTCATTGCAACTACTAGTGACATTCATATTTGCAATGGAAATGCACCCTCTGAGAGGGTGCAAAAAGTCATCACCAGGATTTGAGGTATGAGAGGGGCAAAGATGAGGGAAGAATCAAAAGTGGCAGCACTGTTATCAATCCAAGTGATTTTAAGGAAAAAAAAAAAAAGAATTTTTAGTGACTGCGGCCCAAACAGAAATATCTTTGTTTACAAGAGAAAATAAATTAATTTTTGTCCTTAGGAAAGCAAAACTGATGATGAAGCATCAAAAAGAAGATACAGAATGAGAGAACAAATCACTGCATAATCTCACCAAGGTGAAGCAGTACCAAAATTATGGGTGGGATCAGAGTGAGGGGATCAGGATGTGGCTGTGACTCAGAAACTCTCCCTCAGTACAAACACTTGTATATTTTTATATCTTTGGAGTCATCTTTGCTGTTTTTTT
>VWZQ01002576.1:492223-580528 GCA_013397015.1 Myiagra hebetior | reverse complement strand
TTTTTTTTTTTTTTTACAGCATATCATCTGGCCCACTTTTTTGAACATGGTTTTGCTTCTGCAAATGCTTGAGGCTCCTGTTTGGTGTCCACCATTAATTACAGGAGAGATATAATCATTTTCATGTCAGGTTTGTGAGTGTGATCAGGTATTGTTATTGCTAGTGGTAAATGAACTAAATTATTGCTTCAAAAATGCAGATTCTTTAGCAGGCTGGAACAGCAACCCTGGAAATTCATAATTTCCCTGAAAATCCCAGCCTGGTACAGATTTCTGTGTTAGAAATGAAGAACTGAATTCAAGAGAAGCTGAGGAGCTCTTGTAGTTATCTGCAGAAATAGTGAAAGCTGCTCTAGTTACTTAAAGAAAGGACAAAATATTTGCATCAGATAATGTGATTCTTTATTTTCTTTTCCTCTGATCAACAGCTGCCTTCAGGATTTTTACCCTTAGAAGTTTATTGGTTGAAGTTCTTCTCAAGGCCACTCCTTCCTTCATTCTCATGACTTACATGATGATAATTTAGATAAGTACAGTCAGCTTAAAAGAGCTCTGAACATTTACAAGAACCATTTACAGGAAAATACACTTTGGCAACAAGGAAAATTGCTGCCTTCCTACAGCAGGAATGTGTCAAGTATTCAATTCAGGGGTACAGCAAATTATTCCTTGAATACTCTCCTGGTATTTGACATGATTTTTAACTCTGCAATCCCTGAGAAATGTATTCAAAGCGTTGGGTGGCCACTCTAAAGTGTCTTTCTTTCTCCATATTTCTTTACTTTGTTTAAAATTAATGTGGAATTCTACATCAGTATAAATGTAGCATTTATAAAATTTATAAGCATTTGAAGTTTCTCTGCTATTCTGGTTTTGTGGCTTATTATCCAGATGTGCAGCTTCTAATGTCAAGAAGTGGCCTGTTAATGTTTAATTTTCAGATGGACATTGGAAAATGTAGGAATTTTCTGTGATTTACTCTGCCTTAATGTTATAATTATGACCCTCTTGAATGTTTCTTTTTCACTCCGTTTTTACTTAATTAGCTTCAGGACAGTATTTTTCAGTTTTCTGGACTAAAAGAATAAGGAATACAAGTTCTAAAATACTTCTGATATACATAAATTTACAATTCCTGTGAAGAATCCAAAATTAATTGTATTATCTATGTTGAGCTGTGTGATAATTCCCTCCAATTTGCCAGTTATTTAAATGAACAAACACTTTTTTACTGCTATAGAGCCACAGTGATCTTGTAGAATGCACAAGGAGGGGGTAAAATAAGATCCTACATCCTGGTCTAATATCTTGCTGCAATTTTTAGTCTTCTTACTCCTATACAATAAATTAATGTAAGATCCTAGAGCTCAGGCACTAAATATGAATATTGCAATATAAAAAGATACTGGCACACTTACCATTACCTTTACTTAAATAGCTGCAAAGAACATCTAAATATTGCAATATTTTTTAATGCAGAGCAGTCAGATATCGATATGAAAATGTTTTACACTGGAGTTTTTCCACTGTACATTGTGTTTAAAGAAATTCAAACAGTTACAGTTTCAGGCCAGACAACCTACACTTTAAAAAAAAAAACCCTTCTGGCACAAGGCTGCTCCTGATGGTTCCTGATCCATGTAGAGATGGAGCTGGATGGCAGTGGGAAAAAAGGGTGCTGGGAGAGAAAGGGGGAGCCCTGACAGTCTGGGGCTCAGTTCTTCCACACTGAAACTTTTCCTAATTCCGCCCTTGTTATTTACAGACAGATTTTATGGACTCTCTGCATTTTAGAGAGGAACATCTGCAGCCTCAAGTGCCTTCTGTGTTTTAGAACATTAGCAATATGAAAAATAGGCATTCTCAGAGATGCTAATAAAGCAGAATATCCTCCCCCTCAATTCTAGGCCAAAATAGTGGAGCAGGAAAAACTTGTCATTTCTTTTCATGAGCTCTGTCTCTGTGATATGTGTTCAGTAGGTTTCATTTAAGAAACCACTGGGTTTGATTTGTTACTGGAAGGACTTGAAGGGAAAATATTTGACTCAGAAGAGGGGAAAAAAATCCTTTCAAAAGCTTGGCAGTGGGGAAAAGAGATTGAAATTTTCTTCAGTGGGACTGTTGTTCTTCAACCAGAACAGGTCTCTTTGCCCTCTCCTAGACCCAGTATGGCTCTTCAGGAGCAGGCAGAATTTAAAAATATTTTTCTGCTCTTGATGGGAATATGCAAACTCTGGTTTGAACTGAACCCATCCAGAGAGCTTTACCAGTTCTACTAAATCCCCATATGGAAAAACATCAAAGTCTGTTATTTATAGCTAATACAAGGTGGGGTTTTTTTGTTATTCTCAGGGAATTAAAGTTCAGAAAGAACAACAAAAGTGAGATTGTAGTCTCTTTTATACAAAGTATTCACACTTGGTATGATTTTCTCTTGAAATACTTTGAGTTTCACAATGAAATATATACAAACTTATCATTATGTCCAAAAGCCTTTATTTTTCTTTAATTTTAAACTTTCAGTGAGGTAAGTTTGTTGGATATCTTCTGCCTGATTTGTGGCAAGTTTTATGCCTGCCAGGAGCCCACCAGGCTCTGGATTTCCAGCTGGAACACAGATTCCCTGGGAGCATCACTGTTCCTTGTATCTGCATCCTTCACTGTCCCATCTGATTCCCAGCTGGTGTGAAGGGAGTAAAGCCTTCTCTAATTCCTGGCCTTGGTTTGGAAGCTGATCACACCCTTAACAGCATTAGAGAAAAATCTAAGACGTGGTTTTAAAGCTGTTGTACAGTGTGAGAGTTATTTTTTATACCCATTCCCTTGAAAATATGCATTTTTTCATATGCTGAAACCTTCAGGGCCCAGAAAATGAGTTTTAAAAGTTGTGCTATCTTTAACCTGCATTCTGTGCTTCTGAATTTCCATGCTGTCTGCTTTTAGAGGCTCTCTGTTGTTGTAACATATTTGTAAATTGAAAATGAGCTATTTACATAAAATACAGTCTCCAAAATTAATAAAAATACAAGCCATTTAAAATGGGTGCTTAATTCCTTTAGGACTTTTTTTATGTGCCCAGTATTACATGAGATAAATTTGAATTCTCTGGATGTTGCTTCGATGAAATGGGCAGAACATTAAATATGTTGCAAGTTTATACAAGATTTCACATGGATAGTTGGGAAAATGAGTTGCACATTTTGTCCTTATGACAGATATTCATCAATATCTAAAAATGTCGTTATAAAAATATAAGAGCACCCATTCACAGGTAATGAAAACATTTCATCTTGCCCTTTACTGTAATAGTTTCACTCAGATGGAAAATATTTGCTGTCTTTGTATGTCTTGATGGTTCTGCTGTTAGTGATTTTTTTTTTTAATGTAGTAGGTTGAGTTTCATCTCTGTTTTATCAGTATTTATGTATGTGTTAAAACTCCTGAAGTTTCTCAAATCCTGCAAATTCTTGCTTACATGTTAAGTTTTATTTAATTCTGTAGGTCCTTACTCCTCTGGAGAGGGAGCTGCTCACCTGGGGCCTGTGCTTTCTGTGAGCTTAAAACATGCTTGGGGATTATAGTGCTGCATCATTTTCTAATTTAACAGGCAGGAAAAGCTTCAAAGCACTGGAAAACAAACCTTCCAGGGATTTTGATGGTGATAAAGCACAGAAGTGGCCGTGGTCTCCTGTGAGACAGCCTCGTGTTGAAGGGCAAAGGGAGAAGGGAAATTCTGCTGAAGCAGCAAGAGAGAACTCTTCAGGGAAATGATAGGACATTTTGATTAAACCAGCTGAAGAACAAATTTCTCTTGTTAAGAGAGGTCGGGGGGAATTGTTTCAGCTTGCTTGTGTTCTCTCTCCTCCCTTTGGCTTCTCAAAGCAACTCAAGTGTGCAGAGGTTTTCTAATTTTCTTTCAAGATTTATGTGTCCATAACCTGATTAAAGCAGCACCTGTGCTGCACTGAACAACAGCTTATTATTCACAAAGGGGGATGGAGTTTTTAGCTAAAAATATCATTTTCTGCATGCTTCTACCATCAATATTTCTAATGCTGTGTTCGAAAATTTTATTGTCTTAGAACAATATTGGGTAATGGTAGTATAAAAACTTGTTCTTTTATAATGATGTGTCCCTGTCCAAATTGGTGTGTCACAGCTCCAGTGAGTCTGTAAATGAAGTGGAAAGAGGGTGGTGCCCCAAATTTGCTGAAGGTTCCTTTCCATGGAACACTGGCATGTGAGAAATATCCTGGCAGGTCAGATCAGAGTTGTTCTTTTGAAAGATGCAGTGGAGGAATGGGTTGTCCTCCTCTTCTGTGGCAAATAAATCTTGTCTGCTAAAATGGAACAATAATGGGGACAAGATGTCCAGCACCTCAAATGTTACATTGCACTGTCCTCATGTGAGCAGAGAATTGATTTCCAAGTGGGACTGGAAATAGAAAAGTGAAACAAAATCTTGTGCTTGGGGCTGCCCAAACTGGGCACATGTGCTTGAATTTATCTTTTCATTTGTTATTATTATTTAGTGTCTGCTGTTTTACCTGGGAGCTGATGCATCAGTCTTCAGGAGAGACTGTTTGTTAATAAGATTGTGTTTTATTTGACTTGAGTAATAATTCATAAAATGACACAAAGTGCTTTAGAAATATTCATAAAACTTTGAAACCCCCAGCTATGGACACAGTTCTCACTGGTATATTGGAATCCTTGAAATACATCTGATCCTTGGGCTTTAATAGCTCAGATAGTACAAATAAAACTTCCAATACTTCACCTAGTACAAATAAAAACTTTTCTTCTGCTGTTCCCCACTCTTGTTTTGTAAGAGAGCTCAGTCTTACAATTAAAGCAGTAGTTAAGGACTTAGGGATCTTGATTTTTATTTCCAGTTTTAACAGGTTGTAAAGCGAAATGCTGTGTGCATGTGTAATTCCCTTAAATGTAAGTTCTTTGATGCTGTTTCACATTTATGCAAATAATGGCTGTGAGGTTTGTGTACTGACTGCTTTTATTTGCTTCACTTGTATTCTCATTACTGTAGGTGAAGTTAAAGCTCAGATTTGTCTGATTTAATGCAATCATAAAATGGACTGGATTAGAAGGGACCTTAAGGATCTCCCTGATAAAAAACCATAAATATATCATAAATATATTGCTGACAATTGGAATAAACTTTCCTTTATAAACAGTAATATTCTCTCCATGTTTTCCAAATTGAGAAACAGGAAAAATAAATGTCTTAAACACCCTTGTTTTTATAAAGGAACCTAGCACCAGTAGCTTTGTGAGCAGGAAAATCAAATTACAGGTCTGGTGTTTTTTGTGTGCATCCAAAAAAGAAATGTAGATAAGTGTAATAGAATTTTTCTTGACTCAGGATTAGGTTTCTTCATCTTATTTACGTGTGCCATGTGATATGATGGAATTTACACTGCAGCTTTTTGATTTGCAAAAAATCTTATTCCTTTTCTGAGAGGACTATATAGACTGCATTATCAGATGCTACAGTATTTTTAAAAGTGGAATGAGAAAAGGTTGCTTTCCAGATGCAGACAAATAGCCAGTTGTGGAACATGTAGATCTGGCCAAAAATGGAGCTAAAGATGCATAAAGGATGGAAACTTCTAAATATTCAAGATATTTTGAGAACTTCTTTCCGCTGGGAAACTAAAAGTTGCAAAATATTCTTCACAAAGGCAAATTCTGCAATAATTTTCTTAGGGATGGTGGAGAGTTATTTTTACAGTATTTCCCTTCTATAAAGGGAAATTTATAAATTAGAAAAAAGTGTCTTGAAACATGAAACTTGGGAGCTTGACAATGAGAAGGGTTCCCAATTTTATTATAAAATAGAAGAGAAATGGAAAATAGAAATGCAATAGAAATTGTATTTCTTTTAGACTAGTTCTATTAAAGTTTCTCTGTTTAGGTCTAAAGATAACTATCCATTGATAATAATGATAATGATATTGCTGATTTTTATTTTAATAGCGCATGTAGATTTGACTTAAGATAAGTCTCCATTTCATTGTTTTAGGTCCTTCCTCCACAGGCTGCATTTCTTCCTTATATTCTCAGCTAGTGAAGGGTGGAAAGAGAACAGACATGGATATTAACTGACATGCCAAAGGTTTCCCAGCGAGTCAGCAATGGAATAAAACATATTCTGAATGATGATACTGATTTCTGTCCACATGAGGCCACAAATCTTAGCCAAATGTGCCTGCATTTGCCTACCAGAATGTGCTAAATTGTTCAGTTGGTGTAGCCATGATTTGTTTTCAATCATAATTCCCAGTGATACACAATTCCATGAGCAGGGTTTCTGCTGTTAGCAAGGTTCTAAGCAGCCACTGTGATACCCTGTGCTCACAGAGCTGCTCTGGACAGAAAAAGGAAATCAACACAGCACCTCAAGCCATTTTGACTTCTGTTCTACTGTAATTTCAAAGTTCTTTTATCAGCGTGGTTTTGTTCCGAGTTAAAAATGAAAGCAAGTATAGGATTTCATTCTTCCTCCATGAAACAGGCAATTTCTCTTTCTTTATTCATGCTCCCACTTCCTCCAGCATCACCTTGGTCTCTGAGTGCCAGTGTGCATCTTAACCAGAGCTGGATGTCCTAATACTTGAGAACGGGGAAAGAAAATAAGGCTTTTATATTATCATTTTATAAATGTTATATAATTGTGTTATTTACCCTGATGCTTTCAGAAATTCTCTCGAGTGCCAGCATTAAAAGCTGTTATAATTTGCAATTATGTCAACTGTGTATTTTGCCTGGAAAATATTAATGCTTAAAATTCTTTTAATGAGAACTTAATGTGTAAGCAGCAAGGAAGTGTGTAATGAAAACACAGAATAGTTTATATAAAATCCATGAGAGGAGGAAAGGCTTAGGTAGAAATGTACCCAACCTGTGGGTGTAACAGAGGTTCTTCCAACATGAATTAGTCTGTAAGTCTGTAAATTTATTAGGCTTTCTCTTGTTGACAGCTGAAGGAAGTTTTCAATAGCAGACAAATCTCAGCACATCATTCTTGAACTCTCTGAATGCAAAACTGAGCCCTTTGCCTTCGTTTATGCCTTGGATGATCAGTTTGTAAATACTCTGCAAATGAAGCTTACCCACAGAGAGAATCTGAAATTTAATAAATGTTTGTCAAATGCTTTGGAGACCCCTAAGGAAGTATATTATTTCTACATTTCCCCTAAAGACTGTTTTCATTTATTATGTACATCTATAGAGAGTGGTTTTGTATTTTTACTAGTTTATGAATACAGTAATGACAAATGTGTTCTTTTTCAGGACTGAAAATCTCAAAATGGTTCACACAAGAGTTGTTGGACAAAAAAATTGCCCTTAATTTGTGCTGCAAAAATAAAGATGGTGATGAGTGTGTATGTGTGTGTGCTTTAATGGCTGTTGCATCAAATACTCTGATCCTGGGCTGGACAGACACTTTTGTCATGTTGATTTTGGTTCAAGCACCTGTAAATGTTGGAGCAGAGCAGAATGAAGATACAAAATGAAGACAAAGCAATGAATGGGTAAGGACAAGGACATGGTTATTAATTATAACTGAAAACTGTGAATGAAAATAAATTTTGTGAACTTCAGTGTTTTTTTAGTACTGTTCTTTATAGATTTAATAAGAATGGTGAGTTTCCTGTAATGTCAGCCCTTTGTAATGGTATTGTTTGCCAAGATCCTGAAATTAATCTAATTTAGGCATCAAAAGCATGTAGTTTATTTCTGGGTGGATCACTCCTATTTTCTTTGTTTTCTCTCTAAACAGGAAATCCTGTTTAGGCAGCAACTTATTTGTGTCCCTTTTTGATTGTAATGTTTGACAAATTGCACCTGAAGTGCTGCTGAGTCTCTGCTGAAGAGGTCCCTGCTGAAGAAGATGGGGTGGCCAGCTCTGAGGCAGACATTCCCGTTTATGATATGAATCCCAGGGTTAGTCATAGGCTTGTGATGATAAAAATTAGAAGCTCGTTTCAGAGCTCCTGATTAATTCTGGCGCTCTGCCCTAATGAGACACAGAATCCTGCACAGAGTGTTGCAGAGGATAAGGAACTTCATATTTGTGGTTTGGCTCTATTATATTTTAGCTCAGTGATGCATTTCAATAACTTGAGGTCTGGCCAGGCTATCTGTGTCTAATGACTGATGTAGATTAATTAGGAGACTGGAGGTCTGCATGTCCAGAAAGAATAGTGGGTTCATATTCTCTGTTTAAAAGAAATGAGATTTTAATCAGGAGGTTGTCTCCTTTATGCCTGTTTGTGGTCAAGGCAGATGGTGCACTAATCATCCTTACAAAGACAGTGTATTGAGCATAAATAATGCAAAAAAACCCGATTTGGAGCAGATTATTCATTATTTCTGTAGTCAGACTGCAGGAATCGTTTCCTCCTGCCACCCTGTCATTCTGTCAGGGAGACAGAGTGGTTGAAAGAGCTGCTCCATCTCCATCTGACAGGCTGGGTTTGGGTTTTACAAATGGGTTTTCATTCTTGCTCCAAGTAGGTGTATGTATAATGTATGTACTTCCATTGTTTACATTTAGATTAAGATCCATCTCTCTTGATTTTTCACACCCCCATCCCTTATTTCAGCACAGAATGTCTTGCAGCAGAAGGCTGGACAGAACTCTGATTTGCTTCCAGTGACAGGGATAGGAGAGGCATTTCAGCACTTTTTGATTATGTTTGGGCTCCCAAAATACATCCAATCTTTTAATTCCTCCAAATAATGTGTTTATAAATTTGTAACAGATACAGTGTACAAATCCAAACAGAATATTCTGGATTTCGGAAGATTTATCTTCTGAGTGTCTGGTGAGCCCAGTAGGGGTCTAAGGAAGCCCAAATAAGCCTTGTGGGCTGGCTGTGCTCTGCATTTCTGAGGAAAGCAGGAAAACACCCCACCTATAGCTATTCCCAGCCTGGGAAAAAGTTGTAGCATGACTTTCTAATGTCCTTTGTCTATGAATGAGAGCAAGATAAACCATCTGTGTCCAAAAAACCCCAACAACTTTGTGTAACACCTTGCCCTCACCCTGTTCTAGCCCATGGACTACCATGGAAGAGGGAGAAGGGAGAGAAAAAAAAGGTCAAGGAAGAGTTAAAATCAAATTGTTTTTGCAACAAGTGGAACATGCTCTGAACCTCAAGTGCTTTTCTAAGGCACAAGGGTTTGCTGCTTTCCAGATGGGATGGATGGGACAGTTCTCTTGTTGATTGAGTTCCTTGGGCAGCCAGGGATTTTCCAAATCTTTCTAAGGAATTTGGATATTGAATAGCTGTAAGTTTATGTGAATTAAACAGCATCCAGTGCTTGGGATGCTCTGACAATCCAAATTAAAAAAGGGCAGTAATTATTGTTCAGAGTTATAAAGTGACTGAATTGAAGCTTGGGTGTTTCCTTATAAAAAGTTCAGACTATTTTAATGTATTTGGTTTTGTATAGTATTTATCAGTTCCTTTCTGTTTATTTCCTAAGGGGCCATTTTGTTAATGCATATCAGTGATGGAAATACCTAAAACAAACCCCAAATCTGTACTGTTACCAAATCTCTGTAGTTAATTAAGGGAGGGAATTAATGTAGGGCACAGGAGAAGGTGACTGGGTGCCTCAGGCTCAACCTGCCACTGTGGCATTGATTCTGAAAGTAATATTAATTTTGTTAGTAAAATACACCAGGCCTACCCCCAGTTATAAGGTGTCAGTACTGTCAATCTTTACAAGCTGAAAAAAAAAACCCTAATTTAAAAAGTACAGGCTCCCTTTGATTCCCTCAGCAGGCTGCACATTTTGAGTAATACATCACTGGATCAGCACCACTTCACTGTTAAGGTGCAGAAACTCAATTTGTTTGCAGTGCCATGAAGTCAAGTACACTGTAAAACTGCTGCTCAGTGATAGAAAACATAACTGTAAAAGCAGAATTTGTGGAAGGAGTTAGGTGATAATGTGATGTGTGCATGGTGGTTCAGTCATGCTTGCCTAAATTCAAATTTCCTTAACCACAACATTTAATATGCTGCTACTGGGGTTTGCTTTTTCTTTTCCCCTTCAGGAGTTTCATCCCTAAATGCAGTTCTGTCACCTGGTCTGCAGGAGTTAGAAAAACTTCTGGAATGATAGAAGTGGGAAGAGGATTTTTATGCCCTCTCTGAGAATGATTGGCATTTCTCAGTGCCAACAGGTAGAGAATCCAGCTGCATTCCTGGCAGCCAGTGCTGCTTGGCACAGCCCAAGGACTCCAGGACTGTGCAGGAAATGGCCAAATTGGTGGTTGTACCTCTGCTTATTGTGTGAGAATAATAAAGCTCCCTCTCCTCAAATGTGTGTTGAAGCTAAATTCAAATGATGATATTCATTGATGGAAACTGCTGATAACATGAGAAATACATGAAAACTGGTGAGGAAGCTGTTTCAAGATGGAACAGTGGAACTCAATCAGTTTTGAACGCCTTAAAGTTATTCCTTTCTGAGCTTGAATCACTGGATGCTCACTTATATTTTGGCAGGACCTAAGAGAGGACCTAAGTTTTTTAAATCATAATCTGCCATCCTTGTATCGTTTCCCCAATGTCTCTGAAGAGTGCTTGAGGTGAAATGAGATCAAAAATTGGGCCTTTTGGACACTGCTCATGTTAGAAATAGGACAAACATGATACCTCAAATGAAAACTTTCTGGAAAAAATTTCAAGCCATGGCTCCAGATATGCCTTTGTAACTTTTTGATGTCAGTCAGAAGTCAAAATGTTTTCTGTGTTATTTGATGCTAAAATCTCCTAGAAACTTTTCTCCTTCAGGAACTTGATTTACTTGCTGGATACTTTAAAGTTAGCATCGTCCAAAGTGTCAGAACTTGATTAGGTGATCCCTTTTCCCAGATTTATGAGGACATTTTTCCATGACCAGGCATGGGGAATTTGGAAGGTGAGGAGGCAGTAAAGGCAGCTGCACTGGATCCTTGAGGAGGAAGTTGGACTGGAAATGGCTGCTGTGTCCATGGCCCATGAGAGCAGCAAAGCCTCTGGATAATGAGGGAAACCCCTATTCCCAACCTCCCTACCTTCCTTTCCCCTTCAGCCTTCCCTCTGCACCCCACTGAGCCACCTCACACCTTACACTTGCTCTGTGGTTACTGTGCAGCTGCACTTGCACTGCTGGGAAGCTTTTGAAGTACTGTGAACTTTTTGGTTCCTTCAGTGCTGCTTTTTGACTGGATAGCCCTAATAGTAGGGAAAAAATTCCATGCAGTGCCTCACTGGAACCTGCCTTTTAGGCATTATGTGACTGCTGCTCTGTGATCTCCCATCTCTCTTCTTGTGAATCCTCAGTGGAAGCCACACAGTCTTGAGTAGCAAACTCCACTTCTAAATTGTTGACACACACTTAAAAGTAAAGCCTGCAAGAGGGTATCTTAGAAAATAATAAGACAGTTGTTCTAGGATTTTTTCTTGAAATGAAATAATTTTCTTCTGCTTGGAATTTTTAAAGCAACCACTTTATGGGCACCACAAATCTCCTAACAAAACCCATTTGATAAAATAACCAAGCTACTTTTCTGTAAAGATGAAATGATGGAAGGGATGATATATTTAGTACCTGGTTATCTTCCATAAAATCTTTTTATATAATGATACTGCAGTTTAAAAAACCTCATTAAAGACCATTAATGAAATACCAAGTCTCTTGATAACAATTCTAAATTATGTCTGTCATGAAAAAGGACACTTGTTAGAATTGTCTTCTTTACTTCTATACTGATTTCATAGAGAGGATTCTGAAGAGTGATATTTTGAGAAGGAATGTTTCTGTTCAGAGTAAATTTTTTGCTAGAGGTGTCTTTTGTACAATACAGTGCATTTTCTCTTGAAAGGCTGGAGCATGTGAATGAGGGTGTTTTATTACAATGGAATAATGATATAGTGACAGAAATTTGATGGGATAATGTGATTCCCCAAAGGGGTTCCCCAGCACTAAATGAGGGTAATGTCACCCAGCAAAGAAAATGCTTTCTGAAATTTTGTTTTATGTTGCTAAATTTTAGGCTCTACAGATTGGTAAGGAAAAGGTTTTATTGGTTTTGGGTCTTTTTGTGACCTGTGACTAAAATGAAGGTGTAATCATGGGTTATTATGATAGAAGGGATTTATAAACTTCATGTTACCCTGTTAAAATTACTTGGGACAGGAAGGGAAAATGTCTGAGGCACTACCATGACAAACGGAGCATCCAAAGGACACAGAGAGTGAGGAAGATGAGTGTCCTTTTGCCTGATAAGAGGGCAAAATCAATTTTGTCTTATGTGTATTTCGAACAAAATCCTGATGGAAGTTGTCTGGAGCCTACAGACCTCACACACCTAATTTTATTGCAGAATTCTAGGAGCAGACACTCCAGTTTAAGTTGTAATTGAAGAGTAATTTCAAGGAAAACTCACTCTCCTCTTAAAAATTATCTAAGGAGAAACAGGTAACAGGACAGGTGGCTGAGATGAGAATGCCAAAATTTAAATAATGAGCTCCCCAAAATGTCAGAAAAATGTTCAGTTTGAAAAGGTAAGTTTAAAAAATTGATATGGGATGGGGAGACAGGTGAAGGAGGAGTGGTGTTTACACTATGCTTTTTTGTTTTAAAGCAGCATCAGCTGGCAAAAATACCTACTTTTCATCTTAATAGAATAAAGACTTGTTGTTAATGACTTCTAGTGAATAAGAAAGTCTGTGGCAGTCACAGGAGTCCCGTTGTCTCCAGTCTAAGAGGACACCAGAAGGTTCCTGGGGTGCATTTCACCAGCCCTCGCTCAGCAAGCTCTGGAGAGCTGGAATAAAATCCTGTCATGAGAAGGCTGGGTCAGGCCTGGCAGAGGCTGTCACAGGTACCTGAGGACAGTCAGCTCCTCTGGCAGACAGACAACACCCCTGCAGAGAGCGTGGCAGCTCCCTGGTCATACATTTTGGTCACTGTGACTGCGCATTGCTCGCTGCCCTCAGCTGAGGGTTCTGTGCCTACGGGTGTGGGAGCACGTCTTGGATTTCACAACCTCTGCTCTGCCAGGGTGGGCTCAGGGGAGCTCCACTCCACTCACATGGAAGGAGCTTTGTTTAACTACCCGTGCCTAATTGCAGATTGCTCACAGCAGGATTTCTGTCTGAGCAAACACCATAAAACACTGAAGATGCAACGTGGAGAGGTAGAAACACCCGAGGCCTGTGCAGCCCCCTTATCACAGGGGGATATTTTGGGATTGTCCCTTTGCCATTGCCCCACAGCACCTGCCTGTCCCATGGACTGATGGACAGAGAGGAAATACCTCTGGCTGCTGGTGGAAAAAGCAGAGGTTTTGCTCCTGATGACTCTGAATTGGGGGAAGCAAAACAAAAGCAGCTCCTCCCTTGGAGGAAGGAGGCTTGATGCATTTTAATGAAGCAAGTGCCCTGAAAGCCTTAGAAGGAGAAAGGTTTCAAGTTGAACCATATGTACAAGGTCACCTAGGGCAAAGGACAAAAAGGGTTCTGTCCCTCCAGCACACAACATGACAGTTAAATTGGTTGAAATAAGCTGGAATCTTTCTCTGGAGGATGGATATTGGACACAAACCAATTAGGCAATGTGGAAATGGTGGACTGCTGGTCAGCCTGCTATGCTTTTGAGCAGGTGAAATGGTTTAAGAGACACAAAGGAAGAAGAGGCTGAAATGAGACCTGGTATAGCTATACCTGTTTTACTTTTTCTCTTTCTTCCCTTTCTTTTTCTTTTATTTTTTTTTTTTTCTGGTAGTTGTTTTTTGGTTGTTTTCAGAGCAGAATTTCTTTCTCTGTTTTCATTACAGCAATAGGCTATTGAGAGTGCATTTACCTGTCCATGAATCACAACTTTTCTGTTTGCAGCTAGATTTAATTCACAAATTCAGTAAACCTGTCAGGCATCATACATAGGGTGACTGATGTTTAGAGCAGTATATTGGTAGGATTTTTAAAGGGAAGAAGGGAAGGGGAATGGGACTCATTGCTGCTGTTTGGGAAGTGACTTTGGAGTCCTTGATTTAGAGGAACTGTCCTGGTGAAATGGGAAGAGGGATGTGGAAGATGCCCTATGCTGTGACTGAAATGAGCTGTTCTTTGGCTGTCTCCTGATTGTGCTGAACTCAGGACCCCTCTGCTTTGTCCCAGATTCTTCTGGTCAGACATAAAGAAAAGAGAAGGTCTTTGTCATCCTCAATTATTTTCTGCTTTGACTGAAGCAACTGAGAGTCTGTCATATGGAAATGCCTTATCCAAATAAAACAACTGCGATGCAGTGTTAGAAGGTTGTGGTGTTACTAAATTGTATCCACAAAAACCAGCAATAATAGTATTTTTGTCTTCTATTTTGAGTCAGTATTGAACTTCACAGTCTTTTACTTGCTACTTAAATAACAGTAAAATTTAACAGCCAAGCAAGGGGAGCATAATATTTGAAGGAGACAACATAATAGACAATGTATTTGAATAGGAATTCTTTTGCTAGTCCCAGGGAGCTCCTGATGGAAATTTGTAAGGTCATGACTGACTTGATGGTGTAGTTATAAATTCCTGCTGAACATTAAGCACATTGCTATTCTTCTCATCTCTGTTTGGTCATTAAGGAAAGCAATGAACATCACATGGTGTCAGAAGCGTGGAGAGAGAATGAATTTGGGAAGACTTCAGTAAAGGTCACAGAAAACAAAGGAAAGGGGAAGAAAACCCAAAGTGGGACTGTGGTAGGTCAAAGCCTTCTTACATAGGTTTTAATAGAAGTTATTTTATGTTTGCTTTTTAGAAGAGTCTCAAAAGTTTATTGCATGTATTGTGGAGAAGATGAGCACAGATATGCCTTTGACCCTGAGATTGTACTGGATGTTGGGATTATTTAAGAGACATATTAAACATATAAACATAATTAATCAGTTACCTGCTGACAGAAGGAGTGTGACTGTCAGGGATATGGGCTAAACTCTGGGTTGTAGCAAACAGAATGCTCTGGGCAGAAAAACCTAAAAATTCTGCATGTGGCTGGAGCATTCTCAGTGCAACAGCAAAGACACAGTAACCTGCTGCTGTTAAATGATGGCTCCAGCACAGCAAGGGTTTCAAATAAATTCAAATAAATAAATAGCAACTTAGAGACAAAACAAAGTGCTTGACAAAATTACAGGCAGACTTGGGCACCGGCAAAATTAATTTTTCGTATCAGAGTCCTTCAAGCTCTGTCCTTGCAGAGACGAGGCAGTGTGACTTTCTCTGTCCTAAAGGTAGCTTCCCTTCTTAAATATGCGAGTGCTGCTTTATTTCACTAGGAGCTCTCTCCCACTTGACTGCTTAGTAAATAACTCCTCGCTTCAATGAGGTCAAAACCTTCCTTCCATCCCTCAGTAAAGATTCTTTTCATGCAAACCTTATATTTTATGTCTCTGTGTCAAAAGCCTTCGTGATAAGCATCTAAGAACTATAGTTGTAGCTATTGCTGAGTTTCCACTTGCCCAAGACAATTGTGTGACAGTAAGATGCTCACTTTTTCCTCTTTAGGCAGCCTATAACCTCTTCCCAAACTTGTCATGCTTTGTAGAACAAAATCACAATTAATTTCAACCCATCAGTTTTCAAAGTTATCCAGGGAAACAGGTTCTTACCTCGTAAATTGACATTTTTACTTGATCAGCTACTACTGAAATTGAGTAAAGGCATGATTGATTAATGCTCAGGAATAACTTAAACCTGTTCATTCTGGTGTTGCTTTTCTTGTCACTCATGCTCTGGTTAATTAATATCGTCACGTTTTAGGAACAACTCTGCATGGTGAAACTGAAGGGGACCTGCTTGAGGAAATAATGAATTAATACATTGTTGTGTTGCTGTGCTGTGCTGCCTGCCATGCAGGCTGCCTGCTATAATGGAGGATGTGAGGAATTTACTTTTTGTAAGTAGTGACCTTTTCCACCGGGGCATGTGCTAAATGGCAGCCAGCTATGCATCAGAAAACAATTATGCCTGGCAGTGCAACTGTTCATATGTTCACAAGGTCTTTGAGTTCTTGAGTTTTCCCTGGCATTTAATCTGAGCTGTGCACTGGAAAGGAAGCAGCTTTCTAAAATAAATACACATATTTTTGGAATCCAGACCTGGAAATTATGTTGTCGAGTATCCATTTTTATATTTCACACTGTCTGAGAGATGGCTATATTGTCATTGGTCAGGTGTATTATTAAATGTTTGAGACATTTTTGCTGCCATTTATTTCCAATTTCAGACCTGATTTAGTATGATTTTGTAAATTTTCTATAGGAAACATTTTTCAAAGGCATGTGTAGAAACAGGCACCAAACCTTTATTAAAAGTCAACAGAAACTGGGCACTTATTTCTCTACCTCTTCCCCTGCTCACAGCCAGTGGACTAAATTGTTGAATTGCTTTTTTTTTCTTGTTCTTTTGCATTATTATAGAAGAAATGTGTGCTCTGAATGAGTCTAATTATTACTTTTTTTCCAGGAGCTACAGAAATGCTATTTATTTCATTCTGAGGAGAAAAGACTACTCTGATTTTATGTTGGAGGTCCACTACATAGAATTGACTAAGACATTGTAGTGTAGTCCCAAAACAAAAATGTTTTGAGATGGGTTGCTTAGAGTTCCCATTTTTAAAAAAAGTCAAAGCCATACCCTAGCAGGACTTTATAGGTCTTTGCAGGAGTGAGATCAGTTTTATTTGTTCTCTTCCTTTGCACTGGGATTTGGGTTTGTTATCAATTTAGTAGGGTGAGAAATCCTGTTGTTGTGAAATCCTTGGTTTTAGTGGTGAGCAGTTCAAGCAATAAAAGGAGGTTTAATTCTGTCATGGATATGTTTTCCATAGTGCCCTGATTTTTTATGCACTGGATTTTAAGCATTTAATTGTTCTATTTTTTGATATTTGAGCTAAAAAGAAACAAACCACTCATATGCTTGCCTGTAAACTATCCTGTTTGAACAGGGATATTCAGTACTTTGCCAATGAGAATGTTGCTGTGTAATAGCACAGATTTACCAGCTGCTCAAAGTAGTTTGGAGTGTTAGCTGTTTCCTTTGGGTCCTGTGTTTTTTTTTAAACAAACCGTGTAATTTGTAGTTCCTGGCAACATTTCTTCTTCTTGGTGAGTTACATTACCAGAAAAAAGTCAATGTCAGAACTGATTTGGAACCCATTTTTAATTAGAAGCAGATAAAACAACTAATAAAAAATTTACAAAACAGAGGAACCCTCTCCTTGCCCATTTAATTTCCTGAATTTTTTTCCCCAGTCTCACCCCTTGCTGAGCAAATGCACGATTTCCCCACTTCAGCTTGAGAGGAAGAAGCCTTGTGAACATGCAAAATCCACAGATGCAAAAACATCCAGTGCTAAAACATCTCAGTGATGCATTTTCATTCAGCTCTGAATAACAACAGCTGCTTTCACTGTTTTTCCTTCTAAAGGAGGGAATTCCTATAGTTCAAAGGGTACCTTATATATATATATCTATGTATATATTTTTGTGTGTGTATATATATATATATATATATACACCTATATCTGCATTAGATTGAAGCACACCTGCACCCTGTTGTGTAAGGTGGATGTAATGCAGTACAATCCTGGTGGATATAATTAGTAAAATTGTCACTATTGGGAAGCATGAATGAGCAATAAATGTTAAACTTGTAAAATGTATTAGTCTAAATAAAGGCTATGAAGGTTTCTGGGCCAAAATGGCTTTCTCATGATTTTAAAAACATATGAACTCTCCTTACTTTTTCTATTTTTTCTTTTTCCCCTTTTGTTTTTTCTTTTTTTTATTATTGTGTAAAAATTCAGTCAAAGCAATATTTCTCTGCAGAAGACTGGATTTTTTTAATTCTTTGTAGGAAATTATTAGTATCTAATGAATTATATGCTAACAATTATTATAATGAGTTTTCTAATAAAAAATTATAAAGAACTTTATACTAACAAACTATGTTTATAAATACCAGGATTACTAGGATTTTTATTTTGTTTATGACTAAGTAAATAGCTACTTAAAAATGTGTTTATATTTCCTATTATGTTTGTGTTACTATATATGTTGTATTTAAAGTATATATATATAAGGTATATATATCAAATATATATCAATACTTTAAATATATATACTTTAAATGTATACATACTTTAAATACATATATATACTTTATATATATATATATATATGAAGAGCAAGAGAATTTCACAGTCTGAGATTTTTCTTTTTATTGATTGTAAAATCTCAATAAATGTGGATGTTTCTTTCTTCTGCATTTTGCAGTTTACCCACTGTTGAGTCTGACGTGTTTTGGGATATCTGCATTAGAAACAACTCACATCATTTGATGCCTGAGCTATTTTACCTGTCCTGAGAAGCTGAGATGTCCCTTTCCCTCCTGTCCTGAGAAGCTGAGGTGTCCCTTTCCCTCCTGTCCTTGGGTTTCTGCTGTCTTTGCTTTCTGTCACTGGATGAAAGGTGAAAAGCTGTTTTCCCTGCGAAGCACGTAGCCACTTTTAACCACTTTTAGTTCCAGCCCAGTGGTCTGGGCTTCCCAGGAAATGCCAGCAGGCCATGGCAAGAGGCTCAGCTCAGCAGAACAAATCCCATTCCATCACAGAGGATGGGGAATCTCATGGAAAGGCTCTGCAGTCGCCCCTGTGTAACCCCCAGCTCTGAGCAGTTCCTAAAGATGTTGCCTTTTCATGCTTCCCAAATCCTAGGAGCCAGCAGCTCCTTGGAGTCCCCTGTTTCTCCATGGCCTGACATTTGCTCCCCTCTGGTGTACAGGGGCTGCCCTGTTTGCCAGCTTTTCCTAAATTAGGAAATAGCCTCTAATGGGAGGTTGGGGACACACCAAAGGCAGTTGTTTCCTGGAGGGCTCAGCACAGATGTGTGCCCTTGGAGCTGGAGCATGAACAGCACAGCAGGACTCAGCAACACAACACACTGGGTGAAATATTTCCAGAACTTGTCTTTCTGTAGAGAACTTCCTTTAAAAGGAAATTTTGGGGAGAACAACTCCCAGAGACAATTTGCCAGGGGTGATGTGGGTCTTGTAAACTAACAGGGCATCCCATCAGCTGCCTGCAGGACAATGTCGTGGTCTGGCTTCTGTGCTCTAATGTAACCTTAGACAAAATCCAGCAGATTTAATAGAATGACTTTATCAGTATGAATGGGTCTTAGGTCAAACCTTTATGCCTGTGGTTTTAGCCAGTGAATAAAGTGGGTTTTTTACTGAATATCTGCTGTATTCCTGGGATCATGTTGGCAACTACTTTCAAAGAAAAATATAAAGAAATACACGTGTCAAGAGTTTGATGTGGGTGAGTTTGAAATTTCAGATGTCTAGAGTATGGGGCTTAATCACAATGAGACAATTGTAGCATGGTTTAGTATACCCTAAAATATGTCTTACTGTCCATGATTGGGTCATTTGGCTTGCTGAAAATGAGGCATTCAAACCCTGTGTAAATACAGTTCAGCCTTTCAGTCCTTAATACAATAATTTTATGTCCTTTATGATATAATTGTAGATCTGTCTGTGCTGATACCTTACAGCAGAGACTGATAAGTGTTTAAGCCTATAATCTGTCCTAAATTTATGCTGGTTGAAGACTGCTGTGAATTTACTTGCTGGTCTTACAGTGAACTAGATATACATAAAGCCTCCTTTTTTGGTGGTTTTAACCCATTTTTTGTGTTTGTTTGGTTTTTTTCCCAAACTTTTCTAATTAATCAAACGCTGTTTTCCAGGAAAACCTGGAGGATTGTATCAAAGGCAATTCTATTCACCCTGAAGCAGCAGACAATCCCATCTGCACTAAACCTCAGCCCTCTCCTTGAGTTCTCTTGGAATTCTAAGGCAGCTGACCCTGGCTGAACTCTGTCAGAGGGGCTCTCACAAAAGAGGGAGCTCTGATCTGACAAATCGATTGGCGGTGAGGGAGATTTAATGGGAAATGACCTCCCTAACAAGGTCTGGAGCCTTTTCCCGGGAAGCCTGGAGCTGCAGGGAGGATGGGGAGAGCTCAGGGGGAGCCTCCCTGCTCAGGGGCCAGGGCTGAGAAAGAAGGGAGGCAACAAAAGGCTCTCAGCTTCTCTCCTAATCAGCCCGACAAGGGGAACAACTACAACTGATTTAGAAGCTGTTAAGTGGAGGTCAATTGCCAATAATTGGGCTAATTAAAACCAAATACTGAAATGATATTACAAGTCCAGCCTGGACTCTACTGAAGTCAGGTAATTAGAGGATGGAACCATCAATTCAAATCTGCAGGGAAGAAGTTGGTGTGGTTAAGGGACAAACTAGATTAAAAAAAAAAAACAACAAAAAACCAAAAACACAACAAAACCAAACAAAAAAGTGGAAGGTAATTGGCACAACCCCTCATTTAGCATGAAATCTTTATTTTAAAAGCAGATGCTGTCACTTGCAAAGAGCTGTAATGGTTTTTTAATTTTACAGCCATAAAGTAAGTAGGAAGATAATTTGGCAATGTGTAGATCGATATACACTTAATTAGAGCTGCTAAAGCAACACGTTAGCAGGTACATTTCACTGTGACAGAGCCACGGAGTCCTCATGAAAATATTCAAAGTGCCATGGTGTAGTCTCCTGCATTCTTGTCTGAACTTCAGCTCTCAAGTAATTAATTTCGGGCTGTAACCAAAGAAAGTGCCTTTCACTGCATGGGATGCATCTGCCTTGGATCTGCTGCCTCAGCAAAATGGATAAAACATTCCTGTGCAAAGATTTAGCATCACAATTAACAGAATAATGCCTGTCTAAACTATTTCAGTCCAGACAGTTTACTGCCAAGATATTTTGGTAATAATTTTAAGCATGAACAGCATGAATTTCTCTGCGAGGTGGTATTAGAAGATAAAAATGGTTTTCTGTATTTCTAAGCAAAATAATCCCAGAAAATCCAACCAGTCTAGCCAAAAAGTAGCAAAGCGTAATAGCCTACTTCTGGTATCACCTGTGGAGTGAAAATTCTCACTTAGTATGATCAGAAATATAATTTGGAGCTGTTTCTGTTTGCAGCTTGGTTAGAAAAGCTAGCAAAGAAAGATTTTGTGGTCTACTCTAAAGTGAATATTTATATCTGAGGTTCCTCATTTATTCTTTTGAACAAAATAATCAAAAGTACACATTAAGTGGCCCATGGCATGTTATCAGAAAGTTAAATAATCTTATGACATCCATTTTTCTATCAACATCTCCTGAGGCAGCAGCTAATGAGAGTGTGTCAGATTAATATATATGTAAAATTCATACAAGCAGTATTTTTTGAAATATTTCTATACATGTGGCTGTATAAAGATAACGGATGGAAAGGAGAGAGCAGTGGTGTATGCACACAGTGGAAGAAGGGAAATGGAGCTGATCCCTGGCTCACAGTTGGACTGTGGTGTTTCAGTGCTGCCTGAGGAATTTCTGCAGCTGGGATTTGCAGTGATTCCCTCTCCTGAGGACGCTCTGGTGCCTGGTGTGAAAGGGTGTCTGATGCTGCAGCTTCTCCTGGTGTTGGGGTGTTGCAGAGCTGTTTCCTCTTCAGCAGGACATCAGCACCTGCAATCAACTGGTGAGCAGAATTCCATTAAAAATAGATTATTGGTAGAAGAGGTGTTTCATGCTTCTGCACAAAGATATTTGCAGAACGCAGCAAAATAGTTACAGCACTCTAATTTTGTACATCAAAACATGCTGGAGACAGTGGTCATAGTCAGAACAAAAAGATTTTTGTTCAGCCACACCCCACCCCCCCATAAAAACCCCCAAAAAATACCAAGCTACCCACCCACGAGTCAGAAGAAAGGCAGCAAAAGAAGTGTGAAAAAACACGCAGGATAAATAATTTGTTGGTTTTTTTCCATATCCAGGCAATGTACTAAGATTCCTGTGCATCCAAAATGAGTATGAAATTCAACTAGTGTGAACAGAAGCATTTGTTTTGCCGTCACAATTAATAGTAAAAAATGTCCTCTATAATTACTTAAGTTTTACATGATTTTAAAAAATAAAGCAGTAAAACCAGAAAATTAATACAAGTGTTATTAATAAAGCAGAAGTAGGAGAACGCCTTGACAAGTAAGAAAATGAAATTTTATCTGCTAATGGTATGAAGCTTTCCTCATATCACTGAAATTCACCAGCACATCCAGGGTTTTTTAATAGTTCTAGAATTGTGTCCCAAATAACAACACATCTCAGAGAGTAGGGGAAAAAGAGAGGGAGAGAATAAGGCTTCATGATCTGGGAAAGGTCTGGTTGTTACCTTCAAAATAACATCAAAAGTCATGTAGGAATGAAGTGAATAACCACAGACAGAGCTGCTAAGTTCTCTCATTTTTCTAAAACTTTACTATTTGATAATTTCGAAAGTGATGCTGCTCTGCCCCTGAGGGTATATTTCCATGTCCTAAGTAATATCCTTTTCCCATCAAATTGCCATGCCCACCAAGCTGGAAAGTTCCAAAGCTAAAACTCCTTGAGAAATGAATAAAAATTCGTGTTACTGCATTTTAACCTATGCAAAATAAACTGCTTCTAAACTTTACTTCTAAAGTAAAATTAAAACCAGGATTAAATGAAAGTATATCCACAACTTTTCAGGCATCTGTATACTTTCAAAATAAGGGTAGTTGGCTTATATCCAACATTATTTCTTTTCCCTCATTTCTGGTAGCTTACTTATGTTGAATTCTTTTGGTCATGCTGCGTTAGATAAACAAACCTTTCATCAATTCCTTTTTTTTCCCCAACCCAGTGGTAACAAAAGATTTCTCATGTTAATTCTGTCCCTTTCTGGAATATGTAATGCCAGTGTTTTCAGAAAATTTTATGCAGAGCTACAGTAGAAATCTGCAGTAAAATAAAGCATATGGAGCCAAGGAGCTGCTCGTTCCAACCTTGTAGCAAGCTTAAACTGAAATATTCAGGCATGGAAAATATTTTATTGAGTATAATCTGGATGTGTCAGGGTAATTGGAAGTGACAGCCGTATTTAGAGCTTTAAATAACCCCAGTGTTACTGTAACTGATCACCATCAGGATAAAAATTGCAGTGTAATTTGTTTGATACTCCCTCTGGCTTTCCTTTATATCTCTTTCTGCTTCTCCCCTTTGTAAAGATATTGACTTTTATAGCCATGTTAACTTCCATGGCTTAAAAGTTGTCTTTGTTTGCTTTGCGGTAATTGCAGCATCTCCTTTGCTGCTGACAAGATTTAGGCTTTGAGATAACCCTGTCACCTGGAGTTGTGCTTTTTAGGAGCTGTTTTCTTCCTGCCACTGTCAGGCTTTCACTCAGAGATGTGATGCTGTCTCCCAGATTAATGCACATTTCCCAAAGAAATGATCAGACAATGTTTTCATCGACACTGGCAGAACATAATTAATGAGTCCCAAGTTTTACTGAGCAATAAAGATTCTGTTTTCAATGGAGTCTTGCTAAAAGCAAGGCTGTTTGTAGCTGTTTGCTCTTCCTGTAACATTTGTTCTTCTCCCTGTAAAGATTCTGTATTTAAAAACCCTTAGCAGGGAGAGCACACAGCTTTGTGATACCTTTACCATGAAAAATTATCACTACTGGTAGTAAAACAATGGTAATGGTTCCCAGTTGTGGAATTCTTCAGCTGTCTGTACTTGTGTGTGTAACACTGAGTTTCACAGTGACTTCTCTGTCCTCTCCATCCTCACTGATTCATTTTGCAGAATTTTATATCCTCTCATTTGCAAGTTAAAATAATGCTTAGGCATTCATATTCCCCTAACAACAGAGCATATGCTTAGAACCAGGCTGTGGCCACCACTTTTACTGCATCCTGATAAAGAGAGGGTGCAGCAGGTATGGGGACAGCCCCTCATCCTTGCAGAAAAAAAGGTGTTTTCTCTCTCCATTTTGGAGGCAGAGGAGATAAAGGCAAGAGGATAAAGATTTTTGTGTCTCTGCAACTCTTACAACAATCAGAGTGGGTAGGATAGGTTATTATTAACATTTTCATTTTATAAATAGCAAGAAACTGCACTGCCTTGGCATACACAGGTGCATTAAGCTGTGTTCTATAGGTGTGACACCTCGCAGGGAAGAAAAGCTTTGCACCTAAGGCTGTGCTCCAAAACTTCCACCCCTCCTGGTGATGCCAGAAAATGAGATGCATCCTGCAGTTTCGCAGACAGCAGATATGGGTTGTTTCCTTCCCCATCCCAACGGGATAATTGTGGATGTGCTGCTTTCCAGGTGGCCTTGGTGAGCTTTTAGCAGAGTCCGGTGTTGCAGAAACCTCACAGAATCCTTCAGCCAGAGATAATGACCATTTATCCAACAGCATCCTGAGAGGCAGCTGAAGGCACCCTTGGCTGCTTGGCAGGACACTGATCACACCTTTATTTTGCATTCAGGGTTCCAGGGAATGGCTGCAGTCTCAGGAGAAATGAAAAAGCTTTTTTTTTTAAGCAGTTGCATGACAAGTCTTCCCCTGGGTAGGAGTGCTGCTGAGCACTGCTGAGTGCTCAGGATGGGAAACCATCCCTGGAACCAGCAAAAGTGCAGCTTAAATATCATAATTTTGTAAACCTTTGTCTCAAAGTCAAAAACCCCCAATGTTCTCTCAGAAGCAGTAACATGTGTTGGTGTTTGTGACTATTTTAAATCTGTATTTTTCTGATATTAAAAAAAATCCCCAAACAAACCCAGAACCCAGACCAGTAAGATAACACTTCTCACAAGCTCTACAGTTTTTAAAATATTTAACACAGAATAAGGATTAATAATTAAAACCATCTGTTTTGGGTAGAAGGCATTTGTGCTTGACCTTCTTTGGAAAGCTCTAATATTGCAGTAGCATTTTATTGTGGTTGCATTTAATATTTTCCTGTAGACTACAAGGAACATTGTGTGGTATCCATGAAAGTAAACTCTGCAGGAATAACCCTGCATTTCCTGTTCTGTGTCCTACTTACTTGTGTTCCCCAGCCCATAATAATTTTCAATCATTAATTTATATCTTGTGTATTTCTATTTTGTATTTTTCTTTACATTGTGTATTTTTATTTATAATTAATTGATGGTTTGCCATGGACTCTACCATAATGTACTTTACAGGATATAAACCCTATAGATTTAAGAAGTTTTCACTCATAGAAATAGTGAAAAAAAGAGCAATAAAAAAGCTGCCTGGTATAATTCCCAACGTGCCATAAAGTAAATGCTTTTGACTAACAAAAAAGACCCTAGATTTTTACACAGCTGTGGTTAACAATAGCACAGTGATACTCTTAGGCACACAAATGGATGCACTTTCAAATACATGGTATAATTGCTGAATACATCCCCACTGGGACTGGGGGTAGAGCTACTGCAGAACAGTATTAGAATATGAAATAAGAAAGACCATTTTTATGCTTTACAAAGGGAAGCAAAAGAATGCTGCCTCCAGATTGGCTACAAATTTTCTGCTGCTGGCTCAAAATAGAAAATCCTTGATTAGATCCTCATCCAAAGATTAGCCACAGGGATCTGGGGTGATGTCAGGTATATGAGAAAACACAAGTATTTATTTTTCTGTGGATGCCAGTGCCTCCATGGCCCTTTAATAAAAGTTATTCTTCCAAAAAATCATGAGGTGAAGCTGTTGTGAGTCCTGCTGAGCGTGGTGTGGCCTCACTCACTGCCTGCAGACAGAGGTGCCTTGCAGCTGCCCATGCAGCACGTGGCCACCCGAGCTGGGGCTCTTCATCCTTCCTGCTCTGGGGTCATTTCTGCCCAAATCTGGGAAATTGGCAGAGCTCCACCAGACCTGGAGCAGGGGAACCATTTGGCCCAACCCTTCTGCAGCCAGGGCTGTTCCTGTGCTCTGTGGGTGTGAAGAGGCAGCAGGGATGGTGAGAAGCTGAGCAGTTTTTAATTGTTTGATGCCCTGTGCCTGAGGGGTGATGGAAGTCTCTGGATGGCGTGGTCGAGGTCAGGGTGTGCAGCTCCAGATTCCCTCTCACAGGGACAGAAGAGGAGGAAAGGCTGAGATGGCTTTGCATTTGTTAACATTTCTTTTTAAATGTGTTATTAAATACAACTCTTCTCAACGCAGAGCCAAAATATTTATAAAATTTGCACAAGTTTGAAAATTCCAATATATTTTTAAAAATAGCTCTGGGTATCCAACAGAACCACAATACTTTATTTTTCAGATGGGTAGCAAGTGAGATACACAAGTGAATAAATGTAGTTATATTTACTGTAGTTGTTCAGAAGTGTGAACAAGGGGATGCCCACCACAGCAGAGCAGGTGGTGGTAGCAATTCTGCCTCCATGTGTATTTAATGCTACTTTTCCTTTCTCAGCTTGGATATCGTTAGGTCAAAGCTATTTTCTCAAGGATGGATTTGTGATAAACTAAATGTTCTCCTTTCTCTTTTGTGCCCAGTGTGACATGCAGTAAGAATATTAATATCACATATAATGAGACTATAAATTGCCTTCTCTATTCTTAAGAATGGTGTTGAAACACCAAGCAATAAGAGGAGTTACCTCTTTTGTGAGAGTGAATGAATATCCTAAGCAGATGCTCAAGACGAAAAATAAAATAAAACAATAAAAAGCCTGAAGAAATGGGATATAAAACTGCCTCATTCAGGTGCTTTCCTAGGAGAAAACAATTTCGATAACATCATGAATTACAGAAGTAGTAACAGGTGAATCTAATACTCTGTGCTTATCTAGCAAGTGCTTGGCAAGATTAAGAGAAGACATGAAATTCTTCTTAGCTGATATACAGGGGTCCAACAGTTTGTTTGATACAGCTGTTAATCATCTGCCCTGAAAGCTTTAATTACGTTTCCAGGATTAATGAGTCTGATGTCCTGTGGAGGGATATCAGGTTTGGGGATTTTTTTTTTTGTTGAGCATGTTGAATTGCTGCCCGGTTGTTTTAGGCAAACGTGTGGGTAAAGGGTTTGATTTGTTTATTGTAAAAGCCCTAAAAGTAGACTGATTTTAATTTTTTTTAGTAAAGGCAATTCATACTAAATGGAAAAGGATAATTGTCAATACAATATAGAGATTAAAAAAGAGAAGTGCATATTTCTTGGTCAAACTCTCTTTAGCTGTACAGCTGTAGTCACTTTTGTCTTAGGTGGCTGCCAAAGGAAATGATTTAAAATGTAAATATTTGGGATTCTCTGTCGCACCTTTTAAGCATTTCTGCAGGTGCTTTTTAAAGCTCAGTTTGGTAACGTGCAGCACAGCTGCACTTCATCCTGTAAAGGTGTTGGCACTGAGAGACTTTGCCCAGCTGAAAATCACCCAGGGTCTGTGGGCTTTATAAGGTAGAAAGAGCATGGCAGCAGTTCCACTGGGGCAGGAGAGGGGGCATTTCCTCAGGGGTCTGGAGCCAATGGCTAATTAAAAGAAATCAGCTTTCCTATGAATTTAAACAGGCCCCAGTGGGTGATGTGCACCTTTTTTCCCCACACAGCTTCTGGAGAGTCCAAAATTTGCCATGTTAGGAACTGTGACACGATGCCATGGCTCCCTTCAGGGTTTGCTCTCATTCAGGTTGTGGTGCAGCCTCGTCTGGAAGTGTTATTTAGTTTGGTTTGGGAGCCACTTCTCACTTTCCAAGACCCTAGCTGGGTAGGATTAGGTCATAGCAGTTATTGCTATTTAGAAATAGGAGGAATTAACCACAAAAAGTGAGTTGCAGATGATTTCAGTAGTCTCCTATATCACCTTAAAGGAAAAAGGTGTCCTGCACCCAGAAGATTACACAACAAAAAGGGCACGAATGTCAATTAGGTGAAGAGAACATCCCATGATGATTTAGAGAGACATTTGTAGAAATGCCACTCACTGAGCTGTGAAAGCTCATGTTCAGCAGAGTTACCTTCATCACAGGGACCAGGAGCCACAGACCCTGGGTGATTTTCAGCTGGGCAAACTCTCTCAGTTCTAGTCACTGACAGCCAAGGTGCTCTGTTTGAGCTGGTGAGGAAAAAGCAGTGCTGATTTTGGTATGACGAGGTTAAGGGAGAGGAAACAGTAATCTCTGGGGTTTGCATATTTAAAATAGCAGTTCTCATTCATTAAAATGAGCTCTCAGTCATGAGCTAGACAAGTAGTGATTTCACAGGGCTAAGAGATTAGAGCTGGTCCTAAAAAATGACAGTAATATGACCGTAGTGCAGCTTGCAATAATTCACTGCTTGCACGTGGCTCAGATGTGGTTGGTGAGATTTATCCAAAGCTGGGTCCACAACTCACTGAAAGTCACTGTTGAATTACAGTGTTAGAGAGGTGAATAGTCAATAGGACCTTCTGAATGATGATGAGAAGTAAAAGAGCCTGGTTTAATCTTATTAGAAGGAGTCAAATGATATGGAAAGTGACTGAAAGCTAATCAGCCCTGGGGATTACTGTAAGGCTTTGGTGATTAACATGGTGTGATTTTTTTTTTTTTTTTTTTTTTTATTTTAAGTTTTCTCAGCCTGTTCCAGTATTATAGCAGAAATAGAAAATAAAGTAAGTGTACTGTTTGACCTAGTCAGTCTTATTATTTTTAGCTGGATTCACATCATCATATTAGAACATCTCAGTCAGCAACGTATAAAAGATACTCCCTTTCAATTTACTTTCCTGTTAACTATGTCCTTAAGCCCCAGGAAAACCAAACTGGAGCACAATGTGAATGAATGAAGCAATCATTTGGGCTCTGAAATGGAAGATAGTGACAATTTTTTTGTCAAGGGAACAAATTACAGAATGTTTCACTTTGTGTGTGACTTCAATTCCTCAGTCACTGGATAGCAGCTTTAGCACAAACTTTCCATTATAGGAAGTAAGAGATTGAAATAGGAAAAAAGATATAATTCTCACTCAGAGTCCACCCAGAAGACAGACTGTATGAACTTTAAATCCTAAAAGAAGCTACTTATTGAAGATTCTGAGGAGATATATTGTACTACCAGACCCGTTCATCCCAGCTCCTGAGGCTTAGTGTTGAGACAGGAGGATTCAGACGAACTCCCAGGGCTGGATTGAAACAGGAACTAATTTTCTGTGTATTTAGGGCTGTACACTGTGTTTATTAGGATCTCTGAGACACACAATCACATCCAAATGCTCTTTTTTCTAGTCTTGAAAATGAAAGTCACCATTCCCTTCACTGGGAACAAAACCTGAAGTCATACTCTGATTCCAGTCACCACAGTGCCATCTGTCTAAGACACAAAATAAAAATTAAAAAAGCCCATGTAAAATGAAATAAATAATAAAAAAACTCTGACAGGGGTCCATGTGTGATGCATAACAACCAAAAAATACCCTAAAATAATATATTATATAATATACATAATATTCTAGAAGTTAATGCATTTCACCTCAGCTGTCTTAATTTGGCTGCAGAGGCTGTCTGCAGCTCCATCTACATCATGATTATATAATTTCACATAGTTTGGAAGTATTTGTTCCACAGTTCAAATAACTCTATTTTTTTGTTTGTTTGGTTGGTTTTGGGTGGAGGATTATTTCATTGTTTGTTTTATTTTGGTTTTGTTTTGGCTGTTTGTTTGGGTTTTTTTAAATTTAAAAATACAGGCTGACATTTTGGACCATAAGATAGCATCATCAAGTAGGACTTAAATGTGATAATGCAGGACATCAAAAACTAGTAATGAATCCATCTTTACAAGACCCTTGAAAAGAACATGAGAATGTGTGATAGAACAAATAATTGAGCCTGGATTTAGAAGACTCTTACAGCATTGCCTGTACAAAGCAGCCTCTCTGTAAACTGAGCCCCTCAATCTGTGAGTTTGTTTGCCATTAACATCCACACCATACATTAACACAGTGAGATTTATAAATTAGCCTTTAAAATTTACTAGATTGTAAATGGGAAAAATCAGAGAGCCTCTGACAATCTCTGTAGATGAAAAAATCAGCCTCTGTGAAGCAGAAGATTTTTCAGATTGTTTAAAATCCAAAAAGAAGGAATCTAAGCCAGCAGCTTGTTGATGATGGGTGCAGTGGTACCAAGAGCTTCAGACCTGCAGGTTTTAGTGGGATGGAACCCTTTCTTTGTTTTTCCCCTCTTTTTTTTCCTTTGGTTAAAATGATGATAAAAAGAGCAGTCAAGTCCAGAGCATTAATTTGAGCTTACATTCGTAGCAACAGAATTTGAAGAACACTGGAGAAGATCCTGTAAACATCAGAGCATCCTGAGGCTGAGCTCAGATACCATCTGTAATCAACCTCCCCAGCATTTATTTTCTTGATCTCATTAGCAGGAATCATAAATCACCATGGAAGACATGGAATTAAGGGAAGGCTGACCACAGATAGGAAAATAGGATTGCTGAGGAAAATAAAATTAAAACACAACGCTTGGGCTGGAGTAAGGTTCAACTCCCCATATATTGCATTCTTATGTGTGTTTCCCAAACAAACACAACAATCACACTGTAATTCTGCAAATGTAAATCTGCTGAGATGGAATTGACATTCTTAATGAGTCTTGAACTCAGTTACAAATAAATGAATCCCAACATTTTAAGCCAATTCCACTGGATTCTCTCTTGGAATGCCCTGGGGCATTTGGCAAGGGGCAGAAGTCTGGAAATTTAGGTCTTGATGCAAGAGTGAGGTCAGGCTGGGACCAGCCTGGGATTCTGCTGGAGTTTCTGAGCACTGTCCATGACAAGCTTTCATTAGGACCTTCACTTCAGAACTCAGAGGAAAAAAAGGATCACAGTTGTGTTACTTATCACTGCTGAAAAGATGGCTGAGTTCGAGACATGCAGGTGCTCATCTCACCAGAAAGCGTTCCTGAGGGGCTGTGCTCCTTCTTTGCAGTGGCAGACTTGGGAAAAACAATACAGCTGACAAAAGTAATATTTTTAACATTTTTCGTTCAGAAATTATCCGACTTTGCTGCATTTTCCTTGGAGGCTTGGTACACGCAGTGATAAGAGAGGAGAACAAGAGAAGGAAAGGAAGGAATTTTAACATTAAAAGTAAACAGCCGGGGCACTGGACTGTTTCTGGATGTATTTGATGACTAAACATTCTTGTTCTGTCTTTTGAATGTTAACTGGGCGTGCTGCAGGTTGTATGACATGCATTTATCCAGGAGAAATCAGCTGCAGCACAATGAGCAGCAGTGTAGGGTGTAATTATGGCTCTGTGCCTGCCTTAGCAAGCTGGGTTTAAACTGAATTGTAAATTCTGCAGCGCTGAAGGAAATTCTATAATCCTTTCTTTTAGGGGGAAAAAGGAAGACATTGGGCATCTTATATAAACAAAAGCACCTTAAACATGCAATAGGAGTAGCCCTCTGTTGATTTTGTTACTTAATCCAGTATATTTCACTTTGACCTCTGCTTACAGGTATTTATTCACCACAGACTTCAGCACTGGTATTGCAGCGTTTTATGAGATCAGCTCTGAGGGTTAAATTAAAATCTGGCAGTTGATTAGGAGACTAACAATTTCTTACCTCCTTGAAAAGAAATATGCAAGCACTTTCACAGGGTTGTTTTACATTATTATTATTATTATTATTATTATTATTATTATTATTGAGTTTTTTAGACCTCCCTCAAGAACTTACACTTGTTCACATGAGAGTCCAACTCTTGTTTGGTATTACTTCTTTCAACTGTAATGCTAGATTAGGACAATCCCTGTGGGAGTTTAGGACAGTTCTTGTNATTATTCTAGGGATTTTCTTGTGAAAGATCTCCAAATTGCAGTTTTCCCAAACTGTTTCTTGTTTCTTTCCTCCTTTCTATGACACATCTTCAGAAATTGCACATTAAAAGCCTCACAGAGGCATCCATATGAAGATAGAATATTTTTAAAATAAATAATTCAAAAGTTAAAGAGGTGTTTGCCTTTCTCAGACACATTTATTGTTTGCCTCGGAGGCCAATAGAATTATTGATTTTTGTAGAGAAAAAGAAACCTCTTTGAAGATTTGGTCTGACCTTCTGCATAATGTAAGTCAAATAAATTCACTCTCTGAACTGAGCAATCATCCTTTCTATTGGACTTACTTACTTGTGGCAAAACTTCAACTTATGCTTTACAAACACATCCACTCATGGTTTTGAAAAACAAACCAGAAAATTATCCAGGTACTGATTAACTTTGATAAAGTGGTCTAACAACTTAATTATGCCTAATTTTTGAGAAGCTGCATCAAACTCCACTGTGAAACTGTCTGCAGTTATCTGTGTGGTTTTAGGGTCTTAAGCAGCATGAAGTGGGGGCCACCTGAAACTGGAAAGCTTTTCTGATGTTCTGAAATACCCAAATTTTGTGCTGAAACACTCAGTTTCTTGTTTGTTTGTTTTCTTTCTGAAATTGAAGGAAACTTTATTTTGGAAGAGTAAATAATTTAATTTCTGCAGTTTATTATTTTGAAGCATTAAGAATTTAGGTGAGTGCCAAAGCCTGACCATAGGTTTATAATCTCATAACTATCTGTGCTTTTGTCTTCTGAAACCTACTGACAGCTCAAGGCTGGGGCACCTCAGCCTTGTAGGGGCAGCAGGAGCTGCCCTTTGGGGTGTGGAAGGCAGGTGCAGCATCTCTGGGCTGTGAAAAAGCTGAGAGCTGGGAGGAAATAAATTATCAGAGAATAACAAACATCTGTGTTGTTACTCATCACTGCAACTCACTGCAGGGCTGCTCTTGGCTTGAACTGGGAAACAGCAATTTACAGAGCCACAGCTGAAGGATTCTAACACCAGAGGTCAAGGAACAGCCCAAAAGCAGAGTGGTTGCAACTTGTCTGATAGAAGAGTTAAGGTAATTTGAATTACACTTTTATTTATAATCTTTGGTGTTTCTTTGAGTTGCCTGAGAGTCTGTGCTGGCTGAGGGCAGCTCCATGTCCAAGCTTGGGCCCACATAAAAAAAAAAATGTTTCTACACAAAAAAAAAAAAGGGAACAAATCACCCAAACCTTCCACGAGATGTGGAAGATTCTTCCATGAGATGTGGAAGATTTGAGATTCTCAAACCATGAGGTGGAATTGTCTATTCCATACCACCCTCATTTGTGCTTTCTGACTGTTAAGGTTCTGAACCAGTTACGAAAATTGCAGTCAGAGATGCTTGCTCTGACACAGGAGAGGTCAGGCCCTTGAGTGTGAGTAATTCTGGTGTGCAGGACAGGCTGGTTTATGCTGGGATTAAAAACTTGCTGCAGAACCTGGGAGGCTGAGAGTGTGTCAGGGATCCACTGGGCTGTGTGTGAAACACAGTGCTGGGTACGGTTGGGAGCAGGTACTCACTTGTTCATCTCCTCAACAAATAAAATGGAAATAATCAACATTATACTGATAGTAAACAGGCTTGGTAGCCAGAGGTTAAACAAGCATCAGCCTCAGATGAAAGTGTGAGTTTGCAGCAGGAGGCAGAGGTGGCTTTGGCCCTAAGTGAGATTACTCTGTAAGAATGTGCCCAAAGTAAGGATAAAGCAAAGATATCATTTTATTTTACATTTCAGTTGTAAATGCCCCTGCCTTTTTTCTGCTACACTTTACCTCTGCTTTCTAATTATTTAATTTTTTTGTATAAAATGTTGGTTGGTCTTCAAAACTCTTGGAATCAGAGTGTGCACTCCTCCACTTGTATGTGTTCAGGACAACAGGACTCAGTTTTTCATTGACACTGGGCCACTGCTGCTATGATTTTTACATTACTTGTGATAGGAGACTTCTACAGCTTCTCCAGTGAATTTGGACAGGGACTTGACTCTAAAATGTGCTTTAATTCTCTATGATGCAAATTTGCATTACAATGTATGAGCCTTTTATCTTGAAGGAATATTTCCAATGTTAATGGCATCTGTTTATCTGCAAATTCACCCTTCCAGCACTTATGTGCTGTAACAGTTCTGTGTAAAAGAAGTCAAGTCCTAATGGAAGCTCTGTGGGAGAGCAAAAAATGCTGCAATCCAAATCATTTAAGATCATGGCAAAAATAGCTGGCACAAAAATAATTTGTTGCGAAGGACAGCTGTCACTAAAACGCACTTGTTTAAGTGGAGCAGGGCTGAAAATTGTATGTCCATCCCCTTTATTTTTCTTTTAAAATTCTAACCACTTCTTTCTCTGTTGTTTAAAACCCTCATTTTCATGAACACAACTAAGATTGAGAATCTTCACAGGGACTCCAGTTGTTAGGAAGTTTTCAGCTGTAAAGATGATTTTGTGTTCTCAAGTGCAGTTCCTGTGGACTCCTTGGGGGAGTTTTCCAGGGAAGCCACTGATCCTGGGACCTTAAATGTGTTCAGAACAGGGTGAGTTGATTCAGAGAAATCTTTTCCAGGAAGTAGCTGAGGGAGGCACTGACCATCTGGAAGAGCCCCAGTTTTTGGACATGGTAAATCTAGACCATATCAAGCTTGGCCATTTTTATATAAAGAGGTTTTTAATGTAGAGGTGGAACTCCACAGGCAGTGGACTGCAGGAAATATCTGCTGGTGTTATCTTTTTGAACAATGAAAGTAAAAAGGCAAATTGGAGCCCAAAGAGAGATGGGTCTTTCTGTGATTTTGTGCTGATTTTTGATATTGAACGAGCAGGAGTGCTGGGAGGATGTGGGTTCTCTGTATTTGGGGGAGTTTGGAGTGTAACTGTGCAAGATGCTGAATGATGTGGTCAGGCTTTGAAGTGAGCCACGCTTCGAGCAGGTGGTTGGGCTGGAGATCTTCATTTATCCCTCCTAACGAAAACCTTTCTGGTTTTCTGTGTGATGGGGAGTGGATACATCATGTATCCAGAGGGTGAGTGCCCTGCACTTAGTGTGGCAGCATGGGTTTGCAAGCAACAGCTCAGAAAAATTAAACATTCTTCAGAGGAATTGAAAACTTATCTTGTATTTCCATTTTTGTTTAGCAAGGAAAAAAAAAAAGAGGAAACTTTTAAGACTGAGCTTGTTTCTGAACAAAATTTTAAACGTTTCACTCAGAAGAAGGTGAAATATTTTCATGAGAGAAGTTCCTATTTGGATTTTTCTGCTCAGTAAAATTTAAATTGTTACAGCTCCGTAATGCATGCCAGGATCTCAGGAAGGTTTCAGAATATTTTTTTTTTATATGATGTCACAGACGCAGCATTAGGAATGACAAGAAGAACCTTCTAGGCACACTCTCTGTACCAGCAATCCTTAGCAGCTCACAATTCTGTAGATTACTGTGGCAGCTCAAATGTGATTAGGAAAAAATTTTTGAAGGAATCTGTGAAGGGACACCCATCCCATGCCACTTGGTGCTGTGAAAACTGGAGACAGGTTACTCCTTCCTAATACCTTACCACAACAAACAAATTGTTTTTGCAATTGGTTTCATTCTCACTCAGGCAAAATTATAGTGGAAAGCCCCATGATAATGAATATGACATGCACATTAATATAAAATGAATTCATTATGATCAGCATTACTACAGCAGATTCCAAATGAATTAATAATGACAGGGTAGTCAAAACAAAGTGGAGCCACACTTAGTTGGAAGCACAACATGCTGTTAATGACACCATTAAACAGGGGCTAGAGAACATCCAAAATTTGTTGTGCAGGATTATAGTCTTGGGTGCAGAGTGCTTGTTTCTGTGCTTGGTTGTCAGCTGAAACAGTTGGTAAAATATTATTAATTGATTGTTTAAAAAAATACTTATTTTTTTACCAGCCAAGGGAATGGTTTTCCCGTTACGCAAAATAAAACAATCCTGTTTTATATCGATCATTTAAAATAATCTTCAGTGAAACATTGGTAAATTATTCAGGCTGAAAAAACTAAGTATTTTGCTTTGACAGTTTTAAATAAATTTAGTTTTTCCACTAAACAAGAGATAGATGTGAATGTGTATATTATTATCTATTTTGGTTTTGTTCTGAGTTCTGAACAAAAAATTTCAGGCAGTCAAAAACTGGGAATCTGCATGTTGCCATAGCTTATTTTGCATTTTCTATCTTTAAGGTTACTTTGTTATTTTAATAGTAAACTTGATATAAGCATGGAAAAGTGGGTTTTGTGAAAGAGTTATATATCTTGAATTTTAATAACCCTTTAGATATTTTACCTCCTTTCTCACCAGGTAGCAGCTTGCACTGTGTCTTGCACCTTTTTTCATCCTAGAAAATGAATTCTAATTCTCTGGGGAAGAAAATAACATTAGCTCAACATGTAGGAGCAGTGAATTCAGGAGTGCATAAAGTAAAATAACAGCCAGCAGTTTTAGTTCAGTATTCTAATTAGTCTGATTACCAGACACAGCTACAGAAGATTTAAAAACCCTTGTTGTTTTCTGACCTGGAGCTGCTGTTTTTTAACTAATCTGAAAAACTATATCCCTTCCATTTACATTTCTTCTTTTGATTGTAAAAACATGTAGTGGAAAGAGTTTTTCCTAGCTCAGAGTAAAAATGGTTGGCAACTATTTCACCTAGGACTCGGTTGCATCAAGTTTTATATATGACAATGTACAAATTTAAATTTTACTTAGCAGAAAAATCCAAATAAGAAGTCATCTCATGAAAATGCTTCGCCTTCTTCTGAGTGAAACAATTAAAATTTTGTTCAGAAACGTGCTCAGTCTTAAAACTTTCCTTTTTATCTTGCTAAATGCAAATGGAAATACAAGTTTTCAATTCCTCTGAAGAATATTTAATTTTTCCGAGCTATTACTTCAGAAGGTTCATGTTTTTAATTTTCAACTTCAAATCTGACACTTCAAAGAATTTAATGGAATAAAATTTAATCTCCTGACTCCTACCTGTTGTTTATGGGAGGAAAAAAATCTTTCATCTGTTACATTTCAGTGCCATTGAAGTAACCATTCTTCCTCTATTATGAGACATGACAAATAGGAGCACCTCCACTCCATTTGTCTCTTTTACAACATTCATTACTGTGTAAAGTTCTGGAGTGTCCTCTCTTATTTGTCTCAGCTATAAACATCTCAATCTTAGCCTGCTCATTTCTTAAAGGGGAAGCCTTTGAGTGCCTCTAATCGTTTTTGCCATCCATCAGTGAACCCTTTGTACCTTAAAAGGAATGTAATGGAGAGAAGGGAACCAAAACTTAACAATTCCCGGAGGAAATGTACAGCACTTACAGCATTTAATAGAGTAGAAGTAAAAAAATCTTTTTCTATCCTCTAGTTTAACATCAAAGAGGCTTTTCCTGGACTTGGAAAAGCAACATAGTGAAATGACTTGAAAGAATTTAGATTCATTAGAAATATTGCTGATTAATGATCACATTTCCTACATCTCCCCACATATCCCAGTTCAGGAAAATGCTTTTCTCTTATCACAGTTTTAATTAGAAACCCTTTGCTTTTGGAAAGCTTTATGCAAAAATGCTTTGGAAAGCTAAGTATGCAAAAATGACCAAATGGTAGCCATTCTGCAGCACTCTGAAATCAGTACAACAAATTTTCCTGCAGGATCTAAAAATTAGAATGAGGCTGTGCTGTACTGACAGAAAATAAAGCCTGAAATTACCCATATTTGCTAGTACAGGTGGGGTTAATTCCTTTTCACCTAATTTGTTGAGGTTTTTTATTGTGGTCTTCACTTCTCAACTGAAAGCAAACTAAAATCATAATTGGGCAACTATTATCTTACACTGTTATCTGTGCTAATAGAATGATTGCCAGAATTATTACAGTTGGGCAGCTATTGACACGAAGTGTGCTAAAATTCTATTTTTGTTCTACACCCACTTTTAATCCCACCCTCTCTCCGTTTTTAATTCTGAACGCACGATGTTCTGTTAGTTCCTGTTGCCCAAGGTGTTTTGTCATCTCGGGTTTCTCTTTAAAAATTCAGCAAACTGAAAAAGTGAAGTCTAATAAGAAGACTGGAAATGGCAAAATCAGTGGATGTGATTTGTAACCAAGTAAAGGTGTGTGATCTGCATATTTGCATACGTTAAAATCAAGGCCTTTGCCTTCTATGCATTCCACAGAAGAACTGAGGTTGGAAGGCACCTCTGGAGGTCACTGGGCTGAACCACCTTGCTCAGGCAGGGTCACCTGGGACTGGTTGCCCAGGACCACATCCAGATAGTTTTTGTGAGTATCTCCAAGGATGGAGACTCCACAGCCTCTGGGGACAGCCTTTGGCAAACAGAATATATCAAATACAAATGGCAGAGTTGTCCTTATTGTCCTGGGGCCAGCAGATATCCTTGCTCTCCTTGTCCTTAAACCTCTGCTGGTTTTGCTGCAATTCCCAGTGCCTCACATCCCCACTTAGACCCAAATTATGTTGAAGAACAGTCCTTTGGACTTTCTACCAAATTACGGACATGTCAGAAGAGTTTTAGAGGCTTTTGGGGTTCAGGCACAGACTTTTCTATTTGAGGTGATTTCTTTGGCTTAATTTTGTCTTCTCTAAAAGAAAATCGTGTAAATGCACTGCCAATCATGATATATTTAAGGCAATTTACAAAAGTTCACAAAAAATATCAAATCCTTTACACTAAATGTGCAACCATAGCAGTTTATAGGACCATTTTACGAGTCTTTTTTCCTTTTGTGTCTGGTAAGATTCAGATTTTACTGCTCCACAGTTCATATTTCTTCAGGGCAGCAGTTAGGCAGAGATGTCCATCCTATGGGATCCATGGCAGGATAGTGCTTCTGGTTTGCTCCTCTGGGTCAGAGAGCAGGTTGAGAGCTAAATGAATCCTTTTGGTAGCAGCATCAGTTCACTCTCAGCAACTATCAGCACCAGGGAAGGTATCACAGCTAAAGATACTGACTGGGGATGAATGGTTGCAAGAAAAATTAATCAGTTTGCAGTCACCTTCCTGATTTTTCCAGTGTACAATAAAAAAGGTGGCTCGTGTTTCCATGGACGATTGATATTGAAGTTAAAAATGAGAAAATAAAAGGTCAAAACCATGGTTTATTTCATGTTCTTGGGGTTTTTTTCAGGTGGTATCTTACATCTGAATCCATAAGAGGCAGTTTTATGGATATGTTTGCATCCAGTGTACGAATACATCCATGGAATGCAACATTTTGTTGCCAGGACGAGTAGGAGTCAGCAAGAGGGAACAGAAAAACCCTTCCTTGCTCTCCCTGGTTATAAGAGTAGGGAAGCAGACTGGCAGTGCTCCCAACATCCAGTCTCCCTTAATTCCAGCTGCCCCTCAAAATGGTGAGCAGAATGAAGAGCTGAGCAGCTGTGAATGGTCTCTCCCCGGTTCTGTTTTCACAACTGCACTTGAAAAGAAGTGCAAATGCTCAGATTTGTTGTTGCAAAGTAGCAATTTGCAATAAAGCTGCAGAATAATTACTGTTGGAAGGGAAACCAATGGGATCCAAATTGGTTCTTCTGGCTGCAGAACTGCTTGTATGAGAATTTTGCATTCTCCGGTGACTTTGCATACTGGAACTAATTAACGCTTTAAAAAGTAATTAAATAAAAAAGATAATATTCCTGAATGCTAGTTATGGTAAACTGGAGTCATTTAACTCCTGCAAGTGATCCTGATTCAGGCAAATCCTGTGTGTGACCTCCCTGTTACTCACATGGACAAGGATGGCTTTTGGGGGTGGAGGTTGTGTTATGGGACCCTAAACAGGCATTAACAAAACCAGGTCTCCACACATCTTAATGTTGCAGGGCAGTAAAACTGAATGAAACTTCTGCTGTGTAATATCCACTGTATCCTTGTAGCTCTGGTGAGACTATCATGGGAAAGTGAACTTCTTGATTAGTTTTGAGGGTTTCTGGCAGGAATTCAGTGCCATAATGCCTGTATTAAGTATCAGTTCAATGCTGTAGGGAAAGGTCAGTAGGTTAAGATGGTTTGTGCCAAGACCCCTGAAACTCCTCCACTTGCAATTCAGAGTTTAGTTTAGAGCAAGTTTTGTCTGGTTGCCTGGATCAGACATCCCCCAGATGGGACTCTGGAGCAATCTGAGTAGGTTTGATGCTATCAGCACACTCCCAAACTGCCTGAAGAGCTGAAGCAGCATGTGGTTAGTAAGGGGGAGCAAAGAACTGACTTCAAACCTCTCTCAGCTGCTCCTAAACCACATTACAAATGCAAAACCAGCCAGCAGAGTGGGTCTGGAGTGGGCAGAGAAGAAAAGCAGCGCTGGGAGTAGCGGAGCAGTGTCCTAGTGGATTATCTCTGAAAGAAATATTGTCTGTGGATTATCTCTGAAAGAAATATTGCCTGCTTGCCACACAATAGGAGTAAAGCTATTAAGCTCTTTGTCACGCCCGCAACAGTGGAGGCCCTGTCCCCTGTGTGGCATTAATAAATGGACAGGTTGAGGAGTGATGATGCCTCAATGTGGCAGTTTGTCTGTAAATTTAGTTGAGATGAAGTTAGAGAATATCTTTGCCTTGTTTTATTGCTTCTCAGATTGACAGCTTGCTTCAGATGCACTTGCTGGGGAGGTGGATAGCATATGTTGGAGCACAGGGATTTTAAATCATTTCAGTTTATAAATATTGGATCTCCTTTCCATGTTTTTATTTTCCAGGGGCAAATACCTCTTGCTGTCTAAACTGTAGCATCCAAGGAAATGATGGAACATTAATTGAGTGGATAACCACAACTATATTAATCATAAATAATTTCTCTGTATCTGATTATCCAAGCCTCAGTTCCTAAGAAGAAAAACCTCATTATCTTGTGGATGATATGTTGTTGGTGTGAATATGACTGCCAGAATCAAGTTCAATTGCAGTTTACTTCTTTTATTACCAGTAATATTAGATTCTATTTTTTCCATCAGTATATTGTAAATACACCTAAACCTGTACCCTGAGGTCCATTGGCTCTTGCTGAGTTCAAACTGAATCCCCTCTAATGTGAGTCCTCATTGAGACAGAGAAATATGAAGAAAAAATATATTGATTTAAACATAAAGACAGATGTTTGAAGCCAGTTTAAGGCAATATTGTTTTTAAAAAGTTTCTTTTGAGCACCTGGTTTTTTGTATTTTGCTGAGCTTCCCTACAGGAATTTCATGGGATTAAAATTCAGCTGTTTCAGATGACTTTCTATAGAAATACAGTGGAGCTGTCTGTATAACCTTGAATTCTGATAAAAGTTAGGTTAATGAGAGCAAGTCAGTGACAATTTTGGGGGCTAGTGTCTTGATTGCTCACTGAAAATTCATATACAACGAGATACTTTTTTATATAAGCCACTGAGGACTTGACCTGCAAATGCTCTGAAGTGCCTGTCATGAACAGAGTATAAACTGCAGCTTACATTGTTGCCATTTATTTTCTTTTAGAATTGGCTTTTTATTAACTTTATAACTCTTCATGTATGGCCGCAGAGGTTTTCAGAAAAAAACCTGCCCAGTGTTTCTGCAGCACTTTTAACCCAAACCAAACCAGTGCCTAATAGACCTGATAGATTTAAATGGATACATCCCATTTTTACAATTGGGATTTATAATTCAACGCATTTCTTTATTTCCACTAGAGTAAATAAAGGCTAATATTTCCTTTATTAAATACAATTTAGGAATGGGCTATGATCTTCAAGGGAATCAACAAGCTTTAGTCCCTGACTTGAGTTCCTGCTCTTTGCTTTCTAACTCTGGTACAAAAGATGTCAAAAGTGGCTGCTCTCGCTGCTTGTCACTTTGTTAGTGGTGGAGCTTGTAAATATTTCAGACTTGCTAGGAAATGTTCATAATAAAAACACAGATTATAAATGAACTATGAACTTCCCTCATACTAAACTTACCAAGTATAAATTTATGTTACAATCAGGGAGGCTCTTGCTGGCCAACAATCAGACTCACTGAGTAATTTCGACGTAGTGAGCAGGGAGTAAGCACAGAGCAATTTTTCTTTTCGTTTTCTTGTTAATTGGCTTTCTGCTAAAAGCACTTTGAGTGGTAGTTAGTTACATGTGTTGCTGCATTATATTCACCAGCCCCCCTGGAGAACACAGACTAATTAGAAACACCGAGCTCTCACTTGTAATTTATAATCTGGCAACAGAAGCAAAGATATTTAAGAAGTACTGTAAGCACAGACCTCCACGACCTGGGCCAAGGCAGCTCTTTCCAGAAAGGTCAGCATCCATGAGAGCTTGAGATATTATAGGTCTGGCCAACTTGACATTCCAGTGTCAGGAACAGTAATGAGTTTCTTAGTCTGCACTCCAGAGAGTCTAAAATTAACCCCGTATCATCTTCAAACTTGACCTCAATCACAGCAATTAATTAACAGGCGCTGGAAGGACCTTAACAAAGAAGATGAGTGAAAGGATTCTGAAAGGAACAAAAGACACTTTTGTTTTACATTTCAGCCCATTCTTTTTCCCAGCGCTGTTTGGAAAACACATTTTTTTGTAAAATCCTGAAAGAATCCACTGTTAAGACCAAATCTTTGACCTGATAGGGACATGAGACCTGGACATTTGTTTGTAACTCAATTATGTGCTTTTAAAGTCAGTTTTATTTTTTGTGGAAAACTGTGGAGTCTAGGAGGCACCCACTGAAAAAAACAATCACATTTGAAGGCTATCAACAGTGGCTTCAGCTTTGCTGTTATAGTTTGCCAACCTAAACCCCTTTAGCAACAAAAATGTAGTTTCTGTTTAAAACTATTGCTTAACTACAAGGCTCATTCATTCTGGCTTTTAATTTCATGTGTTCTGACACTATAGGTAATGATGGGAGAAATTGATTAATACATAGCTGAGTAATAAGAATGCTGAACAAAATAGTTGGAAGGTACCACACATATATTTGTTTGAATGATTGCAGAAAATTTGCCCTCAGGAAAAAAAATAAAGCCAAACAACACTATTTGGAAAAGTTTTTTGAGGAAACACACTTTATCTTAAAAAGTTTAAAATTCAGTGGGGCAATCTGCTTGTATTGGAAGTCCTGTATTGATGAAATTGTTGTTGTGCTTCATGAAGAATGTTATTTACCTCTGTAAATATCTAGAATATACATTGAGCTTGGTGAAATGAAAACAAAACAATTCAGATTCTTTGGTGCTAAGTTATATGCATGCCTTAATGGTGCTTTCTAGACCATGACAGCCTCAAGGAATGCAATACAAAAGAAAATAGTTCATCCATTTGCCAGGAATAACATTTCATGAGTTATTTGGAATTGTTTATCAGAAGGAAAGAACCTTGATTACCAGGAGTAGATAATGCAGTATTTTTCAGCCAATGTGAATGTTAGAGAGCAGCCAGAGATAACGAATCAAGACATTTGTGTACAAAAACAAAAAGAAATTAAAACAACAAAAAACAACCAAACAAAGGGGAAGTGCTTCTCATCCTGGGATTTTAGCTGGTAAATGGAAAACCCCTGACATTTTTGTACTGCATATTTTAGAGTATTACAATTAATCAAATACACATTTTCTGTTCCAAGTAAAATTACATTTTCTGGTTATTGCCTCTTCTCTGGTTCCTTCTGTGCTCTCTGATTTAACAGTGGCTTTAAGCTTTCAACTGAGCCTTAGATAAGAAATTTTATTCCCATATAATAGTTCCTTCATGCCCACCCATAAATACAGTCTTACTGATGCCAGTCATGTTGTACAGATGATCTCACAGACAAAACTCATCTGCTGTTCCTTCTCTGTGCAATTGTGTGAGGGTGGCTGAGAAGAGACTGACAGATAATTCTGAGTTAATTGGCTACTGATTAATTACAACTTCCTGTTAACAGAGAAGTCAGTGATAGCAGTTTGAAGAAGTCACTCTCAGGTCTTTGGTGTGTTACTTGAGCAAAGAGTGGACTGAAATGTTTTAATGCAATACTTCACACTATTCATAGATGAAGTCTCCCTATCCCAAGCCCTCACCAGCATGGTGTAGTGTAATGAAATTCTGTCTCTGAAGACAAATAAAACACCACTGGGAACTAATTTTAGAGGTGCAAAGCAGAAATAAAGCAAGGCCAAAAGACTGATTGAATGCTCTGCCTGAATTCTGGTTAACAGAAGGACGACAACAACAAAAAATTTAGAAATTTGGAAAGATTTAGAGACTGTTCCTTTAAAACATTGAAGACGCAACAGTCATAAAATAAACTGGTGGAAGAATTAGCTATTGAAATTACACCCTGCTTGGAAAAACAATGCTATAAATATCTTTTCAGAGGTTTGCGGTGGAGCTGTTGCTTGCACAGAATTAATTGTTATGTCTTTGTTTAGATTTTCCACTTCTTTTAATGATCTGTGTTAGTGTCTTATGTGGTCGACTACCCCAGAAAATTAGGAGTCCATTAGTGCATAGATTAAGTTATGTAGATTTGAAATGTTGGATGGGCAAGGGAAAATCACATCAGGGAATAGAATTAATTTTCAGAATGCAGCTAAATGAAGTGTGGGAAGGTAGGTTAAAAGCAAAGTTTCTCTTCCTTTTTCAGGGGATTCAAATTTTGTGATGAAAGTGGTGAAGAGTTTGGCTGTTTTTAAACACTTTACTGACTGTGGCACTCAGTGTTACCTTAATTTACGAAGCCTCTGGGGTATTTTCAGAGAAAAATACATATTTTTCATGTTAATATTTTTAATTTAAATAAAAATGGGTTGTCTAATAGGAAGAAAATATATTTCTGTTTAGCTGTAATGTTAGATGGATGCTCATGTCCAATGCCAGAGTCACATTTCTGACGAGCGAAGCAGGATGTACTTTGAAAAAGATTTGAGGTGAAATTAGAGCAGAGGGTCCTGTAGGATTGATTCTCTTTTCCATTTAATTTGTAACCACACATCTTGTTTTTAAGTTAAAGTATGTGCAAGGAATTGAACAAAAACACAGCCTAGACCAAAGCACTTTCCATCTTTTGGAAAGTCCTTCCTCCATTTTTTCCAATGGGATTTGAAGATCAAATATTGTAGATCAATAATCTATTGTCGATCAAATAAACCTTCCAAGGCTCACTTTAATCTAAAGAAGAGTTACTTGGACTCCAGTCTGAGCCTTGCTCTGGTCTTGCGTTTGGAACATGCCTCGTAATTCCCTGGAGAATGTCACTAAAACCAGAGAGAAGCTGCCTAAAGGGATGCACAGCAACTGCCACAGAGGGCTCGTCTTTCCCTGCAGCAGGGTGAGGGTGAATTCAGGAGTTATTGCAGGAGCTCTCTGAGCATCTCACTAGCAGAAATAGGAGTGTTGTGAGGAGAGACTGGGAGTCAAACACTCATCACCAGGGATGGTTTTAATGCTCGGTGGAATTTTGTGGCCATCAGGAAATAAGCAGCTCTGCCTCCAGGTTTCTCTGCATGTCACACAGGGGTTTAGCTTAGGATCCAGCACGATTCGACAAAATGGAAGTTTCTGAATTGAAGCTTTGTCTCCTGAAAGCCTCCAATCAGTTGTCAATGAACTCTTGAGTCAGTCTAAGTTCATTAGCAGCACTTTTTGACGTGAAAGTTTTCAAAATGGCTCCATTTACACATTTTTATGGCTGTAATTACTTCGGTCTGATCAGCTCAACACCTAAATCCTCCTTAAGCCCAATCAGGAATCTGAAGCTCTCTGGTGCTCTGCAGGGATCCTCGACAAGTCCTAATGCATGTAACAGCTCCAGAGTGAGATGAGTGCGTGCACTCGCGGCTGTTCTCTGTGAGATTGCCACAGCAGGAGGAGAGAGGGAGGGCTTGAGATGATTTATCCTCAAATACAAACAAGGGAAAGAGTTTTGGGATTCCCAGATTTCTCTTTTTCACACATCTTCAGTTCTTTTCAGCAACGTGTCATCGTTTCACTGAGAGAGTGCCCGTAGCTCTTCCAAGTTTGTGCACTGCCAGACAATAAATATGCTCAGAGATGTAGGTCTAATCTCCTTCAGACAGAGAAACACTTTGGGTCTCAGTCTTCTTGTGCCTGGACAAATTCTCTTTATTGTGAGATATTATTTAAGTGATTACTTTTCTTTATTTTTCATGTTCCAATCCAAAAAATGGCTTTATTTTGTGTTTGGTTATCAAGTGTGCAGTCATATCTCTCCTGAAGCCCTGTCTGTATTTATTTAGGCTGTGGATGAGGGCAGGATTTCAGGAGCATCCCTGCACTTGCAGGAAAGGAACACCTTTTTGAATTGCATAGTCTGGCACAGGAAATAACCGCTGCTAACAAGATTCAGGCTGCTCTCTACCTAAATTTTAGATCTTAAAGTACCAAAATTTTAGGTAACAAAAATTGGGATTTCCATCATTACCCATGGGATTGGAAATTATGTGATCCCCAGGTCTTTGAAGAGCTTTTTGAGCAACCACCATTCCATGTATCTGATAAGTGCTTTATTTTTGGCAGAGGTAAAAAGAATGCTGCATTCAGATATATCAGGCAGCCCAGTAAGATTGTTATCAGTAGTAAATGAGCAGGTTTTGTGTTCTTGACATGCTCCTTAGGCCACACAGCAAGCCTGTGGGCCGGGATAGGGAAGCCAACATCCATTTTCAAATATGGCTCCTGTATTTCTGCAGGAAGAGACCTTGAGCAAACAGTAGCACTGATAAAATGGCTACAAATTGTATCGCAACAGGATGAATTTTTTCATAACTCCAGGGGCTAAGAAACTTCATTTTACGCTAGAAATGCATCCGTAATGCTTTAAATTTTAAATCACAAGAAGTACTGACAGTTTTTTAATGACCCTTTTGTACATAAAATATAAAACTATATAAAGCTGAACGCCATAGTAAACATTTTTTTGTTGAATGAATGGTAAATAATTTGAATATTAGCTGTACAATCTCTGGGTAATCAGCACAATCTCTGTAGGGTATTTAGTGTTGATCTTTTGGCTCACAAAGGCTGTAAGGAAGCAAAAGGAAGATCTGGCTGTGCTTGCTGGAATTCCAGTCCTCACTGAGGCTGAATTTCTGCAGATTCTGAAGGTGTTGTGGTGGTTTGACCTTGGCTGGCTGTGGGAGGCCCCTCAGCCACACTCCTGCGCCTCACTCAGCTCAGACTGAGAAAATCAAATGGAAAAGCTCGTGGGTGATGATAAATGCAGGGAGATCACTGACAAATTACTGTCACAGACAAAACAGACTCGAGGAAAACTGATTTGATTTAAATTGTCAGTTAAAGTAAATTTGCATGGTGAGAAAAAACAGCCCCATACCAGTTAATGTGAAGAAAATTAGCTTTAACTCAGCCCCAGAGTGATGTGCAAGAGAGATGCAAGAGTGATATGGATTGGTTTCTGGAGCTATGAAGAAGAAAAGCTTGAAGTCTGTCCACAAGCAGTGAAAGATTGCCGTGGTGCAAGCTGAGGACGAAGGCAAAGTAAAAACCCAACCAACCACACAAAAAAACCAACAGAAAAACTGCACAGCAGCACTTTATAGAAATAATGTGTGAAGCAGATGTGGGGGGGGAGGAATGCATTTAAATGCAGGTAATGTTTGCAGATCACATAATAATTACCATGTGGGAATGGTGTTGGTGTCTGTAGGATCCTGACCTTGCTGAAGAGGGAGAGAGGGGCTTAAATGAAGTGGGGTGAGAACATGGCACCAGAAAAGTGAGATAGAACAGGGTATAAAGACAAATGATGCACTACATGTGCAGGGGACCATGGCAGGTGCCTGAGGGGTGAAAAAAGGAGGAGGTAGAAGGTGTCTGGAAGGGGGTAGATAATCTTATGGCAGCACTTTCCTCCATAATTCTTAAAAATGGCCAAATTATTGCAAGCCTCTGGATTCCCGAGGTTTTCTAGGCATGAAAAACTTTATTTCCATAGAATAAATTCTGCTCTGCCTTTTGTGACAGGTGTATAAAAAAGATAACAGCCTACTTCTGTTACAAGTTTTTCAATTAGCAGAAGTGGTGGAGAACTGCTCTGGGATCTGAAATTGCCAGTTCAGCTAATGAACCGTGTAGGTGTTCAGGTTGGTTCCGTGTGACTTGTGTAGGAGAGGGTGTCTTTTTAGCTGTTGCATTTTTTAATTAGAAAATTTCACTAATGAGCACGTTAAAAGGGCATTTAAGTCAAGAATCAAGTTAAGAAATGCCAGCATCAGAGTGTGCCACTGGCATATTTAACGGGGTAGGTCACAGAGTCAGTCTCTGCTTTAGCTGGTGGTTGACTCATTAATAGATTGAAGAAAAGTGAGTTTTCAGATTTATTTTTTTAAAGTCTCATGTGCTTCTTTGGAATGAAAACAATCAAAACTTCAGCCAAAATGTTGCCATTTTCTGGATTTGTCTGCCCCAGTCCTGAGGGCTCCATGGCTTCCCCTTGGCAGGCACTGCCTTTTCCTTACCACTGCCCAGATAATCCTGCCTCTGCTTGAATTCTAAAAATGGAGAAGACAAGACTCTAATGAGAATGAAACAGATTAAAAGAACCAAGAAGCTCAACACTGAGTTTTAAGGTAGACAGTAAATAGTATGGTCTGGACTGAATTTCCCAATTTAAATGGGGCGTGCTGCAACCCAAGGGATCAGTGTAGAGACTTGGGGCAGCTGAGTAAAGGCTTTTCTCAGTCATGCTTCCAGGCCTATCTTATTTTATGGGTATTTCACTCATTTGCATCACTTAATTTCGTCAGTTTCTTGTGGCATAAAAGAATTTCCACCCCCAGTAATGTAGGGCTCCTCCTTTTACTTTCATTTCAGTCACTGCTGGCCAGAGCCAGTCTGCTGCCTCTAGCTCCTACTGCTCTCTGCAAAGTAGACTCTATTTTCTTTTATGTCTGATCCTACCCTGCAGAACATCAAAAGCTGAATCACAGGTTTATCTTGATCTTCTTAGTAGTGACTGCCCTGCTATAAAACTATTTTTATAGCATTTTTCAAACATCTTTTCCAGCACGAACTTAAACTTGGCTCTGATGCTCCTGAAGTAACTATAATCTTTTTTTGCTATTGATCTCTCCTATAGTGAAAAATGGTTTAGGGTGAGTTATTTTGAGGGGTTTTTTTGGTTTGCCTTTTTTTCCTGAAACAGATCAGATGAACTCAAATGCAATCAAAATCATGTCTTCCTATAGGTCAGAGGATTTTTGTACATCAAGTATTAAGACTTATACCCTATTTCAGTGCCCTGATCCAAACTTCAGTGGAATAAATTGTGTCACAAAATCTGGATGCAGCTCTAGTAGTGGTGTATTCCCTGCTTTTTCAAGTTTATCACCCTGGGCTATGTTTGTTTGTTTGTTTTTTATCAAGCCATGTATTCTAGTGCCTTAGGCAGAAAGTAGGTAAGCACTTTGAAAAGGATTTAAAATGCAAGGTGTAAAAAATGATATTATCACTGAACCATGAAAAAACAATGTTTTTGAAATTGTACTCATATTAATAGAGAGGTTTTTTTTCATTCTTTGATTGTAATCAGAAGAGTCTGTCATTTACGAGTTTTTTTCAGGGAGTATTAGGAATGCAACAAATACCATCCAAGTATCAGCAAACATCCTTAGCTATCTTTCAGTCATTGCAGTTTATCATGGTATTGACAATGTCTGTGTTGCATGTGAGAGACAGCTTCAATGAGCAAAAAGAATGTAATCCACATTTTCATTCTTCAGACCAATAAGGCAGTGCTGCTCTGCAGACACATCATCATCAAACCTTAATTTCTGATATGATATTAGATGGGTGAGTTACATTTCTAAACTAAGGCTGCCTGGTGATCATTTGTCTCAAAGAAAATAATATCTCCAGCTTAACGAGAAGAAAGTGTGTATTTTACAAAAGCAAAAGCCACAAGGAATTCAGAAGTGAATCCTTATCTTCAGTATCTCAGTTGGAATTGCTGCCATTGGGAATGTCTAAAGGCACGGCTCTGCAAACAGCATGTGTGCTGTGCCTTGTGGCCTCATTTCTACTGCTGCGTGTATCCCCATTTGATGGAGGATTTGGGAGATGTTTTGTGTCCTCCCCTCCTTGAAAATGATCCTTACTTTCTTTCCCTTTTCTCCACGCCTAGAGCTGAGCAGGGGTAGATGCAAAAAGATCCTGTGACCCTTTTGCTTTGCACTGCCTGGGGAATGTTGTGCACAGGGCAGCTGTTGCATTTCTGGCTTCTTCTGGTGCCTGTTTCCTCTTGAGTTCATCCCCAGTTTCCTCTGGCTCCAGTTCTTCTCCACAAGCTCTGATTCTTCCTGTCCTAGCACTTGAGGAGTACACTTATCTGCATAGCAATAATTCAAAGTGCATGTTCTGCAGAGCACATAGGTGTGTTGGTTAAGCTCTGCCTTGAACCCCTCCCTTCACATCCCACCTGATTTTCAGAGCAAGTCTGGGACAAGGGATAGTGCATCCTCCCTAGTTAGAGCTGCCTTCTGCCCAGACCCAAAGGCTCTGAGGGCTGAGGTGAGATGATGCTGAGGCAGCTTTCAAAGCCCTGCAGGTTCTTATGGAGCAGAGGCTGCTCAGCACAGTGTGGGGAGCACCCTGTGTTCCCTCAGGAGGCTCTTTGGATCACCTTCACTAGCAGAGCAGCTCAGGTGACAGTGGGAATGCACACGTGAGCACCTCTCCCTTTCCTTGCAATCCCCCACAAAGATTTTCAGTGCCTCACAATTGTGTGTCACTCATTTTACACTTCCAATCCGACACCTAGGAGTTTCAGCTCTTTTGTTGTGAGTTTCATCTTCCAGACAAGCTGTTTGCCTGCAAAGCAGGTCCAAAAAGGGCTTTTGGCTCGTTTCCATTGCAGACCTTTATAGAAATGGCTGAGTGCTGAAGGGTGGCAGTCACCTTGCAGCTTTCTGTGGCTCCATGTGTAGTCCTTCAGCCCTACCCACTTTAAAAAAGATTTCCATGTTGTGACCTTTGGGGGTCAGCTCTTTTGATGGAAAGGAATGTAACAATCAGGACTGCATGCAGCCTTTGGTTCACCATTCGAAACTCTTCAAGCCCAATTTAATACTTCATGTGTTGGACAATTTCATCTTCTCATACAATGCTTTTTATACATAGCTTTTGTTTTATTACTTATTGTTTTGAGAAGGCAGCACATAAGTCCCTTCCATTTTTATCTACAGTTTAATTCTTAGAATTGTAAAGGTTTCAGCCTTTGAGTGGTGCCACAGTGTGGGATAGAGATGTAAGGTTTAATGGCACACACATGAAGTGCTTTGCAGGGTCACAGCCAAGGCCTGATTTCATCACAGCCTGACTGCAAATAATTCCTTCCAGTCCCATTATTGGCTCTTTCAAAAGACATACCCAGGATTTTATGAAAAAGCCCTTTTAAATCATTTGATCCAGGTGAGCTGCGTTTGAAGCAGTTAGAGGAGCAGACTCACAAGGGTCTATTTTCACAATTTATGAGTTTAACATAAATTGGATACTTAGTCTTATCTACTGTTTTATGCAGGAATTCTGACCTGGGAGGAAGAAAGGGATTCTGGTACTGCCCTTGGCTCTGCATCCCTTGGAAGCATCTGATGCACAGGCACAGATAATGTCCTTTGCAACTGGGCAATGCATTATGCCTTTTCCACAATGAGCTGTATCCAGGTGGGTAGCAATGCCAGTGGATTTACTGCTGCTCTCATTTGCTTGCTTGGAAGGAGCTGTGGAAAAGGCAGATTTGGCTCAGGGTGGCAACAGACGCAGACCAGCTGTCCTGTACATAAGAACCCACTGCTTTGGCTTTGAAGGGAAAATCTTGGGCAAAGAAAGAGGTGGGGAAGTGCCAGTTCTGGTGCTGTGCATGGAGAGGTGAGGAAGTGGTGGGAAGGGAGTGCTGCTAGAGAGCACTGAAGTCAGTCTGTCAATACATGACTGAAGTGGTAGCTGGAGTGAGTTTCTAGTCCTCCTACAAAGAGATCACTTTAATTTTACACTTGTGAGCTGCCTTCATGCTGTTTGCCCAAAGTGTGGCCCATAAAATGCCATCCAGGCAGCAGCTGCGTGCATTGCTGCGTGTTCCTTCTCTGTGTCTGGTGCCAGCCCTTCCAGGGGAAGGGAGGGAGGGGCACAAACACTTCTCACCTGGACTGAAAAGCAGCAGAAGAACAAGTGAGGGCCAAATGCACCAGCAGATGGCTGTTCCTGGAGCCTGTTCCCTGGCAGCTGAAACTCCTCGTGCTCTGAGCAGGATAAATCTGTGCCACAGGCTCGGGCAGGTTCTCTCAGTGGTGGCTCTTTGAGCTCTGCTTTGTGGAACGAATTTAGCAGAGCGAAGCTTCCATTCCACCCAAAGTGTTCTCTCCTCTTCCCCTTAACCAAGGTAACAAGGTGACTGTGGAAGTTTCAGTGCTGTCTCTCTCCAGGTTTTTCACAGCATCAAAGCGGTAGGGTCGATTTTCTTCCTGTATCAGGACAGAATGTTTCAGTGTAGAGCATCTCTTTTGTCCAGCTTTTTTTTTTTGCCTAGAATATTTTCCTTCCAGCTGCAGAATTAGAAGGTAAATTCAGTTCAGAACCTATAGTTTTACTTACTTAGTGGCCTAAGTATTTACATTTTCACCAGAGGACAAATGATCAAACGAGTATCGGAAGGGGTCTCGTAAGATGTGCTGTCTTTTGGTGTGAAACGCCCCAGGTCAATCTTGAGGCAAAACATTAACTAATGGCTAATCAACTAAAAAAGTTTAATTAACCTATTAACTAATTAACATTTAACACTTAATTTTCATAAAATATTACTTTTGCCACATCCATATTAGATTGAAGCTATTCAATGATACACTGAGAAGAACTGTTTTCTTAGAATAGCTGATTAATAAAGGAATTGTAATACTATGGATTTATAAGCCATAATTCATACTAGAACTATATTTATTTCTGCATATAATCTGCATATATTTATTATTTTTTCCTTAATTAGAACTCTATCTTGCAAAGATTCTGTATTTTCACAACAGAGCCTGTTGCATGATTGACAATTTCTGGAAAAGTTAAATATAAGTGTTTCAGGTATAGGAGCATTGTTTTTCTCACCTTCATTGGGACCACCTCTTTGGATGTTCAAAAATAAGATGTAAGCAGAGCTACAGAATGATATCAAATGCAACCTGGGATAAGTCACTCTACCATACTATTATTATTTCCAAATTAGACTTTTATTTATAATAAGTAGAACAAAACAGTGGACCCAAAGATCCTCTTTGTTCCCAAGAGCTATTTTCCACTGTCTGAATAACCAGCATCTTTCTTCTCTCTCCATGAACTCATGAAATCCATTCAGACCTTTCTGAGAAAAAGCAACTTAAATATATAAATAGGAAACACATACACAAATTTAACACTGTACCCATATAGTTTCCTGTAAATCTGCAGTCCTGGGAGTGCAGTCCAGTTCTTGTTCACATTCTAATTTTTACATAGGAATTTCATTTATTGAAATGAAAATAAAACATATCAGTCATACCAAATTGAAAATACAATCATGTATCTCAGTCTGTGAAGTGATGTTGGGTCTCTAATCAGAAAGTAGTATGCAATAAGCTTAAGTACATTTCTGATGAGGTTTTCCTCATCAATGACTCTGATTTAATTTCTGTATTTGATTAAGAAGGACAATGATGGAGTGACTGATACCATTTTGGGAAAAAAATATTAAAGGGTGAATATTCTTAAGAGGAAAAAGGCCTTACTTTCAAAGCTTTCATCTATCCTAGTCATTTAAAATATGACTCTGTATTCTGTCCTATCACTCTGCCTTAATCTAAATGTACATAATTTCAGCTCTGTATGATTGCATTAAAGAAATGAGAGACCTGTGGAATTATTTCGATTTAAGATTTTTTGGGCCTGGGCTCTGCATTGCTCTTTTTTTGTGCAGCTAGAGATGTGCTTGTCCATGTGGGAATTTCCAACACTCAGCAGATAATTAAAGGGCTTGGTTTTCATTGGCTCAATGCAATCCAAATCTCTTGCTTATTAACCTAAGTTTGCAAATTAAAAACTATGATTTTAGGGAGAAGTATATGAAAAGTACATATTTCACACATGTCCATTTTCCATTACTTTACACAAATACAGAAGTCCCTGGAGAGCAGAGAAACCTGGATAAGATATTGATTCCAGAAGAGCTGAGGGGATTATAAATATTACCTGCCAGTATTTCAAAGGTGGGGAGTTTGCAGATGTGTGGGAATCCAGAGTGCAGGGAATATTTCTCTGCCTGTTTTGAAGAGAAAAACCCCCTTGGACAGCACGGTTTTTGACCTTTATCCATGGAGAAAACTCCCTACCATCTGGGAGGAACTAAAATCTACACAGATGTGAACTAGGTGATAGAATATGATGTAAGGATGTCACAGGGAGAAGAATTTAGAAGTTTTAGGTTTGTTAATGTAGTAAATAGATAAATAGTAAAAGTTCCAAAATGGAGGAACCCTTGTAGTTTTTATTTCCTTCTCTCTTCTTCTAGTCCTCCATATTCTGCAGCAGAGGTAGTTTAGGATGATTGGATGAAAAATGCCGCAGTTCCAGCCTGCATGTGGGAGTGATTTACTGAGCATTGGATGAAAAGTAAAAATATCTGTCGTTTCAACTTTTAATTGGATAATTTACCTACAAAAAGGCTTTGGAATCTTGATAAGCAGCCATTTTCTCGACTTCTCTTGTCATGTTCTGTTCTTCTGTGTCTTTCTAAGCTGATAACGCTAGAATAAACAACTATCTGAAGAAGCAGTTACTGCGAGTTTGCCTCTTCCCTCTATCAAGCTCCTTGCAAGGACTCTACAGGACTTTAAAGGGCCTCTCCCAGCAAGAGAGGCTGATTTATGGCACTACCAGTGTGAGATGGTGCCCCGTGTGAGGATCGAACTCACGACCTTCAGATTATGAGACTGAATTCTGGCCTGTGCCTTCCCACCCCAGGGTGGACTAATGCAGCCACAGCTGATTGATAATTTTCATTTTAGTTGTCATTGCAAACTTTGAACAAGATCAAGACTTTAGACTCTCAGAAAGGAAAGAACCTTGGTGCTTGGAATGGAAACCAACACAAGCAAATCTCCCTGCATCTGCTGCTGAAGACAGGTGTAGAAAGAGCTCTCCTCAGAAGAGCTTTGTGAACTTTTCTTGCTATTCAGTGTCATTTATAAATGCTCAGTTTCATCTCAATTACTGCACTCCCATCTATTCAGTGAACTTCTCTCTGCAGGAAATAATTACTCTGTCTTCCTTCTCCTCCAAATTGCCATTACCTTATTGCCAGGAGATAATCTGATTTTTCTAATAATGTTCCATTCTAAGAAATATTTCAAAAAATACATACACACATGAAAACAAACCTTGAGTTTTGTGTGTATAATTTTCTCTTGTGTAAACATAGGTAGTTACCTGGCCATTGCACCAAGCTGGCTACAGACCTGCTCAAATATCCACAGGCTTTAGGATAAATATCTATATTGGACTGAGTGGACAAAAAGAACAAAATCCTGATTATAAACCTGCTTTACTGCTTTCATGAAGCATTTATGGCTTCATCTTTTTAAATGAGGATAAAAATGTCTATTTTTGAGGGCTTTTGTCCCAATTGTTGTTCAAAGTCCTCTTCAATTTGAAGCTTTCATGAGAAAGAAATATAAACACTGCTGGAAATGTCAGAATTGTCAGCAGGATGGAATCTCAGTTGACATAATTCAGAATATGGCTCTAGATTGGATTTTTGTTAGTTAAGGTTGATTTTTTTTTTTTTTTTTTTTTTTAGTATTGNTTTTTTTTTTTTTTGGTAAGACTATACAGATTTCTGCTTAAGTCAGAGTTTTACCATGAAGGAAGCTGGCTGGATTAATCATGCAATACTAATTTAGAATTTGCCAGCATCCATAATGTCACTATGATTTCACTGCACAGTGAAATAACTGAAATCTCTCAGATACATTGGTTTTCGTGGTTATTAAATTATGAGGTTTTAAAATAAACTTTAATTTCAAAATTCACAGCTTTAGGAAAAAATAATTGATAAATATGTATTCTGTACAGTAAGTTAAATAATTTTACATTATTAAAAGGAGAGAAAAAAGACTACTGCAGGAGGTGTGCTAAACAAATATTTAAAAGCACATTATGATGACTAATAAATAATACATAATAGTATTGAGTGCTTCAAAAACTCCTATGTGACTGGACTTAGGTGAAGTCTCAAAATATTCATCTAAAGAACACATCTGTATATTTTTCATTGCTTTAATAGTTCATAGAATAGTGTTGCTTTTTACGAGTAATCCATCATTTCAGTTTTTCTTATCAGTATAATTTCCAGGGCCTACGTGATCTTTAGATGCAGATCATTATATTTCAGTCCTTAAGCCAGTCTTCTGTGCTTTTTTCTCGTACCTTTTTTTTTTTTCTTTTTTTTTTTTTTTTTTTTTTTGCCACGCTTCCAGATTTATGGCATCGGAAAGTTTGCTGCCAGATTCCACACATCTGTGTAAGGTTCCACTTGTGTCTGTTTACCTAAGGGTCTGCTGCACCTATCTTGTTTTTTAACTTTGCAATCTTAACCTTCTGTTTGTATTTAAGATCTCAAATTAGGATTGCTACTACAGAAGTAATAATTCCGGCTTCCTCAAAGCTGTAAATAACCAGTTCAGAGCTTATTTAGGGATGTATTCCCAGACTTAAGGATGGGGACAATGCATGAGTGGCTTTGTATTACCTGAAAGCAGCTCCAGTACTCCCTCCTCCACTTCAGACAGATGCCCAGTCCCTTTCTTGGAGCTGCTTTTCCTTCCCACAGGTGAATGAAGCTTCCCCAGTGCAAAGACTTTGCCATCCTCAAACTGTCAGCTTCAGTTTTTTGAGACAAAGATAGCAAAAGTTAAAGTGAGAAGCTAAGAGAGAGCTCACTCACAAGACACGCAAGGTTATCTGACAATTACCAAAAAACCATTCAGAAACATCTGTCAGCTGTGTGATAAAAGCAGCGTTTCTTAGAGCCATCTGTCTGCTTTCAGATTAGCTCTAGATTGTGGAAATAACCTGCCTTTGATTAAGGTGGTGGGGTTATTTTTCCCTCATTACACCTGTGACTAAAATTATAGATGTGTTTAATGTATTATATTATGATTGTGAAAGGGAAATATTTTTATCTAAGGGTAGAAATAATGGAGTAGATTCAAAGATCATTTCAGTGGTGAAACAAGAGTTATGAAGGCATAACTAGGAATTTTATATACTCTTTAAACAGTCTAGCAGTCTATTGAATATGAAGGTGATATTCAGTCTTTGCATAAAATTTTTCCAGGGATGTTTGTAACAGACTAATTTCAAAACTTTCTTTAGTTTTATTGTAGCTGACATTAAGAACACATGAGACCATTTAAGCTGATTTCTGTTTCTGGTCCAAATTCAGTGTCCTCCTGAAGATTATGCCCCTAACAGTGCTTCATAGAATACACTCTGTCATCTATCATTTATCTGGTTTCTTTAGCATGTTAGATATTCTTCCTTCCCTTTCTGACAACCTTCATCGTTGTTTCATTTCTTGACAGTGTGACATTCCCAAACAGCAGTCTAATGTCTACAGAGTTTTGTGTGGACAAACAAAAAGAGGGGCAGACTTCTACCTCAATGAAAGGGTGGTGGGTAAATAGTTGTCAGTGGGGGAAGTATTGTGATTCTGAGCAGAGTTTTTTTCTTTTTCTGTGCAGCCCTTCTTTTCCTACTTCAGTTCAAGAGTGTGTCACTGAGCCAGACTCTGATCTCTAAGTAGGTTCCTCTCAGCACTGATTTTACTCTTCAGACCCACAGTTCATTACTCTAACACACCACAGCATTTTCATACCCTTTCCATGCTATTTCCAAGCAAACATCTCCCACTTCCAGGCCCATCTGTGCTTTATCCTGGCCAAGAAAGCTTTCATGAGCATTGCATGTTCAATTCTCCTGCCTGGAGGCACTGACCAGAGTGTGGCTCCCTTGCCCACCTCGCATCTGAAGTCAAAACTGTGCTTGATGTCCTTTCATGCCTTTGACAAAGAAGGGCTATTCACAGATATTAAGTTATTTCAAACAGTAACTGAACCATTTGCCTTTTTATTTACTGCAATTTTCCACTTACAGTGGGTTGCTTTCATGTGCATGAATGAATGTTATTGAGTGTTGAATGAATGTTATGAATGAAAGATGAATGGATGTTGATAAAATGTTATGAAATGAACTAAAATTGTGTCGTATGAGCCACGAACTAAAAGGTGCACTTTTAAAAAAGATTCTTTTATTTTTACTTGTCTGAATTTTCCTAGTTCTCTCCTGCAGGCAACATTTTAGGAGATTTTTCCTATTGCTACTAGATTGTGTGGGTATTGAGGTAAAATGAGGTATTGTGGAAGAAATGCCTATTTTATCAAGCTCTGAATGTAGAATTAATAAGAAAAGATTTCTGGCCCCAGAGGCTTAATATGTATTAATAAACCTAAGAGTGAAAAGAAAAAGCTGGAAAGTTCTTATTGTGCGGTCTTTAATTAACTTGCTGAAGATCATAAAAGACCTGTAGCTGGCTGAAAATAATAGTCTTGCTTCCCACTTCAGAACCAGTACATAACCATAACATTTTAAACCTTTGGTCCAACATAGATTTTAATTTATAATAATGTTGTCAATTAGAAAGGGAAAAGAAAATATTATTTTCTAAAAGCTGGAGTAAAATTTGCGTGGGATGATAATAGCTGGATTCAGAAAATTAAACTACTTAATTGGAGATGTTTTGAGAGATACTCATTGCCATTGAGTAATTTAAGAAGGTTAGCTTTGTTTCTTTAATAGCTCTGGAGAATTAATATAGGATCTTTTCCTTCTTCCTTTCTTACAAAGAAATGAATTTGCAGAAAGAGTCTTTGGAACCATCTGGCTTAATCAACTTTAAAGTCCTCCCGTTATGAAGCTTTACATGGCTTTTTGTTTTAAAGGAATTTGATAGGAAGAAAATAATATATTTGTTATTGGGGGCAGACAGTGTGGCAGATTCCCTAAGGGTTTCTGTGTAGTAGATTCCCTGTCCAGCACAAGATGTCAAGCTCTGAGTTGTCCAAGCTGAGAGGGGCTCTGAAGACCTGTTTATTTTCAATTTTTGTATAGAAAACAGCAAAATTGTGTTTTCATACCCATAGTACTTTAGCTGCTGTTGTTCTAGGCCCAGACCTTCTAGGCTTACATAGGCCTAGAATGAAGATGCTTTTGCAGGGAAAGAATTAAGGATAAATTAATTCCATCTACATTACTCCCAGAACAAGCTGAGTTATCAAATCTCAGGTGCTCCCATTGGGAATGGCTTCTTCCCAGCAAATGCAACCTGAGCCACAGAGAGAGAAGGAAGACAGAATCCCTGTGGAAATGTGTGCTGAGAAAATCAGCAGTGGAGCTGGGAACAGAGAGAGACCTCTTAATAATAATGCCACACTTGTAATTTGAATTGTGTGCTCTGGATGCTGTTGATGGCTGCATTAGCAGTTTGCCAATGTCCTTCATTTGACTCTGATCTGAGATAGTTTCTGCTTTTTTTTCCTCAGGGAGGGAAAGGAATTTACTGGGCTGAGACCGAATTTCTGATGCTGCTCTGCAGCTTCATCCAGAAAAGCTCATTCCTGCTTTTCACCCCCTCAGGGCTGGCTGCCTGGAGAAGTCCTTCAGATAGGAATTGTGATCCCTGGCTGAATTACAGCTCCTGCCAACAGTTTGCTCAGAGATCAGCTCTGCTTCTCCAGAGCCTTGAAATCCCCACAAGGTTTGTTCAGGACTTTGGGCTCACAAGGACATCTATAATAACAGAAAGAAAGGTGTTGTCAGGGGCTAATGTGTGGTTACAGCTGAGATAAAAATCCCTCTCAGTATTCAGAAATTAGTATTGTGCCTTAAATTTGCCTGCTTGTGTGTGGGTAATCTTTGATGACAAGATTTCTGTATTTTAACTCCTTGATATAATTTTTAACATCAAGGTAAACTTACTTTTCACAGTACAGCGTTTACATTTGCATTTTGTAACAATATTTTTCCTGGATGAGAAATGAGAGAAAACAAAAATCAATATTAAAAAAAGTAATATTGCTTTCATTCCAAATGAAGGTGCTAATCTTTACTCTCATAGAGGCAGACACATGCTTAAACTACATCTGATTTTGTCTCCTTAACTTCACAGCAGCAGAACCAGAAATATTATTTCATCCCATACCAGTAACAAAAGGTGTTGGAACTTTTGAAATGTTTTTGTTCTAAAATGATGTTTAGACTGCTGGAGCTCTAGTAAATTGTACTTTTTAAAAAGCTTTCCTTCCATGTTTTCTTTAGGCTTTGAAAAATGTTGTTAGAATTAATATATTCTAATTTAAACAACCCCTGCATTTGTGTAAGTTTACAAAGGAGCAAAATGTAAAGCCCCTGTTAGCTCAGTGTAAAGTCTACGTGCTGATAAAAATACATAAATGTTGAGTCGATGAGAAATAATTTGCCACTGATCTAACAAGAATGAGATTGTCCTAATTGCTGTAATAATTTTTGTTCAGTAACCTGTCCCCTTGATCTCTGCAATGAAATCTAAAACTAATAATGATTGGCCATGGATTTCATTGCCCTTGATCCCTGCACCTGTGTAACAAAAATATTTCACAGCAACCCTGGTCAATATGGAATGGTACCACAGCTGAATCTCATCAAACTTTTGGAAAACACTTTTTCGAAACAACTGCTCCAAAAAATTGCAATCCTTGAAAGGCACTAAAAAAAAAAAAAAAAGAAAGAAAGACAATCATGTGAGCAGAGGCCATAATGGAATTTATTCTGCTCTTAAACGTTTCAGACATCCAGCAGAATAATTTAATCTCTTCATAGAAATAATATATTATGAAATTATGTTGGGTATATATAATAAAGTTGTATGCTAAACATTTTAATATAATTTAAATAAATTTGATCAGAGGAAAACATGGTTTTTATATCTTGAATAGAAATACAAATTTAATTTTCTCCAAATGGAAAAGAATGTTTAGAATCTTCTTCCTTATTATTGGAAGGAATTCTTCCCTGTTGAAAAGCTGAATTTGAAGTCAAGATATTTTGGAACTGCACAGGTGGGGACTTTACAGTATGGAGGTCTGACAATGACTATTTTTTACTGATAAAGGGCTTAAATGTGTCATGCTTAGAATAATTCTTCTTTCTCTTTGTCTTTTTCTTTTTTTTTTCAATTGTTGACTGTCCTGTAGGTTAAGATGTAGCCATGGGTAGTTTCTGCATTATAAAGCTGAGGAACTGGAGGGAAAGAGCTCTGCAAATATGGCACAGATCTGATGTGCAGAGTCAGGAATTTCTGTAGATTCTCTCTTAAAACTGGCAATAACGATGTCTTCATTGATTGTTTTGTTTTGGGTTTTTATTTTCATTAGAACATCAACATTTGGCTATTATAAATGCAGTGAAGACATTACCTGGCTTCACATAGCACTGAAAAACTTATTCTGCTTTTGACTGAACTGAATTCCTACCAGTGACCAAAAAGGGAAAAGCTTTATCTGCCAATCAGCTACTCCTACAATATAAACACAAACATATTTGATTAATTCCTTTTAAGTTGCATTTCTCATGTCACTTCTAGGACAAAAACCATAAAAAAGACTCTGTATGACCTTATCTGGAACTCAGAAAAAATAAATTCCTACCTCAGTATTGTTTAGGTCATTATTAGCTCAGTAATTGCAATGTAGTTTATTTAAATCAGGATTACACCGTGATACTGATCTATCAAAGAGTATTCTGTGGCTAGTAAACAGAATTTTTTGACCATGAACATGCATTACTTTAGATTAATGTCCACAGCTGATCATATGTCACCAGTTATGTCCCCAGAAAATATCTCCTGACTGCTACTCAAGGTGCTCCTTTTTTTTTTACCTCTGTGTGTGAGAGACAGAGAGGAAGAGAAGACAAAAATCATATTTATAAAGTTCTACAATATACTCTGAAAAGTGACCAGCTCTGACTCTGGCAAACCAAGGGAGGAAATCCATTAATCCACCTGTTTTTGTGAAGTGTGGATTGCTCTTTTATATGCTGTAATACCCAACATTCATTTTAACTGCTCCAACCATGCATTTGGCTTTCTGCAGTGTGAAGAAGGGGGTTTTTTTCAGCTTCTGAGGATAAAAAACACCTGTGTTCTTCAAATATTTCTTCCCTTGTAAGCCTTATATATAATTTAGCAAGCCCAAGACAGTTTCTAAATGAATGCTGCATACTATGACCAATTATGATCTTTCAATAAATAAGTTCTGCCTGCTTTTATAACTTTTTTCTTACATTTTCTTTTTTTTCTTTTGAAAGATGTGCTTTCCATCCAGTAACAGCATGCAGAAAAAGCCCTGACTCCTGCATATAGAAATATTTCATTCATGATCCATGCACACCCTTTGTCTTGCCTGGAAAATACAGTTTTTAAGTAGGGCTTGGGAGAAATGAGTTATTCGCTTTGTTTTATTAATCCTGAATTTCATTTTTTTCTGTCTAGAGGAATATGTGCCCTAAATAGCAGCTTGTATGTTATCCTGTTTTGAAGGGCTTACTTTTGAGTAAGAATATGCCTTTTAATACTTTATATAATCAAGGTGAAAGTCTGGAAATTAAAAGTGTGTTTTCAACTGTAGAAATTGGGTAGATGCTTATTTGAAGTGTGCTGTGTATCCATATACCAGAACGTGCAGTGTAACAGAAATGGGCCAGAAAGAATCTAGAAATAGGCAGGAAATAGGCCAAAAATAGACAAGAAATAGGTCAGACCCTCCTTTACCCGGGCACTCACTGTGTGGTTGCCTCTGTTTACCTTCGGTGGTGGAGCTGAAAGGGCCATTGCTGGTCCACCCACTCAGTTCCCTTTTTAATTCTCCTTTTTTCCAATCATAAATGTGCACATCAGCTCCACGTGGTGCCAGCGGGCATTTCCTAAGTGTGGATGACCTTCTGAGCAGATAAGTAATTGCAAATGAGGAATCCTTGCATAGCATGGAGTAAACAGCTCATTTTGACCAGCAATCTGTAATTTCACTGCCCTTAGATTGCTTCCACACGACCTCTTTAGCTGTAATGAGAATTACATTTATGTGTGGGAGAGAGGGATGACAATGCAAACAGGCAAAGCACAACAGTCCCAGGAAGCTGGGAGGATTCACTCCTGACAATCCCAGTGGAAGCATTAGAGGAATCTCCCGGGTGCCTCTGGAGGAAGGATTGCCTTAATGGCTGTAAATGCTCTGTGAGTGTGTTCGTAAATCACGTGTGGAATTCCCTCCTGACTCACTTCCCCATCCCTCTCTCACTCCCCTACTTTGCAAGGCAGCAGCAAATCCTTCATTGTGGAAAATTTAGTATTTCATCCTGCTGGAGCAGTTTGCCTATTTGTCTTCCCTACAAGCATAATTGCCCAGCACGTGTGAAGGCTGCTACACCATTGCTTATGTGTGTTTCTTGATTTATTAACCTTTACAACAACAAAAAAAATCCCACTTAAAAGCACTGTTAATGTCAAGATGTAAAAATCAAGCACAAACAACTCTCACTTCTGGGTTTGTTTATTCATTAAGGTCTAAGATAATTTGTACAAGTGCTACTATCCTGGCAGACAGGTAGTTTTGGATGTGATCTACATTCTTTGTTTTTGATGTGACAAGGGCTAATGGCATCCCTTCTCCTATCTTTTACATTTCTGTCTGGGCTATTTGGTTTTTCCTCCTCAAATTATATTAGTATGACCAGGAAGTTGGAAATATTGAGAGAGAAATTGGCCAGAGTGAGTAGAATGCTGTGTTTTGATAAATGAGGATGTAGTGGAAAGGCAAAGTGTAATTAAGTACATCATCAAAAGCGGCTTGTGCATCTTTCTTTGTTGCTTTCTGGGGAAAAAAGTGTGCATTTTAGATATTTCCTCACTGTATGATTGTGTCAAGTTGGATGGGGCTGGGAGCAACCTGCTTTAGTGGAAGAGCTCAAAAACGTACACATTTTAAAAGGCATGGGGTCACTTTCTTCAGAAGAATGAGGCCTGGAGAAGGCTGTGAGTTTGGGCAGCAGGAGGATAATTCTGCTGTTCCTTACAGAAAAGCCAGTGGCTCTGGCTTCCAGGACGATCACAGATGATATCTCAGAAGAAAACTCATGTTTTTCCATTGACTATTTTTATGAAACAATGCTAGCAGAACCACAGCACAGTTGCCTGCAGAAAGGTGCAGCTCTTTAGGAATAGATCTCCTGGACTCTGCAGTAAGCCTTGGGCCTACTGATGCAATTCCAGGAATGAGGAACTGTATGGGAATGTTCATGAGAGTTACTCAAGGTAAATGACAGCTGGAAATAATTCAAAAGCCAATGGTGCTCAGGTCACACACCTGTGAAAGTCCCTGACACACAAGGATGAGTTCTTACGTGCTTGGCCATGATAGTACTTGGTTCCAAAAGGTTTTATTTGGCTTTTTTTAGGCAACATAAAATGCGTAACTTCTTATTTAAAACACCAAGCATTCTGTGAACAGTGAAAGTAGCAAGGCTTTTTTTTTTAACTATGATTCTTGAGTGCATTTCTCTTTCTTTCCCCTCAAGTTTTCCCTTGGTTGCTTCCCAGGACCCCTGCAACACGGGTTTGCATTCCTATATCCCAGAACCTGCTATACTTCCAGGGTGTCCCATGTGGTGTTGGGGAAATTCCCTGCGAGTGTCAACTGTACAAACATCTGTGATGTCTCAATCCCTTTAAACCTCTGCTTTCTGTTGAAGTGAAAATCCATTAACAAATTCATCTCCAGGGATGGGGCAACTTCTCTGGGCCTCTCTACCCTCTGAGTACAGGTTTTCTTCCTAACATTTAATCTAAATCTCTTCCCTTTTAGTTTAAAACCATCCCCCCTTGTCCTATCACTCTCTGCCCGTGTAAGAGCAAAACCTAAAATTCACCATGTCAGTTGGAAAGTGAATTTGGAGAAATTAAGGGCTGGCAATACATCATGCATTCGTTTCTGTAGCAAATATATATCCTATAAGAGGATGCCAGAGAGGAAAGTGGAGCAACAAACGTGAAAAATTGCCACTTGATGCAATGATTTGTCACCTGTTGACAGTTGTGCCTGTTGGCAGGAAAGTTCATTATGAATGATAAGCTGAGGGCCCAAAGAAGGACAGAGAGAAGCCTTTAAGATTTGTCCTTGAAGGCTGGTGATGTACAGCATGGTTTCTTTCTTTCTGTAGTGGAGGTTAGTGCAGTTTAATATGATTGTTAATCTATTTTAAGATATCTCCCAGCAAAAGAAATACAGGAGGAAGGATGTTCATATTAAACCATATTGGCACAGTACCAGCAAAGTACAAGGCCCTGTAAATATCTGTACAAATAAGGGGAGAGAGGTAGTGACAACTAATTAAAATCTGAGTACTGATATTGAAAGCCTAATTTTCCTAAGGAGGGCTTGAGAACAAGAAATTGATGTCAATTGGAATATTGATCATTCTAAAACACCAGGGTTCAGGAAACCATGCCACCAACAGAGACTTTTATAACATGCACTCAAGAATTTGCCATTTCTGTTGTCATATCCAGTGGTTTCTGTTGCATCCAAATCCTTTGTTTCCACTGTATATTTTCAGTAGAAATTTTATAGGTGCAATGTGGAATAGACAACAGCAGGGCAAATGTCTTTTTAACATGTTTTTTTCATGCTCCCTGTGGTGATGAAAGTTGAAACTATGAGCATCTCCCTCCTTCCTGCTCCTTTTCAAACAGATGAAGTGTTTTGTACATAGAACCAGCCATATTTTTTCCCACACCATTAAGTTTAAAAAAGTATTTAGCTTAAGGACTTCCAAGTAAACAACCATTCGACCCTTCATAGGTTTTTTTTTAGAAGAAATAAAATTTTGAAGGATGTGGCAAGCCTGTGATAATCTTATTTAAAAGGCATTTTAAATCCAAGAGAAAGAGAGAACTCAGGGTGAGAATAACTCAGGATTGGAACAACTCAGTGTGGGAATTCCTATGGCTTTATTTCCCCTTTTTATTTAGTTCCTGTGTGCGTCACTTCCCCTGTTATCTTCAGCTGTCCTTGCCCAGGTCTGCTATTCTGCTTCTGGGGGCATCAATACTTTGAGTGAGAGATCTTTTAAACTTCCATGTCTTGATCTATTTCCTGTTGCACTTCCTGCTGAAAAAGGCTACCCAATTAAAGTGTAGTATTTCCTTTCCTGTGGGCATTGGACTTGGTTGTTTATGCCTGGTTACAAAATTCAGTGAAATTGTGTGATGACACCACATTCCTCCTCCTCCTCTTAGTGAGCGTTGACAGGTTTCTCACATATTCTCTCTGAATGCTGGAACTACTCATAGATGGAGCAGATGGAGTTGCTCTGCTTTTAATCAGAAAATACATTTATTTAGGAATAACATGCAGTGTTTGTTTCTTAAATTTTTTTTGGAAGAAGAAAGGACATTTTCTGTTATTTTTATTGTTCTTTCTAAGTGGAAGAAAGAGGAAATGATGGGAGAATAACTGTTCAGAGGAGTGTTTTCATGAGATCATTTGGTAGGAAGAAGCTAAAAGACGAAGGAGATGATCCTACAAGGTGGCTGTAATGTTGACCTGCAGGTATAGGGGATACAGTGGGGGAGAAGGGGTTTGCCTCCCCTGTGGCTGGCAGCCATGCAGGCAGCATTGTGTCAGGCCATGTCATTATAATCACAGCATTTCACTTTGGGTCTTTATCTTACCTTGAGATAACTGCCTCACTAATTGATTTTCAGTAAGAAATATAATTGCTTTTGATAATGGCTTTTTTTTTTTTTGTCTTGCTGCTTGGATAAATAGAGATATTCCTAAATATAAAGCTTGGGTTTTATTCTCTAAATATTCATTAATACAGAGAATACCAGTTATTTAAAGCATTTGATCTTTTGACCTTGTGACATCCTGCCACACCACTGTGACTGTATAAAGTCAAAAGTCAATGACAACAGCATCCTCTTTTGGTTGGAAAGCTTTTAATAATTGAGATACTCCTTTACCTCTGCTTCACTATGATATGCTAATATCTTGTTTGTCTCATATTCATTATTGCTCTTTTATATCGATTCGTGTAATTTTCATGTCATCACCTGTAGAGTTATTTTTGAAGGAACACTTTGATAAATTTTTAGAGAAGTGCNCAAACATCCTAAATAGCTCAAGCTGGTACAGAAAAGACACCAGAATATAAGAACATATAATATAAATATCACAGTATCATTTAGGGTGAAAAAGACCTCTAAGATTATTGAAGACAATTGTACACATAAATTGACTAAACTGAAAATGATATATCAGTGAAAGTGATATATTTTTAAAGGTCAGTACATATTTTAGCTGCTGTGCTCATGAGTATTTTCTAAGATGAAAAGGATTTGTCCCCTGAAGGAAGCCAGCAGAATCTAATGTCACAAATCCCTTGGGATTTGTAGGACAGCAAGGATCAGTTAAGCCAGCACTTCCAGAGCTGTCCAACTTCCCCTCAGTTTGTAAGTAAAGGAGTCTTCCTGCACCAAAATTACTCATTACAGTTCCCAGGTTTCAGCCAAGTGAGGTAGAACTGGGACAATTGCTGAAAGTGGTTTCATTTCCTCCCTCAATTTCAGTATTAATCACTCTTTGTAGAGGAGCAAGTCAAAACCCCATTCTCAAATAATGTCATCACCCTGAGCATCTTCAGCTGCCACAGACTGCTCACAGCCATGGATTTCAGCTTTCCTGTCATCGTGGCACCTAGATTTGAAAGTGTTCTCTCTTACAGTGTTTCATGTCATTGTAGGAACCTTATTCCCTTCTGTTTCATGTGTTTAAATTCTTAAAACTTCTGGAGCTGGAATGGCCATTTAGCTGTTATAATTTTTATAGTTATTTTAATGGAAAGTCTGTGAGCTCTGAAATGGTGAAAGACACTTCAAGATACTTTCATAAAAATCTCTTATCTCTTCTGAGGTAAAAGGGACTGGAATATCCTCTCAACTACTCTTGTGGATATCTTTTTAATAGCCTTGGAGACACACACAAATATTAATTATTAGGAAAGGAGTGAATACAATGAAGAATATCATACTAATAACAAAGTTTATAAATACATAGAATTCATTAATTAGTTGATAATTAATTTAAGAGATAAGCACTACTCAATTGGTTTCTCTTCAAGCAAGGAGATGATGCAGGTGTTTACTTAGGAAGAGATATCCTGCTATAAGTCTGTGTCAATAATTTTCCACTTTTCCTTGGATCTAAACCAGTGGCGATTTAGTAGAGCTTCTTTGCTCCCCTTTTCCTACCAGGCATGCATTTTCCTTCTCATGTCACTGCAAAAAATAACTTGGCATGTGTAGTGGGAGAGAGCCTTAGAATTGGCCTGCATAGCATGAGAAAAAGTCAAGGAAAGAAGTCCCTCACTCTAGAAAGCAGAGATGAAATTAATGCAGAGCTGTTTTCTCATATTGCATCCACTGGTACTTTCTCACCTTGATAGAGCTATTTCATTCAGCTGAAGAATAAGATCTCTTTTCTTTGATTCTGAACATTTCTAGAGAATAAGAAAGCTATTTTTTTAATCAAGTGCTATTTATGCCATGATCTCTAATTTAGTAACTAAATTTAAAGGAAACTGTCAAGCTTAATTTGGTCTCAACTATAAACCTGTAAAAACAGAGTTTTGTGGGCTCTTTGTGACTCACCCACCAGATTTATTTTGCGTGCTTTTAGAAAAACTGTTTATTTGTGAGATGGAAAAATTCTTGCTTGAAATGCGATGTTTACGTTGAGTGGTTTTCCTCAGAATTCTTTGGGAAAGAAACTTTTGCTTTTAAAAAGTGGATATTTCACAGTGGCATTTGCAGCCCACATGGGATACTGTTAAAAGCAGAGATGAGAAAAGGCACCTAAAGAAGGTAGATGTGTGGAAGAAGTGCAAGACTTCAGGGCTGCTTTACCCATTACACTCTGTTCTTCCCAAGCTTCCTTAAGCAAAAAAGAAATGTGATATTACTGGAGAGGGAGAGAGCACAAAAATCACAGAATTCTGATTGCTGTTCCTAAAATACCAGCTTAAAGATGGCTGCCCTATTTTCATATTTTCACTCTATTTTATTTTTCAGGTAAAAAGTATTAAAATTTTATGGAAGAAGGCTGAATAAAGTGTTAGGACTGCTCCATCCTGGGATGAATTTGCTGCAGGGTGGGAAGCAGCTGTCATAAAGGTCTGTCAAGCTGGTTTGGTAAGTCCCAAGTTCATTCCATTAGTTTAAAAAAGGAGTAAAGGTCAGATGTGAGGAAGGGCTTGAAACAGAAACCAAAAAGCCCCAAGAAAACCAGAAAAAAAATAAAAATAAGCCTAGTGCATTTGTGGAATTACATCAGAACTGAAGTTTGAGGAAATTTTCAGGGTTGGAATGCTTTGCCAGCTGGTGTTGGGCTGTGGCCCAATAAAAAGGGGGTTTGGCTTTTATGTTCCTGGTGCCAAGTGACAGCAACTGCAGCCACACCGTTCAAAAGTTGGTCTGCAATGAGCAGCCTCTGCCAGCACAGGTTTGTCCTAAAAGTGCATCAGGTGATGTCTTGACTTCCCCCTGAGGGCAGTGGTTTGGCAGATTTCCTGTCACGTGCAGAGGATATTTTGGTGGAAAGTCTGTCACGTTGCCTGCCAGAAAGGAGCTGGGTAAAAATTATTGCTGCTGGTATCTGTTCTGTGCAAATCCCAGAGCGATGATGGGGGAATCAGAGCTTTTAAGCACTCAGAGTTACAGCCTGACATGTGTCTGTGTAATGTACTGTAGACATGTAAATCAGAGACATTAATTATCGTGGAACACTTCAAAAACCTGCCAGTTGTTAGTTTTTCCAAGGCAAAAATGTGCACACAAGGAAAATTCTCTGAGAAGGCATTTTGTGAAGTGAAAAATCATAAAACCTCACTCGGCAAGCTACCAGCTGTGAGCTGTTTCAAGTATCAATTCAACATGTCAATTATATTAATGTGTACACTGACTAACAATTTTGCCAGAGAATGCAGTGGAGCACTCAAATTTTTTTGTGGAGGATATTGAAAAAAGGTTAATATGTGCTTTGCCACATCAAATTATGTCGTGGGAACAGCAGTTTGGCTGTATACAGTTATTTTTGGGAAATTGTATTAGGTAACAAGGCTCTAAACATAACCTTGGTGGGCTAATTATTGCAGTTATTAGTCAGGTTATGAATTAACCATTTTGGAAGAATGTAAGATTAGACTGAGTTCTCAGTTTTCTTATGTTTTCTGTAGCTTTGTTCCTCAAACAATAAAAACCCCTAATACATCTCTGCTTGCTGCTGGGATCAGTAGCCTTCAGAAATAGATGCAACTTTTTATTCCAAAAAATTATTTTATTTATTTTANGATGCAACTTTTTATTCCAAGCCTTACTTCCCTGTGAGATGCGTGTGATGTCTTACTTGAGGTGGGACTGAAGGCCCTCACCTGGTGATATTTTGGCTTTTGTACTTGCCAAGAATTTGCCAAAGTGGGAGAAAATGCAGTTTCAAGGGACAGTTTCCAGTGAAACCCACCCATTCCATGTCCTGGAGTGCAAGCAGGGGTTCAGTGGTTAGAGATGAATTTCCTACTCAAGGTTTTATGAGCATTTCAAATAGAAAACTGATTACTTCTGTAACAGAACTTACTATTCCTTTAGGAATTTGTTCTCCTAAAAATATTAATGTTCTCTGTGAGCCTTTCATTTAAGTATGAGAATATTCTCTCAAGTGTTCTGCAAAGCTGTGCTGGCCAAGTATCTTTGTATTGCAATTGCCACACTAAGTACACTCGAATACCACCACAATTGTCTTCTCCAGTTTCATCTTTTTTTCTCCTCACCATCCATTGAACAGATGGCTTTGAGCTTTATGGAGGTGATTAATTAAACTGCACATAACAGGAGCATTTTTTTCCATGCATCAATTCCTCTTAACAGGGTTTTAAATTCTTTTGGCGACCAATCTGCTCTGAGGGGAGGGGAGTAGAGTATTTTTATCTTTTCCACTTTTCTTTTAAGCATATGTAATATGAGTCTTAAAATAAATGTATCTCTATGTTGTGCCAGTTGTTGGAAACAGCTTAAATTTTAAGCTGGCTAGTAAAGCTTAACAAGGGTATCAGTAAACAAAATATTTGAATTTGAACACCGGTGGTTTTGAGTTAAAATGTGTGTCAGGAATACTAAAAATCAGCAGGTCCTGGGGAGGATATTAGATCTCCAGGAACCTCTCTGTTGTGTCTTCTCAAAACAAGTTTGGGTTTTGAATGCTGAATATGTAAAACAAGTTAAGTGTATGTGACCTGAGAGTACAGACAGGGTTTCTTTGTAGAAAAAACTGACCAAATTATGTCTGCTAATGAAAAAATATTTTATAAAAGCTTTGTTTTGTATCTGCTGATGTGCTCTGCTGGGCAATATCCTAGAGGATCAGGGAAATAATTAGAATTCAATAATGTAGTCAATGGTAGCTGTAGAAGGTACAGCAGAAGAATTCAATATATGCTGTGGAAATGCAGCATGAAAGGGGTGTATATGTGCCTGTACATTTGTGTGTGTGCCTACTGGTATTCTAAGAGATTTGGTGGGTGTTTTTATCATGGTTTGTTTATAACAAGTTGGGAAGGAGAGCTAAAGGGAAGCTTAGTACAAAGAGGGGATTGATTCTCCTCCCAGCTAGGTGGCCAAGGATAACCACATATCTTGAAATATTGCTACCTTTACAGTACATCTATTAATAGCCCATCTGTGGTACCTAACTATGAGCAGACAGACCTGAGAAGAATGAAATCTTTTGAGGTTAATCCATTGTAATCCCTTGGTTGACACCTTTTCCAGCTGCTTCTTAAAAGTTTTAGATTCCTCAGGCAGTCTTCACATGATCTGTTTCCTTTTCCACTGATAACACCTTGGAAAAAGCTTAGATCTTGTCAGAAGGTGAAAATATTTTGAATTCAGTATACTCCCAAAAGTGTGTATTTGAATCTTTTTATATTCCAGATACATTTTGATCAATGTTATGATACCTGGGGGAGCTTTTTCCTTTATAGGATGACAGCACAAAGAGGGTTTGGTGGGTAGGGATGTGGGCAGGCAGAAGCTGACTGTTCATTGAAGGCGTGTCCCGGTTGGGTGCTACAGACCTTCTGAAAAAATGAAACTCTGTCATCTTAAGTTATTCCATTTAATAAGCAGCCCCTTTTCCCACCCTGTCCTTCTCAGTCTGGCTGGTTTGTCAAAGAAACTTTCTTCCTTTTCCATTTTCTCCCCCGCTGCCTGGCTGCTGCTGCCCCCTCCTCTGGGGGAGTTTAATCCTCGCAGTGGGTGACCCTCATGTTGATCTCTGAGCAGTGTCTGCTGCACAAGTCCTTTGTGCCACGCTGATCCCTTTGCCCTCTTGATCCCTTTGGCTGGGACATGAAACAGGGATCAGAGCTGAGCTCACTGATTAGTTCTTAATCTTGTGAGGAGCCCCACTGAACAGAATGGCTGCCACTCACTGTGGCTCGTGTATTGTCACTCAGGCGTCCTAAATTAAAAGGCTTCTGAAAGACTTGGCTTGATATGCCTCAGTGTGTGACAGCACTCTGAAAAAGCTGTAAATATTTTTGCCTGTTCAAAAGGGAAAAATAATCCTTGTGCTTGGGTTTTTTTTTTCCTTTTGCTTATCAGCCTTCACTTCTGATGGCTTTTACTGATGTTTTTGTACGGATGATGAGGCCAGTTTCCCACTGGCCAGTTTTCCCAGCACTTTGGGCCTGTGTAAGGTCACAAGAGGTGGCACACGTGGGATGAATTGTGCACAGTGAAGCAGCAGTGAAATAGTTAATGCCTTCTGGCCTCGATTAAAGTACAGCTGGTCAAAATGTGAACATTTGTAGTTCAGAAATTTTTACAGCTCAAGTCAGCCCGACTCCGGAGAAAAGGATTGGGGTGGCCTCTTTGCTCAATGGGTTGGTTGAGATGGCAAAGCTTTAACTGGGTGCATGATATAAGTGGAACACTCTTGTTTAATACAAGCCTCCTTTTATCTCAATGGTATTGGCAGAACAACACATTTGTCTCAATTTCCTCTAAACAACAGTTTTCAAGCCAAACCTTGAAAGCTGCAAATTCTGCTTTACCTCAGCAAAATCATATGCCCTGGACTTACTCGGGTTTCCACTCAAGGTGACTAATTTTCTCTCTTGTCTCTTCCTGATTTTAGAGTATGAGTACATTAGTAGCACTGGTATTTTCACACCAGAAAAACAGAAGAGAAGAGGTTTCTGTTTTAAGTAAAAATTTGGAGCCTTCCCCAAGGCTGCCAGCGCACTTACTCTGCTGTGGCACACGTGATATTTGAAATATGGAGCTGATACTTGGTTACAGCAGAGGAAAGCATCCCAGGTCTATTCACAGTCATTCCATGGAAGTCAGTGTTTTCATACACAGTTCTGTGGTCAAGGGAAGTGCAATCTTCTGTCAATACACAGGTCCCAGCATGATGGGACTCCAGTTCTTGAGAAGTTTGAGTTCAAAGATCATTTCCTGACAGAGAAAGAGAACATGAGCATATACACTGTGCAGAACACACAGTTTTGTGTGCAATTCCCTACTTTTTCTGGTGAACCCTTTTCTGAAATCAGACTCTTTTATTTTTTCCTTTTCATTTTTTTTTTTCCTGAGGGAATTAAGCTGGTACTAAAATCACACAAGCTGGGACTAAAATCACAGTAGAATTTTCCTTCTCCCTCAGTCACCAAAAGAAATATCAGAAAACATCTTACAACTCTCTTAAAAGGTTTCAAAATTCTTGCACAAAACCTTATCATTTAGAAGCTCTTCCTGAGCCATAGCATTTCCTTAAGAGATTGTCCAGACTGCAGACATTGAGGATTGTCTGATGGATATGTCTTGATAGACTTGAATTTTGAATATTTTCTACCTCTCTGTACGTAAAAGTACATCCTATACTCAGTGAGTTCTTCAGGCTTGAGATGGGATTTTTTGTTGCTGTGCTTCTCATTAGCCAGAGAAGGCTGAAGTATCAGGTAACAGTGAAATATGTTCCTTTTTATATATGCATGCCTCTCTTGATATTCTTTGGCTGGGAACAGCAGGATCCATAAATGCTCTGAATTTCTGCTTCAGCACAACTGCTCAAAGGTGTGAAAAATTCCCAGGACAAATTCAGCCCTGGGTCTATCTGGGCCTATGTTCCATGCAGATTTCTGCCAGGCCTTGCTGCTGTTCTTTGCATTGATCTAATTACAGAGCTTTGATTATCTTATTGATTTAGTGGAGCCCTGCCTGTTTCCACCAGAGCTGAATTTGGCTCTGTGACTTCAGCTGGAGACAATTGAATGCAGCTCTCTCAGGCTTGGCCAGAAGGTGATTCCCCTTTGATGCTGCCACAGCTTGATTATGCAATTCATCAATGCACAGACTGCACACAAAATGAACTGAGTTAAGACAAGGTTGTGTAAACTTTAGTAGATAATCAAGTCTGACATAGCACTTTGCCAGCAGCTAGGAAAAAACAACTGCCTTGGAGAAGACATCAGCTCAGGCCTCAACTTTTTTCTTAAAATGTGTTGGAATGTAAACATTAAATACTTTAGGTCAGTTTTGTGTGTTTTTTCATAGAAAGGGTAGCTTTGTCTTGCGATGATCTTTCCTTAGCATTTTATATTTTAAATAGGGTGTCAAAACAAATGTCTAAATGCTTTGTTTCTTCTTTTTTTTTTCTTTTTAAAATCTTGTTAAATTTCAAATTTTATTGACCATTTACAACTCACCACTTGGGTTAAAACGCTGTAATACAGATGGGCCCACTAAGGATAGGAAAGCCCTAAACATAGATTACTGCTATTTATTGCCATTTTACAGACAAAACAATTCCTGGCAAATTAATTTAGGTCATATAGTGAAGAATAGCTGTTCCTCCTTCCAGTAACTATTACTGGTGGTAATCCATAGCTACAGTAGTTTACCTTTGGAAAGGTGAATGAGTGAACTTGCAATTTTAGAGATTCTTGGAAGAAAAGAATGTGCTGCCTCTAGGCCATCTATTCCATCTTTAAGTGAGGGTTTAGGTAAAAATTTACTGAAAAAAATCAAATCTTTAGCAGCTAAGCAGGGATTGAATGAAATTTTCATGATTACCAACAGACACTGCCGAGCTCCAGCATTGTGTAATCTGTTAAGTGAAGGAACCATGTCAAAGGCATCATTATCTGTTTTCTTTAATGAAAGAGCAAGGCTATGCACAGGCAGAACTGCTAAAAAATAACTGTATAGAGCCCCAGTGCAGTTTGTATTAAAGTTCTGATGGCTTCACCTGAAACAGTTTTCCAATCTCATTAACATCCTGAGAGAGAGTGATGGTTACCCTGATGAATTTGGGGAGTTGCAGAGTTTTCCTTGCCTAGATTAGGCTGTGCACAGTGTCCATGCAGTGGTGCTGCACAGCAGAGTTAATGAAGCTGTTAGCATGATCTGTCATGCCAGGAAATACCCTGAAAATAATTAGAAAGTGACTGTGAATATTTAGACAGGGTACATGTTAGATATGCTGGATTCTCTTGTAGGAGATACAAGTTTGTATTTAAAAATATTCAGTGACCTCCAGCAGCTGCTGTACTCAAGTCAAAATATGGACTTCATGAAGTCTGTTATGCTCCTGTCATAGTAAAAGGTATGAGCTTCTATGATCCACTGCTTATCAGGTGCACACAGAATTCATTTAAAAAAACCCAAACAAACACAAATTTTATATTGTCATGAGAGTGCTGTCAGCGTATTTTTCCAAGTAGATTTGGTGGTGCATGTCTGTTAATTTATAAATTTTTAATCTTATGTATAAGTTAAATATTATGTGGGGAAAAGAAAAAGACAAAAGTGCATTTTAGATGGGCAGCTTGTGCATCAGCTAATGGGGATGTGTAGGTCAAACTGAAAAATGAAAAAATAACAATAATAAGGGAAATGAAGGTTTGTGCAGAAATAACAAATTTTAATAATGTGTGTTTAGAATGGTGGTTCAGTTAACAATGACAGATTGCAAGGGGTGTTTTCATTACCCACAAGTTCACATCACCTTATCTCGATCTGATAGGTAAAAAAGAGCAAACTGGCAAATATCCTTGCATCTTTTCATTGTTTTGCCTCTAACCACAGAGGAGAATTAGAAGTTTATCACTAGATGCATCTTGAGATTTTTTATTTAGGGCTTCCTAGGGATATGGGAACATTTCATAAAGCTGTTTAACATGGGTACTTGGGAGTAAAGAATTAATTAGATCATTTCCTATTAAGAAGGTGCATGTAAAAAATACATTGTAGGGTTAAGTTTTTCTGTGTAACCTAACAGAGCTTAAATGCCCTGAAAGAAATGCAAATTTTCTGGAATGAAATGAAATACAAACCACAGTGAAATTCCTGAGGACTGTGAAACTCAGCACTATGGTTTCATAATTTTATGTTTTGAATATTTTTTAAATAATCTGGGTTTTTTTTTTTTAGTGTAAAACAGAGTGAAAAAGACACTGCCCTAGTGCACAACAGCTTGGTCAGATCAGCAGTTCTTCCTTATTCAGAAATCTGATTTTTATTTGATTTGGAGGACATGGGTAAAAGGCCCCAGAGCAGTGCAATACCTGAATGCCAAATAACAACTATAAATAAAAAATACTGAAATGTTGATGTACAAACCTTTTATGTTTCTCATGCTGCTCCAATAATGGCTTATTCAATGCAAGCAGAGAATTCATGACCAGTGGATTATTTACAGCATAAACGTGTGACACTGGACAAAATTAATTAAAAAGGAGCAAGGGTTATTTTGTGTAGAATCCTACAGGTACAGTGAAGAGAAATACACAGGAAATTAAATGGAATATTTTCATATATTATTCGTTTAGACTTGTTTTATTTATTTTTTTCTTAATGAAAGCAAAAGAACACCTCAGTAGCCCAGTAAATGCAGTATTTCCTATAATAGAAACACGCATATTGAAGTGGCAAACCCTCCAAACTGGAAGGTGTGAAACTTTCTTTGCCTTAACTTTGTCTTGAACTGCCTGGAGTTTGGTTTGGTCTGCCTGTCAGGAGGTTGTGTCTGATTTGTTTCACTTCTCACAGATTCTGTGAGAGATTCAGGTCTGTGGAAATTGTGTAGTCCAAACCCCTGCTCAGGCAGAATATCCTGAATATCTCCAAGGACTAAAACCCCCCAGCATGTCTGGACAACCTGCTCCATTGTTTCACCACCCTTATATTAAAAACAAGTTTTGAGGTACATTTAAATGGAATTTCATGTTTGTTTTGTTCACATTGCGTCTTGTCTGGATACCTAAGAAGAGTCTGACTCTTTGCTCCTCCAAGGACGGCATTGCTGGCTCATGGCCAGCTTGGTGTTTGCCAGGACCTGCTGCTTTCCAGCAGGTCAGTGCCAGGACTTTTTCCTCCCAAATTGCAGTATTTTGCATTTTCCTTTGCTTGTTTTCGTGGGTATGGCCATGATCTTGACATAGATATTAGCAATAAGTAATTACTCTGTGTGGACTGAAATATTTCTGGTTGCATCACCCTTATGCAGTGTGGAGGGAGACAGTCCTGGGATTAGGGCCAATTCCTCTCAAGTGGGTAAATATTTAAATATTTACAGGAGTACAGACCGAGATGTTTAGGAAAAGGGAAGTGGGGAGGCACCTATGGACTATAGAGCTGGAACTTAGCCCAAAAAGTTTTAGGACAGCAAAGAAACCAAAAGTGGCCATCCAACACATGTAAAGCCTTTTCTAGTATATTTGGATGAAATGTTGCCTTGTGCACTGAAAAAGAAAGGTGTAAAAATGTGTTAACAAATACCCAAACACAACCCGAAGCACATTCCAGAGGGGGGAGGAAAAAGAAATCACCAACATCATACTCCTCCCGGAGAAGGGGACTCAGGATGCTGAGGAGTCACTGTGTGCCTCCTGTCCCACACATCAGACTGGTTAATTTTAATATCCAGAGAGTCAATGACGGACACCAGAGAAAACCTAGAGATATCAAGCATGTACATATAATAATTTTAAATCTCTTATTAAGAATTTCCCCCCTAGTTTCTCATTTTTTCTTTCTGTAATGATTAAGTGTTAATTAATCTTAGTTCATTGTTCAGCTACAAACATTTCAGATGTAATAACAGTAAATCCTCAACTTCACTTAAAAGGTATGTTTTTAGCTCACAGCAGGATTTTGAGTGTGACACCCCTCTCTTGACCCAAACCACTGTTCAGAAAGCTGAAGGATGATTCAAGCCCAGATCCACTTTTGTTTTTCCTGAAAGAGAAAAAGCTCTGTTCCTGCTTTCATGTGTCTCCTTCGAACCCTGCCTCAATATCCTCCCTGCTCCAGGAGTGTGCCAAGTGCCACTTGAGTCTGTGAGTGGGAAGATGCACATCCTCTGAAGAAATTCCCTCTGCTGCTCTGTCTGGATGAATAATTCTGCCTTGGCACGTAGGAACTCAAAGACTTAGTTCTTTCTCTGATTATTAAGGCCTGGTGGAGATTGCACAGTGTTTCTAAATTGCATCCCAGAACAAAACTCTGTTTCTGCACCCTTAAATCTTTTCTTTCCCCCTCTGGCACAGGGCTGATTCTTAGGTGGTGCCTTATCATCTGAGAAATCAGATGAGTAATCACTTAATATATTAAATCCACTAATTCATTCAAGTTGCCATGAAAATTGTCACTTTTTGAACCACTCTCAGGGCTCAGGTAGTTTAACCTTTTACAAATAATATCAGTTTAATGTACGTGCTTTCACTGTTGCTTCATACCAAAGCAATTGGCATAGTGACTGTGGCAGGAATGCTGGCAAAGGAAGATATTGGTGAAAAAAGCCAGTTTTGCTTAAAGTCAGGTACCTTTGTTACGGAAAATAATCTTTGCAAAAAAAAACCTGTGGACTGTCAGAGAGAGAAGTTGGTGGTGTTAAGCACAAACATTTTGAACATTTGTAAGGGACCATCCAGCCTGAGAACTGTACCTAAATTCTAGGCCTAAATAAAACCTTCAGTCACTAATTAATTACAGTGTTGGTTTTATTCCATAACAGTACAGTCTCCCCAGAGACATACCCTGGGCAGAATGAATTGACCATTGCTTTGTTTTCATGAAAATGCACAAATGTGGCTTGACTGTACTTAGGTTTTTAGAGATGAGGGCTGTATAGGTCACCGAGTTCTCAGGGTGTTTTGGAAAAAGGGCTTTGAAGAGCTTTATTAAATATTTACTCCTTATTAATATAATGCATTAATTATATTATCAAAATAAGAAACAACAGAGATTAAATGAAATAAAATTGAAAGATTAATTAAAGGGCAAAAGCTAATAATGCAAAATAATAAACAAGAAGTTCGAAGTGCTTGTAAAGTATTAAAATTGACGAGAGTGACAGAGACTTTAAATGGTGCAATTTCTACTACATTTTTTTCCTTTCCTCTGTTAAATTCTGACCTCAGCTATGTTTTGTCTCTCAGACAACTGGAATAAGGTTGTCCCTGTTGTTTTGTATGCAAGAGTTGATTAGGACAGACTTAGAAGCTGAACATCAGACGTCATAGCAGATTTGGAAATATCATCCTGCACAATATAACTGATTAAAATAAAAATATCCAATACAATCCTCATACTCGTACACCAGTCAAGTCTCTTCCCCTGATGTTCTGCTTGCTACAGAACATCTTGCTGCAATCTTCTTTCTCAGACACAAAGGTACAGAAGTGGGATCCCTAAAGAAAAATGCTGAATGAATTTAAAAACACTTAGTTCCACCCAGATGAAAAAAAAAATGGTGGTGTCTTTAATATTTAAGAATATTTAAGTACAAGGAAATTTGCAGAAAGAAGCAAGGAGGATACTATTGTTTTTGAAGGTGGATCCATCCATGTAATAGTAATCACAATATAATAAATGTTGGTAGAGAAACTGGATAGAGGAACCATGAAAATTAAAATATGTCAACTCAAACTGAACAATAAGCATATGCTACATGCTGAAAGAATAAAGACTATGATTCCAAAATGGGAAATAAAAGAAAGAAAACACACCAGTATATTAAAAAGGGTAAAGAATCGTTTTTTTAGGGATAACCCAGGGTAAACACAGAAACAGAATTTTATCAGAGCGTATCCATTCCATGCAGTGAAATATATTATGCAAAGGCTTTTGACCTTTAAGAAAATATGTTGATGATTTTCCTCTGCATACAGAAAAATGTCAGCATAGGTGTAAATAAATGTCATTAACTTTGTTTTTGTATTCATGGTATATCCACAAGGACCAAGATGTGCTGGTATTCAGACACCTGAATGGAGAGCATGTGAGCCACTCATTAACCCTCCTGGTTCACTTGGGTGCTCAGGCTGTCTCAGAGGTGTCAGTGTCTCACATCAGCAAGGAAATGTGCTCTTTTCAGGCCTGTACAAAATGAGGATGCATATGGTCTTATTTCTAAAATATATTCATATCAGGTTTTGAAGAACTGCTTTCCCAGGGACCTGAAGAAGTCCAGTTCCTATTTTCTGTTTCCCTAGTTGAAATGTGTTTATTTTGGGGTTTTGTGACAAGTAAGCCCTGTAGCTCTTTGCTCACACTCCCCTGTGGGAAGGGGGAGAGAATCAGAATGGTAAAAGTGAGAAAGCTCCTGTGTTGGTCCAGTTGCTATAAAGCAATGCCCCTCCATCTACTGAATATGTGAATTTCCATGATCCACATTTGTATCTGTTCTCTGGTTGCTTTCACCAAAGGCTTTAAGGTCCTGGAAAGAGAAAGTGATGGTAATTCTTAAGGAAGCTGAAGAGCAGCCTGTCCTGCTGTTCCAAAAATGTCTCTTTTGATCCAAGCAGGGCAGTCCAAAAATACCTTAGTCCAAGAATCTGCTAATGCTCCTCTATATTTTCACCATTTAAAATTATGGAGATATGATCCATTTTATTATTCAGTGACATGCTATAGCCAACTAACATGAGAATATTTCCTCCCTCCTGAAACAGAGTTCACAGTATGCAACTTTTCAACATTTAAAAGTGCATTTCTGTGCTTTAGTTTTAGAGGAGTTTTTCTCAGAATAAATGCTACTTCTCTAATAGAAACAATGAGCAGAAATAAATGCCTGTGGGCAACTTAGGTTTCATCAGTATTTTCGTACAATTTAACGATGATTGATTGCATAAATTGTTGGGAATTGCAGGCACTCAGCGTATTTAAAAAATAGGTCACTTGCATAGATGTAGGAGCCAAATTTAGGCATCCAAGCCGAAGAAAAATATATGAGGGTGCTTAATTACATCTTTCTTACTAGCTTGCTCTGGAAAGCTGGATGCTCAGAGGGTGATGCCTACGTCTTGTTTGGATCTTTGATTTCAGTAGCAATACAGACCTCAGAAAAATCATAAAAGTGTCTGCAGGCCTGAATTCAGCCTAGAAACCCCCTCAAAGTACATCAGATTTTACCAGGGCTCATAATTCTGCTCCACCCCAGTAACTCCCAGCACGCTGCTTTGACACCCTACAGCCTTACATTACAAAGATCCCTAAATACCCCACGAGTCCGTTGGGAGAGCTATGCTGGGATTTTTTTCTTTCTTTAATAGCTAATTGACATATTTTGTACTTTACAATTGAGAGACTAATTAGGAACTCAATGACGGAAGACTTTATAATGGCTACTTTTTAGGCGTTTATACACTTATATCTTTCAGTGTATGATTCAGTATGAATTTAGGTTTGAAATGTGCTATGAAAAAATGTTTTCCTGTACTGACCTCGTTTTCAGACATTAATAACCAAACCATTCACTCTGCATGAAGAGTGTGGACATGATGACTCTCAAAATAATGCATTTTACCTTAGCTCTCCACTTAGGTCATGAAACCTACAGAGTTCTGGAGCAGATGAAAACAATAAAAATACTGTCCAAAAATACTTTTCTTTCAGGGATCTGAGGGAGCTGGGGCAGGGGTTTAGGCCTGATCAGCATGGATTAACAAAAGGCAGGTGCTGCTTGCCCCATCTGAGCTCTCTTTGTGACAAGGTGACCCACCTGGTGGATGAGGGAAGGCTGTGAATGTTGTCTGTCTAGAGTTTATTAAAGGATTTGACACTGTTTCCCACAGAATTCTCCTGGCAAAACTGTTTTTCCATGGTATGGGTGGGTGTAGCCTATGCTGGGTGAAAAACTGGCTGGATGGTTGGGCCCAGAGGGTGATGAGTCTCTTCTCCCAGGAAACAAGGGACAGGACAAGAGGAAATGGCCTCAAGTGGTGCCAGTGGAGGTTTAGGTTGGATGCTAGAAGAGCATTTCTTCCCTGAAAGGGTGGTCAGGCATTGGAAAAGGATGCCCAGGGTGGAATCCTGTTTGATGGCACCAAAACACCGTGGCTGTGGCTCCTGGGGACATGGCTGAGTGGAGGACTTGGCAGTCCTGGGTTAACAGCTGGACTCGATGGTCTTGGAGCTCTTTTCCAGGTTTAACAATTCTGTGATGCCCTGAAAATCACTGGACAGTGTGACACAGTAACAACAGATGTTGCTTGGAGCATAAGGAGGTTGCAGTAGATAGAATGAGAAGTTGATAAAATTCAGCAGGACTCTCTGTCATATGTACTTATAAACGTGGATGTCCATATGTACACACATACATACCTGCAGGTGTGGGTAAAATATACCCATATATGTGCAAAAACACTCAAAATACAGCACTAATTCATTGAGCTCTCTGAATTACTGCATTTTAGTGAATAGTTATAAATATGTTTGATTTTTAAGTGTACAGTACAAACTGTGAGTTGTAAAAAACTTTCAGTGGGTTCAGTGATGCACCACTCTCTTTTTTTTTTCTAGGGGCATAGGAATTTAGTATTTATTATGCCATTTGGTTGTCCTGAAGTCAGTCATTTCTGTTGGCTTGACAGTCTAGTTTAGAAATACTTTTGACACTGCTTAGTGCCATTGGGAATGGCTCTGCCAACTTGTACTGCAAACCTGGTTTCGGAAATAACTTAAACTGGATTTTTTAGAGTTTAAATTATAACATAAAAATCCTTAAAGGTTTTTAGAGTTTGGATTTTGATAAATGTCAGAAAGTCAAGCTTAGGTGAATTCTTCAGTGTAGAACCAAGCTGCAAATTGCATGGTTGAAGAAAACTTCAGAGAGCCCGCTTTAATGAATGCTCTGTGACCATCCATGCAGAGCAGATTGGATCAGCGAGGTTCAGCGCTGCGTTCCTCCTCATTCTGATTCAGAGATTTTCAAGTACACAGCGGAAAAAATTTAAGAAAGGAGTAACCTTCAAGATTTATGAGAATATTACATTTTGCCCTTCCTTTCAGTCGTCAGAGTTCAAAAGGTGCCGATGCAGAACATGACAAATCAATCTGCAGGTTAGAAATAATCCCTCGGTGTGCAGTGGAGCTGAACCTCAGTGCAGCTCTCAGCAGCGATACCAGAGCGTGATGGGGGCAGAGCCTCATGGAAGAACCTGTTCTCCATTCCCTGCCTGGTGACAGAACTGCACTGGCCTCAAACAGGAGAGGGATAACTTGTAGTTTTGAGCTCATTCACGTTTTGTAAGACATTTGTCTGTTAAAAAAACAAAAACAAACAGTAAACCAAATGGGATACTCAGTTCGTCAAAATCAAAACCTTCCTCAAGGAAAGGTCAGCATTAACAAATGTTCTCCCTCTAGAAAAAACTATCAAAAGTTGTAGAAACTACTTGTCTTACTTATAGCATGCTTAAAACAAATAGAAAATAATTACCTGCCCAGAATTTAATTTTGAAGTTCAAGTGAACATGTGATAAAATGTTAATGTTTTAGAATTGAGTTTTCTCCTATTAGACACAGAATTTTATTTTATTTTTAGTTCTGAGAAATGTCACATTTTTGCCATTCTCTGTTGTACATGGCTCATTTTATCAAGACCACACTTCAAGAAATTATTTCACAGAAACTCATGAGCAGGAAAGGGGAAATCTGGCTGGCACAAGACTCTCAAAGAGTTTGATGGATGTTAGCTACAAGATCAAAGTATTGCTTTGAACAATCTTTCTGCTTTCATTATCTGTTGCACTTCAGAATTTAGGAAGAGGAACAAAAAGAAAAAAGAAAGAAGAGCCTGGGGTTTGTTTTTCAGGGCTGGAACTTTTAAATAAAAATAACATTGACAAAAAGCCCTGTAAAGGAACTACCCAGGTATCATCTGCTGTGCAGCCAAAACAACATTACTGATTTTGGAGACCCTCGGATTTGATTCTCTCCAATGCATTTAATATTATTCTACAGCTGTCGAAGACTGCAAGGGCTGCAAGGATTTGGAAGGCAGGAATGTGTAACAGGGAAATTTGCTGATTAGAAAACACTCTTTCACACTGAGAACAATGAGATATTATGTACTTTCAAGATGTCAAAATAGAAATTTTGGCAGCTGAGTGCCAGACGCAATTTTGTAAGAATAGGCTCAAATGGAATGAAGTCTTCTTGTAAGTCATGCTTGTACAGCTAGATAAATGCTCTTGATAGCTTGACTTTTATTTATTTTTCACTCAAGAGGGAAAAGGACATTTAAGATATTATCATATTTACTATATGAGGGTTTTATCCTCAAAAACCTTTTACTCTGCCACAGCAGACTTGCTTGCTCTAGGATGAGATTGAGAAAAGACAGAGCTTGGAAAACTAGTGCAATATTAGATTCACACTGAAAACTTAAAATCACAGATTTAGTAGAAGAACTTTTCCTTCAAATACTAACTGCTTGATAGTTTTGACTAGTTTAAACACCATTTAATTACAAATTAAATGCATGTTCCCACACATTCGTTGTTAATTATGGTTAATACAGTAGACACAAAAGTAATTACCTTCAACAAGAAGACAGGTTGTAGGAGACAAAAATAATCGTGTATTTCCATGTAACAGGGTGCATTCTGTGTTAATCTCCTTTCACTACCTATTGCTTTACTTGTAAGAAAATGACCAATGATTTCCAAGCAAGAAAGGACTAACTCAATATCTTTTCCCTTTAAAAGAAGCATTATAGATTTGTTTGATTATAAATTCACTAAAAGGAAAAATTAAGAAGGCAAATGATGCATACAGCTAAATTAAAATGAACTGTGGGAGAATCATCAAAAATTAATGTTCCTTAAATTTTATTCTAAGTTATTTGTCACTCGTGGTAGCTTTAATTCTAATTCAGGAAAGCAAACAAATGAACAGGTTAAATAAGGTAAAACGTGGCTTTATTTTACCTTAAATGACACAGTGATATAAAAGAAGCAGCATTCAAACATGCTCTGTTATTGGAAGTCAACATCAAGGCACAATATTACATCAAGGGATTAGGACAAAACCTTAGAATTCATGACAGGGCAATTGAGTGCAAATTGCAGTCTGGAGTTACAGTGTCACTTTGATGGACTTGCTTTGTTTTTATTTGCTGTACCTGAGAATTTTATTAGCAAGTGCAAGATTGAAGTAGCAGATTTTGCTATTGAAAGCAGCTTTATGGGTGAGCTTTGCAATCCAAGAGAGATGTTCAGAAGTGCTTCTTGCTTTGATGCAAAGTTTCAACATTTCAGTGGACTAATCCTTTGCATCGAGGTGCAGTGCTAAAAAATGGAATTTTGACACTTGGAATATGTCAGTGTTCTTTTCAAGCAGGAGGGCAGGGGCTGTTGCTTGCCAGGTCATGCAGCTCAGCTAAGTTGCAGGAATGAGCAGAGTAACAGCAGTGCAGAGAGAATAATTATCAGCATGGCATGACTTGGGTAAGAGCCAGTGCTGGTGTCCATAACTGGAATTAAAAGGGAAGTGCCAGTGCATCCATTCCCTTGAAATAAGTTGGTGGCATTCTCATGGCACTCCTACTGCACCTATATATCTTAGAAGTAACAATAAAAAGGAAATCAGCATTTACCACTTAATTGTGTCCCAGATAGAGGTCTAAAGTCTCCTCTTTATACATGGCCTGAGAGAAGAAGGGTGGAATTTTGGGCAGGGTCCTCAGAACTGAGAATTCTTTGGTCATTTCAATCTTGAGGGGAAACAGGGATTTGCTGCCAATGCCAGACCCCCAAGCCAACGTTTTCACCTCCCTCTCCAGCACTGCTGTAGATTAACCCCAGTCTAGCCCACTCAGCCAAGCATATTTTGCACCTAAAGTTAAGATTAGGATCCCAAAATGGATTTGTTACTAAATAGGGGGAGGCCCTGGTATGAAATACAGGTTTTCCAAAGACAGCCTGTATTTTCCATGCAAGTCCCTAAAAAATATTGCTTACTGAAGACAAGCAGCAGGGAATTACCAAGCAATTTTCTTCATCTGTCTTGATTTCTTTCCTTTGGAAATTTTCCAGATCTTAAAATTCCAAAGTTTTCATTCTATCAGCAAAGTAGTAGATTTTCATATTTTGGATACTTGTTGAAAACAAAACCAAACCACAAAATCTAAGCAGTAAGCACACTTCACCTAAATATTGCTTGAAATGAGGCTGATGGCTAAGGCAAAGAATTTAGAAAAAAAAATAAATAACAGCTCTGTAATTATAGCCTCCCTTTTGTGTAACAAGTCCTGTCTAGATACTTCTGTGATTTCCTTAGAATGTGTTTCAGCTATAATTTGATAAATTGGATTTAAATGATTTAGACTGATGTCTCATAGCAGAAATTTTACATCACATGCATCTTACATGTGAAAGGACCTAATATGTTGTCGCTTCTGATGCCTGAATAAATGTCTTAAACACTTTCACTAATTTAAAAGTGGTGTCTCTCATGCCATCTTCTGAGGAGATGATTGGATTTTCAAATGCACAGCAGTGCACACACTTTCAAATATTTGTTGTAAAACTCAGAATTAGAACTGCCAGCAGCAGTTCTTTTTTGTTGAAAACATATTTACAAATGATTTTTTAAAAAGTATTCAATGAACTCTGAGTAAAGTGCTAAATTTTAGAAAAATTGCAGATATACAAGCCTGAAGGGCAGTGACAAATTGGCCATGTCCTGCTACACTCAGGTTTCAAATCAATTCTAGTTTCAGAAGTATTCTTTATATGGTATCCTCATAGGTGTTTATCTTATTCACAGGCAAAATAGTTTAAGGTTCCAAAACTTTTTGTTAGTTTCTCTACATACACTTAATCTTGATAAAGTCTGGGTACTTAATAAGTGCCAGGAGGCTGTTATTTCAGATAAAAGTTTCTGGCTTTCAGACATTAAAGAAGAGTTGGAAGCTGACATTGATTTTTAATGCTCATGTCTGGCAGGGAAATCATCCTTGCCTGGAGACATGGGAGGACCAGTCCCCTCAATACATTAAATAGCTCTGGTCAGTCATCAGCTGATGACTTTTTGCTCTTCTGTCTCAGAGGGCATTTCCTTTTTCATTCCTCAGAGAATTTAGCTACTGCTGTGAAANTATATAATAAAACAATAAACCAAGCCTGCAGGCTTCACACCCAGTATTTACCATAAGAATGCTCAAAAAATGAATTCTTGCTGAATATCTTCCTTCCGTGGCATTACTGACCACTTCTGTTGCATCCTTCAAGAGAGGAAGGAAAGACTTCTCAGCAGCTGGGGATTTGGAATTGTGCTCCTCGAGAAGAACAGAATCACTGACAGCTTTCTTATTTTCTCACTAATCCATCAGAGCCCACTTCTTTCATCTGATAATTTCATGGAATTGTGTAGGAATTTAGTTTGGAAAAAACCTCTGAAGATTATCTGGTCCAGACACCCACTCAGAGCCTGGGCCACTCTGAACTTTTAGTCAGATTGTTTGACAAATTAAAATTTGAAAATCACCACAGAAGGAGATTTGAAAATTTCTTTGGACAATCTGTTGCAGTGTTTGAATTTATTTTTTCTTAATAGCATTGCAATTTCCTGTTTTGGAATGTCTGTGTGTGGCTCGTNGAGGACCAGTCCCCTCAATACATTAAATAGCTCTGGTCAGTCATCAGCTGATGACTTTTTGCTCTTCTGTCTCAGAGGGCATTTCCTTTTTCATTCCTCAGAGAATTTAGCTACTGCTGTGAAAAGATTTTGTGAAACAACACCCTGAAACCCCACAGGGATTCATGGCTTACCTGGATCCCTTTTACTCCAAACTCCAGAAGTCATCAGACACCATCTTCCATTCAGAGCTGACAAGGAAATGATGGTGCCCACTGGTGCTGCCTTGTTCAATTCACTAATTCCCTACTGAGTATTTAACAATAATAATAATAATAATAATTA
>VWZQ01002576.1:447182-491994 GCA_013397015.1 Myiagra hebetior | reverse complement strand
CAATAAACCAAGCCTGCAGGCTTTACACACAGTATAGCTTGGCATTTGGAACTGTGCTCCTTGAGGAGATCAGAATCACTGACAGCTTTCTTATTTTCTCACTAATCCATCAGAGCCCACTTCTTTCATCTGATAATTTCATGGAATTGTGTAGGAATTTAGTTTGGAAAAAACCTCTGAAGATTATCTGGTCCAGACACCCACTCAGAGCCTGGGCCACTCTGAACTTTTAGTCAGATTGTTTGACAAATTAAAATTTGAAAATCACCACAGAAGGAGATTTGAAAATTTCTTTGGACAATCTGTTGCAGTGTTTGAATTTCTTTTTTCTTAATAGCATTGCAATTTCCTGTTTTGGAATGTCTGTGTGTGGCTCGTGGGTCTGGCAATGAAATCTCAAAGAAAAACCTGCCTCTTTATTTTGAATAAAGTTGTTCTGCCTCTTGACAAAGTGAGGAAATTTTAATAATTACTTCTCCATTATTTTGTACTGTGATAGTGGTTACAAATTTCAAGACAAAGGTGGGGAAAAAACCAGTGCTGTGACCTCACAGCCTCTTTGAGCTGATATTTGAACTTTCTAATATCCTACAAGTCCTCAGGTGTGTCTCCACAGGTAGAAAAGCAATACTTGTGTAGAAATGCAGGCTAGATGGTATTTCTCATCTGATTACAGCACATTGAATCTGTTATATTTCAGTTTTTGTTATGCAAACTTTTGGCAAAGAATTTGCCACACCATAGGTATGTTTTTTGTGGTTTTCTCTTTAGTTCTGGTAACGTTATTCTTCATATAAATATGTCTGATGTGTGGTAAAAAGTGTTGTTTTTTCCATATCAGAGAACAGGGAAAGTCACCAGACATGACTCTAATTACAGACTCTAATCCAGTGCCATCAAATCAGATTTCTCTGGCAGAAGTTCTCTTTCAATCATCTACTTAAATATATATATAATACACACAACCTCCTGGAAATTTAAAATAGTATTCGTTTCTCTCCAGTGATCAAAACAGTACTAATTGAAATCCTTTTAAAACACAAGTTCTGTGCTTCAGTTTTATCAGGGATTTTTCAGTTTTTCCTTCACAGCTTCCCAGATTCCCACATTTCCTCAGCAATGTTTTGCTTTCTAGCATTGGAAGGCTGTTTTAACTTCTAGGAAGGGTGATTTCTGTCCCTATTTTCCACTTTTAACATCTTATTCCACTCTCACATAGTTCTCCGTGTTAAAGGTTTCACTTCACCAACTTCAGCAAGGAAAGAGTAAAGTTTTTAATTGGAAACTCCATTGTACTTTTTTATTGAAACCGAGAAGCTGAAAACATTAACCACAGATGGAAGTAGGATGACGGAATAAAATATGGAAATGTTTTAGGAAATTTTAGGCAAATAGGGTTTATTTAGGCAATAGATGTTGGTGTTGTACCCACGTTTTGCACCTGCATTCTATTTCAAATTTCAAAATAAAGCATAAAATTAATAAGCTAGCTGTGAAGAAAATAATTTTTTATTTAATCCATTACATTTTCAAACCAAACACTTTATTTCTTCAATGTCAGAAGAGATGCTTTTGCAATTGCAGTGGAAAGGAGTAGGTAGTAACATTTCTTTTTCCTTCAACTTTCCAAAATAATATGCACATATGCTCAGCAGTCACAGATGTTACAGGCAGAAACCACACATGGCCTATCAGGGTACTTAATAAAAAGCAGGGTTGCTGTTCACTTTTCTAATAATTTGGTCTCCTTATCTCCTCTTTGAGTATAAATAGAGCATTAAATCACTTCCACTGTTATGAGGATCACACTGGAACACTGACAGTAATATTCTGTCTGGCTCCAAGGTTTTGATACCTGATTTATCCAAAATTTACTCAATTTGTTTAGAAACTTATAACCAACCAAATTTTTAGAGCCTTTTTGTCTCTGCTTGTGTCAAACTTCTTCCTCAGAGTTGTGAGTTATCCATTACTACTCCCAATGTCTCATATCACTTAGGAGATGCAGGTTTTATGTTCCTCTAATGCAAAGCAACAATTATTTTTCCCTGTAGCTCTGTTCAATTTGTCATAGACTTCTCCACCCCAATAATGGCTTGCACCATTTTTGGTGTGTACTGCACTTTCACAAGATTCCAAGAAAGGACATTAAAAATCAAAGCTTTGCATTGAGTTTTTGTTATTTGGTTTGGCTTTTCTTCCTCTGTTTTTAGACAGTGTTTAAGGGTTGGTTTTATTTTTTCTAAGTAGGTGCATCATCCTTTCTTTTTTTTTTTTTTTCATGTTATTTTAATTTTACTTTCTAGATAGCCACACTTATTTTTCTAAAATAAGTAAATAGACAATATATTCCCAGGTATTATATGTCTATTTTGCTGACTTCACCTAGAAAAATCACCTGTTTCCTGGCTGGAAACACTTTCTGAAAACCAGGTAAATCCTTTCTAGCAATGCCAGTCCCACCATAAATTCCAAACCGAACCTTCATCCCCTTGTGGAAGATCTGACTATGGGGAAGAAATGTGTGGTAATTCTCTTCAGGGGTTGCATTGGTTGTAAAAGCTGTTGTTAAATGAGTGAGACAGGATGAAGAATAGGACATGTGAGGATCTGGGTTTTCATTAAGAACTCTCATTGGTACTAACAAATCACTCTTGAGAGGTGCACAGTTTTTGTGTTATTTGATTATTCCAGAGGGTGCCTTTATTAGAAAGGGATTCTAATACATGACCTCCTGGAAACCATGCTAATTATGTGATGATCATGATAATTAGGATTATCATCTTTAAGGTCCCTTCCAAACCAAACCAAACCATTCTGTGACTCTGTGTCTACATGAACTGATTTCACAGTGGGAATTGCAGGAGTGTATTCATCCACCACAGCCCACCCAACTTCAGGGTTACCTGAGTACCTTAAGAAAATTGCCAGGTTTGTAAATAGTTGTTATTTCTCTTTTAGGATAGTCATTTATCACTGGTGGTCACTTTGGGCCAACCTGTGACTTGAACAAGTATTTATTTCTGAAAGGAGATAGCAAACACGCAAAAGAACTTGGAAGAGATGCCCTCATTCCCTGGGCAGGAACTCAGCTAAAAGCCTTTCTCTTACCCCACATAATCCAATCACATTTCCACAACAGTGTCTCTTAGTTTGTTTTTCTGTAATATTTAATTGTATATGAGTGACAGACTTTAAAGGTTTTCAAGTTGATTTTCTGGGCACTTTGTATTATGATAACATAAATTTTTACATCTTAACTTACCCCCTGCCATTCTTTCACATTTTTTATCCTCAAAATTTTTACTGCTCTCTCCTCTTCTTGTGACCATCTTTTAAAACCCATTTTTGAGTTCATTTACCTGATGCCTTACATTATGTGGCCCCCTGCTGTCCTGCAACGCTGCAGGATACGTGAGGTAATCACTACCAAGTGTGCAGCAGCAGTTAATAGCAATCAGGAGAGAATCGATGAGAGTATTTTCACTTTGAGGTGTCCAGCTTGTTTTTCTTTAGTTTGGTTTGTGAGGGAACTTACTCGAAACATACATACATTTATTGATTCACCTGCCAGGGATGGGCATGAGATGATGAATAATCAAGCCTAAATAAAGGAAATCGCTTGAAGTGGCTAAGTGGGGAGTTAAGAAGGTCAAGCAGGCAGAAAACCAGTTCTGGGGGCTTTGTTGTAAGTGTAGGTGTCTTCTCTGCTTTTAGTCAGAACCAGTATTTTGGTTTTCTGCTCTGCTTGTGTAAGGGCAGCCCTCAGCAGAGTAATTTGACTGATATTGCTGCTGGCCTGTGCTGCCCTGCAGAATAAATGATCAGTTGTGTGGGATGCTGAGGGAGGTCATTTGCTCTTCTGTGCCTGCAGAGCTGTGTGTTAGCTAAGGATGGTGCTTAGCCAAACATTAGCAGCTTCATTAGCTCCTTACAGGGATTAACTTTATGCTACACTGCAAAGGTTTTACATTTTTCCTTTGTATTTTGTAGTCAATGGTAAAATCAGAAAACTGTTAAACACAGTGATTCCCTCAATTTTGTTCAGCACATAAGAACATCATTGCTGTTAGCACATCACTGTCCTCCTTTTTACCTTGTGAGGAAATAAAACCACCCTTTTCAAGTACATTTACTCCCTGCTTCAACTTTACTGAATTAGATCATCATATTAAGTTAAGCAGTTCAACAATAACCCTTTATAAATAGGCCAACTTTAGATTTATTTTTCCACAGGCATGAAGAAGAGTTACAAATGACACTAGAACTTGAACACCAATAGCCTGTAGCTAATTAAAATTAATTACTGGTTTAAGAGATAGTTATATGCATAAAATTGGCAAGAGCACTGAAAAAATGGATTGTTAAACTCATAGTTTAGTACTAAATTGCATCTAGGGGGTTAAAAAAGATACATCCATATAGATATTTGTCTTTATAAACAGTGGGATATTAGGGAAATCAGAATGAGACAGAAAATGGATGGCCAAAAAGTCATTATAACCAAATATGGTGGGTTTTGATTTGTTGTTTTTTTGGGCTTTTTCCATTAAATTTAGAAACCCAAAGGAAAAGAAAATATGTGGAGATGGGAGGAAGGGCTGAAGGTGATCGAGATTCAGAGCCTTGAGGTGGCAGAGTCAGGGGCAGTGTTAGCTCAGGCAGTGTTACTCACCTCTATCTCCAAAGGAGCCTGAAGCTTGGTAAATGAGAAGGTAAAAGTAATGATCCTTTAAATCTGATTGCAGCCCTGCTCTGCAGGTATGGTAATTCCTGCAGAACACAGTTGTAATTCTGGTTTAGTGTAGTAAGGGTTTACAGAATCCCTGGTAGTCCTTGCATTGAGATTTTCATCTTTGTGCTCCATTTCTTGCTATGAATTTATACTGATAGTGGTCAATGCACTTGTGAAAAACCTGTTACACCTTAAAAAGGACATAAGGACAGGGAGAAAACTTTCTACAGAAATGGGGATAATCTACAGGTTGCTGGCATTTAATGATATTTTCTTAACTTAGAATTTGGGCATATTCTTGTATGTTAGTTTGGAATAGAAAGACTCTGGGACCTACATGGAATTTATAAATAATTCTGGGTCTTCACTAAGTGGCTCACTAGAAGTTACAGTGCTGGCAAACAAGGTTTGGAATGCTGCTGCTTGTCCTTCTGGGATTGCAGTGGAATGTGTGGCTAAGTAATCTAACAAATGTCACTGAGCCACATCTCCAAATGACACTGAAGCCAAAAAAAACCCCAAAACCCCTGAATGTTAAGGTTCAAAGCAAGATTGCTGCTATGTCATTTTCAGAGGATGAAGCTTTTTTTGTATAAGTTCAAATTTAACCACAAAATAGAGGAATTTTCTCTCTTCAACAGCCCTTTATTCTCCATCTCACTGCTCCTGAGTGTGCCAAGACTTCAGTTAAGGAGAAATTCAGTTGTCTGCTTTCTGTGGAAATTACAATTTCTTTACTAACAGTGCTATATAATTGTAAACAACTGCTGGAAAACAATCTGCAGGGAAATAAACATCCACTAAAGACTACTGGCTTCCACCCAGTTGTGAATGAAATAATCCATTATCTCAGATCCCCGCAACTAATTTCTGTTTAAAAATGAATATTTAAATCTGCATCAGAGCACAGTAAGATTTTCTGTATAAAATTTCACTCCTGGGATAGTAGTTGAGAGCACTGCTAGACTTTTAGCAAGTTAAGTGGCACAGGAATGGCCTGTAACTAGGAAACTTCTTGGAAATAAGAGTGAGCGTGTTCAAGAAGAGTCAAGTTTGTTTTCCAGCCTGCCGCAGTGTAATACCTTAGCAAATGAGTTCTGTTGGCTGTAAACGAAACTTTAAATCACCACATTTAATACTTTCATTTTTTCTACCCTATTTTGAATCATATTTCCCAATATCCACCAATGCAGTGGCATTCACTGCTGCATGTTTCATCTACTCCATTCATTGCATTCCATGAAATGTCTGTCTTGTGTCAGGATACAAACACAAATTTTACTTATCAGATGTAGAAGAGTAAATGCCTATTTTTCTGATCACAAAAAACGTCCCAACTGAAAAATGCAGTTTTTTTCTTAAGGTATCTGTTAGAATATCGTGCTGGTTTTGTTTGCATAGTAGGTGAAAAAAAATTTGGCTGTCAATTGGATAAACACTTTTATTATTATTTTAACCAGTGTTTCACATTAATCCAGCTTTTTTTCCCCCACTTTTTAAAACTGATAGTGATAAACCTCACAGGTTTTGAGTGCAGAATTTACACAGGCTTAGTTTGGACTTCAAGCTCTTTCTACTTGTCTTATTAGGCTGTTTTTAATACCTGAACCTAATCCGTAATTGCATTAGCCTTGTATTGTATTTTGTATTGCCCTTGACTTTCTTCATAATTGACTTTTCTCCAGGAGACAGAATTACCTTGCAAGTACATGTAAGTCAGCACCAAATTTGACTCCATGAATATGGAAAGGAGCTGTGCTTAAAGAGAGTGTTAAATTGACCATGACAGTGGTTCTGGCTGAGCCTCTGTGGACTTTGCCACGAGTGTTTCTGTGCTCAAAGAGAGAAGAAAAGCTTGTTCTTGATTACTTGAGAGAGGGGTAGGTGGAAAAACAGAGCTGGACATGGTGATGAGTGCAGAGAATCCTTACAGAATTTGTTTTGCCTTTCACTGGGCAATTCAGAGAATAGAAAGGGAAGGAGATCCAGGATATCTGATGAAAGAAGTGGTTAGACAAATGGAATAATAAGTAAAGTTGAGGTTTACTGAGGTTGCTAGCTGCCTGAGAGATGATGATTATCATTACTATCCTTTCTAGGTGGGTATTCCAGGTGGATCAAGGTGGCTCTAAACATGAGCCTAGACAGACATGCCCTGATGAGCAGGTAGAAGCTGGTCTTTTCTGAAGGACAAAACTCCTTGACAGGGCTTCCCTGTGATTTCCTTCCTCTCCAGTAATCCTTGAGGGATAAGAGGAGCTCTGTGTGCTTAAAGCAATTTACCTGGTGAAGGAGACCCTCCCCTCACGTGCTTGAAATGTGCCTCCTGTAGAAACTTCAGTCTGGCATTTGAAGGGCACAGAGTTTTTTCTCGTATGATGCTTCTGGGAGCGCTGCTCTTTTGTGAAGTCAGGGACAGCAAATAGAATCACTCCTGAATATTGTAGGGCTTGCATGGAATAATAGTTTTCATCTCTCAGCTTCTGACATCTTCAGATCCAGCTAGGTGCTTCAAAGTGCCAAAATGGGCCAGGTCAGGAGGAAATGTGTGGCTGCTGTGAGTGGCACACTCTGAATTTTGTTGTGTTTCAGTAGACTGGATCCCCCTCTTCAACTCCTTTGAGTTCCCATTTTTGTGACATTGTCTTGTCCCTTGTAATTCATCCCCTCTCTTTAATTATTCACCCTTCATTAATACATATTTCTATGAGCAGTAAGAGTGAGATGGGAGAATTGATTGGCATGGCACCTCTGAGGCACTTAAACCAGTGTGTTGCCTCCAGACTGGCAACCTGTCATAATCCTAATGTTTCATGCATGGAGAACATAATAGTGCTGTAAAAACAACACCAAAGTTCATCTGGTGGCAGAAGCTCAGCTCTTTGCTAAGGCTGCAGTACAGATCAAGAGGAAACCTCTTTGGGACAATAGATTTGACACAATAATGTTAAATTTAAATTAAATTCATTGTTTGCTGGGAATAATGAGAAACCAGAACATAATGAAAACTTCTGGGGAAGGAGGGTTATACAAGAAACATACAGAAAATACAGATATTTTTCCCAACCTTAGATTGGTAGGAGAGGTTTGTATAAAATGAGGTCTGCAAAGCATTATTGAGCTAGATGATACTGAGAGGCCCTCCATCTGAACACCATAATTGAAGAACAGTGTGTACTTTGGGAATACAATGTTATTGATTGCTAGATGCATATTTAATCATTGGCAAGAAATGCAGCAATGACCTCGGGAGATGAACCTGCAGGGGTCACTTAATTTTTCTCAATATATTGGACATCAACAAGAGTTCCAGTTGGGAGGAAGTGTGAGAGTCACTCAGCTGCAGCAGGGGTGCAGCTGTAATCCAAACACACTTCCTCACACCAGAAATTATTCTACAGGTGTACCCTACAGGGTACTACAGAATAAGTTTTATTAGAGACTTAAACTAAAAAACACTTTGTGTGGACTCCTGGACTGATAGAACAGCCTGGTTTGGTTTGTGAGATTTTGAGATATTACACAGATTTATTGTGATGCCCTCCAAACAAGCAGTGTAGATCCTTTAACTCTATCTGAGCTGTTTTTAGCAGTAATTTGACAATTCACAGGTCACAGTGAGGGTACCAAGGTGTTCAGATGTCAAGAAATATCACTGATGCCCAAAAATACAGCACTGAAGATCAGATATAATAGGCATATAAAAGAATACAGTGCTAACACTCAGTGCTCCTCAGTTCTCAAACCCATTTTTACTGGCTTGGTTGGTTTTTGTTTTAATAAGGTTAAGAGTAAATCATTCATCCTCAGTATTTATGTCTTCTCTTGTGTACATTCTTGATGTAGCCCTTGCTGTTTATATTTTTCCCACCTTTTCTTTAGGAATTTTCTGAGTTTGCAAGTCTTGCTCTCTTGGTTTTGTTGGAGACACAGGTACCCAAAGCCATCATAAATCTTGCCAGCTTTTTTTTTGCCTTCATCCATTCAGATGTGCTGCTCTCATCATCCACTCTGGGATACTCTGCCACTCCTTTGGTAGTTCCAGGGAAGAAGTAGACACATAATTAATTATAAGAGTCAGCATCAACACAACTTATGGCAGTGAAGTGCATGGAGGGGATTCTCAATTTTTATGTGTTTAAATAGCCCTGCAATCTTAAAAATATAAAGGCTCTTGATATTTTAAAGACCTTCAAGTGCTTTTATGCCTATGAATAAAAGTACAATAGTTCTTACCACACCTGCACTGTCCAGATAGACTGGAGATAATAACTATTGCTGAAAAGTCTGTTTAAATTTGCAAACTCATTTGTGTCGTGTGCAATAATGGACATTAAGTGCTCTTTGGAGCAGGCAACCAGTGATTTTTCTCTTGACATTAAAAATGGAAATCATTATTATTACAAATGATATTAAATGAGCAGATTTACGTTGCACTAATGCAAGCTGGTTTGTGCATGGAAATAAAAATCCGTCTAAGATGAGCTGGTAAGTGGGCTTGACCATATATTTAAAGTAATGCTTGATTAATTTTTTCTTAATTACACAGTGAGCAATGCTGTCACTATAGTACATTAAAACCTTACCAAACCTCACCACCCACTTGGACACTTACAGAGGTTTATTGAATTCTGTGAATTAACAAATAAATGGACAGGCATGATAAAAAAAGTCAAATTTACTGCACCACAGTGTTTCTTTACTACAAAAGTTACAATTTTAACATACCTTTTTATATATAATATACACCTTCATTTTATTCTATTGCTAATGAATATTGGTAATTGATTGTCAGGATAATGAAGTCTTACTAAGGAGACCTCACTGTAGCATTTGCTGTGTCATCTGTGAGGACAAAAAAGACAGAACTAGAGACAGATACTTGTGATAATGTTTGCATATTTTTCAGATGCAAGTTAAGGGGTTTACTGCAGACGTATCCAGATTTTGGTTACTCCCTTGCTTTTGTATTAAAAGAGTTATACAGATCTCAGGAATGGAATGTTCCTCTAGTTTTGAAGAAAGTGAATGTATTGGAAAAAGTTTGTAATGAATAGAAAGGGAGGATGAATGTGAGTTGGATCTACAGTGTGCCTGAGCAGAAAAGTCAGGAAGCTTTTATTTAAAAACTGAGCATGACACCTTTCCACTAACCTAATCCAGGGACCCAGCACACATTAATCTCACCCTAAAGCCTAAGCAAGGCTTTAAAAAGGTGAAGCTCTGTGCTCGGTCTCTGGTCAGGAATCACAGTATCCCTGCTTAGCACCAGGAGAAGACAGAGTATAAATACCACTGGATATTTTAGCACTGTCAATAACTAAGCTGAAACCACTGCTGACTAAGATGATGGGAGTTGCTGTTTATCAGCTGGGGCAGCTAAGTCACTTAATTCTTCTCCCATTAGAAAGGATTTGAGTGACCTTTTCTTTGAAAAATATTAATCCATGCAGTGTTTGGAAAAAGCCTTTGCCATTAGACAGAGGAAATCTATTCAGTTTGGGTAGGCACCTTTAAAAGAGAACATTTTCTGCTGTCTTCTGCAAAGCAGCAGATTATGCTGCATCTGCTGGAGTAAGAAGACAGCAGGGAGAGAAAGCAGCCACTGTCTCCTGCCTTGCCATTCACTGAAATTAATCCAGGAACTGCAGCATTAATATAATTGTGCTAAAATAGAAATTTGGACAGTTCAAGTCTGATTTGAAGGTAAAAACACCCTGATGTGCAAAGAACCGTGGTCATAAACATTGTTTAGGTTGAAAAATGAAGGCCTGAAATGCTAAAAAGTGACACAAATCCATGTTTTTTGCACAATTCCAGGAACAGTGACTCCATCACTTTCCTTGGAAGCCTCTCTCAATGCTTGACCAACTTTTCAGTAAAGAAATCTTTCCTACTCTCCAGTTTAACTCCCCTGCTGCAACTTGAGGGTGTTTTCTCTTGTCTCAACACCTGGGAGAAGAGCCCGACCCCCACCTGACCACAGCCTCCTGTCAGGGAGTTGTGGAGAGCTATAAGGTACCCCCTGAGCCTCCTTTTCTCCAGATTACACAACCCCAGCTCCCTCAGCCCCTCCTCATCCATCTCCCCACCCTCAGCTCTGTTGCTTGCAAGAAAAGAATTTGAATGGAAGTGAGAATTTTGCCTTTAAAAATTAGTCACTTTCAATAACAATAAGCTAATATTGCAATTTTAATGAATTTAAAGGTCTGTGCAATTAAGAGTAGTGAATGCTCCACAAACCCATTGGGTGGCAGAGTGTGCTGTCCTTGCAGTGTGATGCTGTGTGGATGGGAACGTGGCTGTCAGGATGCAGCCAAATCCTTTAACCACAAATTGGAAGGGTTGTGTTGCTGTTCAAGCCTTGCTCATTGCAGCTGTGCAGAACTTTCCCAGCCTCTGCTTTTTCATGCAGAGATGAGAAGCAGCAGAGGCAGATGGAAAAAGCAATGTGTTTTTTTTTCCAGCCTCTAGAATCAAGGAAAAATATTTCAAAGACTGTATTCCCAAAAAGCCATGACACTTAAGAAAATATTTGATTATGGCTTCTCTCTGTCTTTTAATGTTATTTTCCCACCCTTCCCTCTTTAGAGGCAGTTCTAAAACGACAGATTCTGCCTCAGCAGCTTGGCTGCTATTTGAAAGGTGAGTGAACTCCCTAATTAGGAGAACACAGTTTCTACTTGCTGCTCTTCAGCATGACTGGGGAAAGCCAAAAGTGTGCAGAGTACAGGTGCCTGGTCACCCATGTGATCCATGATGTGAAGTGCTATAATGAGGAGAGAGCTGGCTTGCAAGGCAGATGTTCTGGACCTTTTAATTATATCTCATGCATCAAGTTGTAGTTCTGTTGTCATGGAAACTGCTTTGCCTCTCTGTTCTGCATTGCTGCTACCATGAAGTCCTAGGCACTGCAAGGAGAAAATCCAGAGAAGGATCCAAACAATACATTATTAAATAGCCTTAAATTAATATTAATAGCATTGATTTGTCTGATTTAGCATTTACCTTTCTTCAGATGAGGTAACCTAATGGTTTCCCTTGTGATGAAAGAGCCTAAGCACTGCATTTTTAAAACAAAAGTATTATTTTTCCAACTTTTGTTTTCCATAGTTTTGAGAGTCTGCTACTTCTGAGAGCTCTGAAGTTAAGATATTCTACTAATTATTTGGAATGGGCTACCAAGGAATCACCTGGAGCTGTTAGAGAATGCAAATACAGCATGCAGGTGCTCAGAGCTAGAAAATGAGGGGCTTTCCCTGTGCAGAAATCCTTTTGCTCACATTCCTGAAACTGCTGGTTGTCTCCAGTTTTGGAGGTCAACTTTGGATGCCTATTGCCAGTGCTAACATATCAAGCAAGGTGCCCTCTGAAGTTAGACTGACAGAAAGAAATTTCTAAACAAAGGTTTTTCAGTTTTTACTCAGAATTAAGAAGGAATCTTCAGACTGAAGCAGATCTGAAGATCTGCTTGATACGAGTGTGGACTGTGGAGACACCTCAGTGCCTCTGGCAGCTTCCAAAAATAAGGGTGTAATGCCTTCCTTTGTCTAAGGTTAAAGCATTTCATGCCTCTATTATATAGAAAATGTAATATGGATATTATCTGCTGGTTTTAATGCTGGAGTAGTACTGACAGCTAGGGAAGGAATATCCAGCTGTTAAAAATTATTGCTGTCTTTTCTACCCAACACAAGCTCTGTGCCTGCTTGAAGAGAATAACATTCATATATTATGGTATTCACATGCCAAGGCAGAGCAAAAAAAGAAAAATTATCATGTCCTTAAGAGGAGGAGGGCAAGTCTGGTGTGAGATAACCAGCATTGTGTTTCATTGGAATGAATTTTCAGAAGAGCTTTGAAGAGCAGTGTAACAATACTTGAATTGAAATTTCCAGATATCATTGCATTTCTCCTCCATTATTGACATTTATCTTTTATCCTCCTTGTTCCTCTTTGTGGAATAGCTAATATGCAAAGGAGTCATGCCAGACTCACTCAAATATATTAACAAAATGGGCTAAAATAGAATAGCCTTCCTAAATAACAGAGAAAAGGAGAAAGCTTTAAATTCATCTACAGAATATAGAAAGAGGACTGAGGAAAATGATATCCTGCACCAGGCTTTGAAATGGAAGCTATGACACAAAACCCTTAAGTAGAAGCTTACTAAATCAAATTGTCATTAAACCTGGGAATGTGTTTAGGCTTAATATGAATCTAAGGCTTTTCTTTCACAAAAAGGCTGCATTTACTTTGTTACTGCCCATGTGTCTCTGGGCAGACTTGTTCTGTACCTGGGACGTGGTTGCTGTAAAGAAGCCAGGAATAAGGCAAGAATTCAGAAATAAGAAGTCAGAAATAAATAAATGCTTACTGCATTCCAGCCAGCAAGGAAGAGATGGGAAAACAAGTACCTGATGTTCAAAAGTCTTCGAAAATAGGCTCAACAAGGGAATGACTGGGGGAATTTCAGCTCCCAGCTCAGCTGTGAGTGCCACATAACCTTAGTGGTTTGAAAGTGCCATGGTTCAGCTGCCTATAAAGTCCTAATATCCTGGGAGGAAGAAAAATGATATTTTTAAGCAGAGGCAGATTTTCTGAAAAGGCTAGGATTCCAAATTTAACAAAGATTATTCTCTGAAAAATCTTGTCATTCGTGAGAGTTTTCTCCGAATTCATTGCTGTTAGCACTCCCTATTGTATTTACTTCAGAGGGCTTTATTTCAAGCTCTAATGGAATCCATAACTTTTGCATTAAAAAAGCCTTGGACTCTTCTCTTTAGTAGTGTGAAAGAACCATAAATCAGATCTTGGAGAGGTTAAAATGTCTTTTGGAGAGAGGGTAAGAAATGCTTTCTTTCAAACAATCGTCTTGAGATGGCTGCTGGTGGAAATGGAACTTCTGGAGTTGTTTGGTTGGCAGTCATAAAGTCATGAGGAACAGAGCAGGATAGCAAAACTTCATCTGTCAGGACTAAAAGTATCCAGAGGGAATTTAAAGCTTATACAAGCATGCAAATAACTTTTTTTCACCAATATCTAATGTGAACAATTTAAATCCTATACCAATAAATCCAAAATTATGACTGACCATTTATTTTCGTCAGATTCAAAAGCTGCTAATATTCATAGGTCCCCTAAAACAGTTTTAATGAAGAACTGGAACGTTTAGTTTTCAGGTTTATAGATTTTTCAAATAAAATTGAAAGAGATTTTGAAGAAGTGTTGAAAATCACTTTTTGAAGTGAGTATTTTACCAATTTAATGTATGTTTTGGAGTAAATTATTTAACCTCACTGCCCACCATTGGCAAATTTGGTTTGATGACACTCCTCCAAGCAGGCAGCAGTATTCCCATATTTTCCATCTCTAAGTCTTATGAGGATAATTGCATTAAAAATCTCAAGTATAGTACAGCAGGGAGAGCTGTTACCTCTGTGTGCATATCAGAAATGTAGAGAAGTTCATCAAATAGGCATTTGAAAGACTAAATAATGCACCTTACCTCTTTTTATTTGGGGTGTAAGAGCCTGATTGACTGGACTTTTCTTTATTTGTATTGCTACACAGAATTTTTCTATAAAGATTCAAAATGGATGCATAAAAAGAGCCAAAATTCAGTCAGAACAATTTAAAAAATCCAAAACTCAGGGCATATGCCTTGGATTTCCAGATGAGCAACATCAGTTTTCTTGTTTCCAGAATATCCTCTTTGGTTCCTGGAAGAGTTTTAATAAAGTGAAAAAGCAATGAAAGTTGAGCTTTTAAGGGTTGCTTACTGAGATCAGTTTCACATTCAGTTCAGTCACCAGCAGAACTGTCCTGGATAGCAGAAACAAACTGAATACTTCTGGTTTAGCTCTATCTCTCATACTGAAAATATATGAAAGATCCATATGATTGAAACCTTTCCTGGTTTCCTGGAACACCTCCTGGGAGAGTGAGGACTCAAAATGAGATAAACCTGTGCCTTGTAAGGTCTTTGCCAAAAGTTGGATTTTATCTCTTCTGACATGCATAAAATCCACAGGTAAAGCTTTTTTTAGAATCTTCAGGTCTGTCCTCAGATCCACCTTATCCTACCCCCATTAATCCCTTGGAATTTGGTTTGAGGAAAGCAACTTTTAGACTGTAGAATTATTCCTTGTGCATTCCAGAGCTGGAGGATTATGAAGTTCTTAATTCAGCCCTGGAACTGTCTGGAATGAACCTCCTGGGTGTATTTCTGCATGCCCAGCGGTGTCATAAAATTTTAAATTCAAATTTCAAAATGTGCAGTGTGTAGTGTAAAATATAAAAATGCCTGTAGAGAAACCTGTGGCCACCAGCTATTGTGGTTTATAAAAAGAGAATTAGCTACTTTAGACCTTTTCTTTTGTTGTTTTCAACCCTTAATACTCATCACAGAAGACTGAGTAGCCTCATGGTTCTCCTTCAGTATTGCAAAGTATGTTAATTTATTGCTCTGTGTGAGCCAGTTACATACTCAAAAGCACACACGAGAGGAGTCACTTAAAGTACTTTTTTTTCTGTCATGGGATTATGACTCATGCACTTTTATCTGTACCCACTATCTTGCCAACATTTTTTGCTGAAAATCTTCCAGGGAAGAAAAAGATGAATATTTAAATACTTATGACATTTTTAGTAAAGTGCTCATGATCACTGTGATAAATAATACAGTCATTTGCAGTTTGTGTGCAGGAAAAAATAAAACAACACAGTTATTTCTATTCAGTATCCTGGGCACTTCACAGCACAAAAGGTATCCAAGATAGTGTGCTAATTTGATTTTCTTTTCCTTAAACATTTCTAGCCTTTTCAGGAAGGAACAATGAGGTTTTGTCTCTCTGGATGGGCATCACTCATGGATGTGAGATTGCTTATCAGTTTCTGACTTTTGAAAAATGACATCACCTCTCTGTTTCTCAGTTTCTTAACTGAAAAGGAATAAAAAATTATCAATAATACTTTTTTTTTTTAATTGGGGTTAGGGTTGGGGATATACTAGGGCTAGGGATACTACTATGACAGCTACTAATGAGAAGTACAATGTTATGGATATGTATTGTTCATTTTTCCCCATTATTTCTTTCTTGGGAGTATTGTCTTTCTTGATGCTTTAAAATTGTCAATGAGCAGAAGGATTTTGCTCGGTGTGTTTGTTGAAAAATATTTGCATATAGAGTAGGTGAAGAGTCAGTGATCTAGGGAAAATTTATGAACATTTCTTGATGTGTTTGTTTAATGGATGCAGTCTGTTTTAGCTTCCTGCAGGCTGGGTTTGTGGCTTTGGTCCTGCAACAATGACAAGTGGTGTAGTTAAACTGCTAGGACTCCCTAGGAAGAATTTTCTTTATTGCACTTGTTCTTTATAAAATCATAAGTGATTTAGGAACACAAATGTTGCTGTTTTTCAATAGGAAAAAATAAATCCAGGGAAATCACGTGGGTAATTTTAGATGTCTTGCTCCTACAGTATAGTTTAAAAAGCAACCAATTTATTTTAACCTGTAATTGAAATACATCTGGTAATGCAGTTTCCCCCAGGGTATAATATAATGGTCATCCCTGCCTCCTCCATAAAGGTCTGCCATAGTCAAGACACCTCATTTTTGTGGTGGTTGTATGTCTTGACTTTAATACCTACGTAGTCTATAAAATATTGGATAATTCACCCTTTTGTGTGGTACTTTGTGCATTGTAACTCAAAGCTAGCCTTGCAGATGATATTACATTTAAAGAAAAGTAAAAAGACACTGTGTCAACAGTACCCAGTGAGAAAAGGAAGATTTCTATTCCCAATTCTGAAATGGCATTTATAAGAGTTTCTCTCTTCAGCTGTCTCTCAGGCACAGAAGGCCACCGTGTCCCCTGGCCTGATCTCACTTGAAATGCATCTGTGCAGGTGTGCTCTGAAATGGAATAGTTTGTCTGGAGGGAGTTTGCTGGGAGATTATTTCCTGTTTTCATCGGGTACTGCACAAGCATGGAGCATTGATAAGAAAGCTCAAGCTTTATCTCCATCATGTGGCAGACCATGCAGCAGCCCTCCAGGTGTGCCAGGCTCCTTCTGGAATGCCTTGTCCAGCCCCAGGCTGTGCTGCCTGCACTACAGGACAAGGGTTGGGTGCTGGGTGCTGGCAGGAGAGTCCTCAGTCCCTCAGAGCCTCTGTCCTCACTCTCTGTAGTGCACTGGGCATGGGATGCCAATTGTTTTATCATCATGCATCTTGGATTTATGGAAAACAACCCAATACTCCTGTTGTTCTTACCCAGTTCTTGGAGAGTTTCGTGGAAGTACTTAGGGAGATGGATAACAGAGTAGTTTTGTTTGTTAGTTTAATGCCTCTCAACTAGTGGAAGAATATTTCAAGCTTACTGACATGGTAAAAGTGCTGAAGGAAAAAAAATATTAATTAAATTATTGAATTCATTAGGTTCTTCAAAATTACATCGAGGAAGAGAGGCCTTGGTTTTCCTTTTGCTGAAATCATGGTAGCAAATGTATCGAGCCCTTGTATGGGCCCTGCCCTCTGAGATTAAATGTGACCTGGTTGCCTCCTCTCAGTGCTGTGGGCACAGAGTTGCTTTGCCTGGAGGAACCTGCCAAATACTCACACTCCCCTTATCACTGCATTAATCTGTACATTTTGAGTACATTTATTCTTGTTTTATGCACCAATCCATGGAATTAGGCTATTCTCTCAGTCACCTCCAAATAACTTCATGATAATTCTGGTTTGGAGATTCATGTACCAGTTCAGGGAGGACAGGGATTCACTCCCTATATGTACTTGATGTAAGATAGACACAGGTATAAACACTCTACAGTACTCTGTGTGATTTTATCCTAGAATAACTGAAAGTATTTCAACAGAATTAGGGCAGCAGACCCTCCTAGCCCACAGAGAAAGAGCACACGCCCAGACACTGCTTTTAGCAGAGTAGCTGACATCCCATAAAATTACAGCCTGGTTTGCTTCCTGATAACTCCTGTAGCTGCTCCATGTAGCCATTCCCCTATTTGCTCTGCATCATAATTTTCAGTGCAGGCTACAAGACTCGCTTAGGAAGATTTATGGCCACCAATCTGGCTACACTTAGCCATTAAAGAGCGTGGTATGTGCAGAGTATCTGGGAAGGATAAATCAGACCCCAACAAGGTTGATCTAACATTGAGAGATTACTCTAAAGAGAGTATTACCGACCAGAGAAAGCCATATGGCCTGTACAAAACCCAGAAGAAACAAGCAAATTGTTAAGACTTAATTTTGCAGTCAGGAAATACATGTTGATAGGTTGTGAGAGACAACTAATGCTAATTGTGGAGTTAATTGTTTTATTGTGTTTTAACTGCTTTGTTTCCATCAATCCACTAATGTTTGTAGTTAGTGTGGGAAGCTGTGTGCCATCCAGGTGTGGTCACAGGGCATTTTGGTGCTTTTTGGAAGCCCTGAGTGAGGATGGAACCACTTCAGCACACTCCAGGCAGGAGGTGAATAAGGCTTCTTTGCACACCCACAGCTGGGACAAGGCAGTACCTGATAGTTTTGGGGTTGGCTTTAGGATTTCCAGCCTGTCCCAATGGAACTGTGCTGGTCCAGTGCTGAAATCTGTTACTTTTTGGGTGCTGATGCTCCAACAGTGTCACAGACTGAGGCACCAACAAGATGAGACTCAAGAAAAGATTGTCAGGATTGAGAGATGGTTTAGGAGAGAATGACGTTGAGTGGATTTTTCTGGAGATGGGCAAGGAAGGAAGTGAGCCATTCTAAAATATTCAGCTGCCCATTGCTGGGAGGGGGCAAATATCACAACACTCTTAACAAACCAGGTTACTGGTATTCTGATTCTTATAAATATCAAAGAAAGCTACAGGAAGATAATCAAAATTGAAAGGATAATAGATCTAAGGCCATCTAGGGCTGAATCTGTACCATCAAAAAACACCAGTTATTATATCCTACACAAATATTCATTAAATATTTTTTATTTTGAGGTTTGGCCTCATAGAGTAAAATTTTTTTGTAGTAACTTTTTAAACTCTTCCACTAGAAAATGTCTGGATGGTCTGTAGGTTTATTTACACTAGGTTAAAATTTGACAGCCATAGTTCTGTGGGCTTGTCTCATACTGTGTTCCTACTAATTGAATTCAACATGCAGAGCTTAGCAGGGCCCTATGAATTTGGGATATTTTTATCCTCATGGGGTAACTGGGAGGACAAAACCATGTGTGCTTCAGGCAGAAACTTATGTATAAGAGCTGCTACCTCCACGTTACTTGTAATACATTTTAAAATGAATTGTTTTATCCTCTGAACTACTGCTTCGAAGGCAGCTGTGAGTGAACAAGACATTTTAAATGGAAAATGTATTTCCTGATCCTTTCAGCCTGTGATTTCCCTCTTCCTTTCTATGCCCCCTCTGCATTGTTGCTGTGGGCAGACGAAGCCTCCCTCTCCGTGCTCTCCCACACATCTGCTATTATTTGTTATTCCTATTTTTACTGACTATCCCAGCACCTGCTGAATTCTAGCAGTCTTCTTACTGAACCTGAGAGATTCAGTTAATTTCTGTACAAAAGAGGAGGTGGAACCAGAGTTTGAATGCAGCCACCAGCCTGGCCTGATTCCCACAAGCTCCAGGGGCATTTTTTCTGTTGTGCTAGCCTGAGGCTTCCTCAACTTTTTCACTAAAAGATTTTTTGACTTGTAGAAAATACAGAAGGTCCCTGTTCAGCACTGTCTATATATTCTCAGATTTTAATACTGGAGAATTTTCAGTTGCAGAGCAGGTGGGATTTCTGTGGCAGAAGAAAAAAGGCTATGAAAGGCAGTTGCAAGGCTGCAGAAATTACATATTTTTCTTCTTGCTGAGCAGCAGCAGAAATAATCTATTGTTGCCCCTTGCTGAATGGCAGCAGATGCTGGGGCTTTACAATACATCAGGTTCTTAGTTGAAAGGAAATAAGTTGCACAGACTTTGAAATATTTTCTGCTGGTCTGTTGCTATTCATAAGCTGTAAACAACCATGCTTGCTTTTGTCAGAGAGGATAAAACAAACAATATGGTATGCAGGCAATTTTGCCAGAAGAAAATCCTGCTCAGATTTCGTTGTATAAGGAAATATGTTTCCTAGAAAAAGGTATATTCTATTATTTTCAGTCCTGTCTGGTCCAAGTCCCAGTCAACACCAGTAAAACCACATGCCCAGTACTGGGCAGCCAAAATAAAATCAAATCAACAAATAATACACTTATTGAAAATGCAATTTCAGAATTGCCAGAATTGATGATCAGGTCAGGCGAGATTTATGGAAAAGTTTAAAATTTTGGGTGGAATGAAAATGAAGCATTCTACAGAGTAAAAAATGCATGAAAAATTTACCAAAATTATCAGATTCACTGAAATCTGTTACAGGCAGTATTTCCAGCATTTCTGAAGTCTTAAAATTAGTGAACAAGTAAACAGACACTATTAAATGTGAGTGTGCTCTTGCTTCTCATTTTTTACTCTGTGTAAATTTTAGAACTGTTAAGTCCTCATTTTTACCTGGTGGTAATTTCTTTTCTGCTTAGACTATACAGATATGTATTGAGCCACTGTAGCTTTGTGACAGATATTTTAAAGGAGAATTTGAATTAAAATCTTCTGTGCATTCCTGGACTAAATCCTCACTGAGTTTTTTTTGTTTTGTACCAAAAGGCTCCAAAATGTTTTCACTGATGTAGGAGAATAATTAATGGGTAAATGATATTAGTGAAAAGAGGAAAATAAAGGCCATTATGTCAAAGGCAGTGTTAATGTTCCCAGACACATTCCAGTTATAAAAGTCAACCCTCTGTTATTTATCATCCTGTTTAAAACTGAAAAAATTCATGCTTGCAGACAAGTGCAATAAAGGCTTGGAATGATGACTCCGCCTTTTAATAAAGTTCAACTTGCAAAGCTAAAATTGTTTTCCAGTCTAAGGAAAAACAACGTTTATACGGGAAAAAAAAAGTGAAATTGATTAAAAAAATAATTTGTAACTATCTTTAGGTGGAAGTTTATGAATACACAAATGGGGACACGATGAATCAGGATAGAATGACACTTTTAACAGTCACTTTTCCCTATTTTGCAGAAGACATTCATATAATGTTTCATCCTTGTCAACCTGACTTGCTTCCATATGTGTTTTACTAATATTAGCACTTTGAAATTGTATTCACAGAGTTTCTCTAGGTGGCCTATAAGAGATAATCATAGCTTTGCTGTCATTCCAATTTTACCATTATATCCATTGCCATCATTCTCTGATGGTATTTGAGTAAAGGTTTGTGTTACAGGAACCCAGCAGCTTCACAGAAAAACATTTCTCACCCAGGGGTTGGACACAGCTGCTTCTACAGCCAGCATTTAGTTTCTCACGGAATGGATCCTGCTCCATTGCTGCCAGCATCAGAAAATAAACATTTTCGTGTCCCACCTGTGGGAAGAGAAGAGTTTTGCTGGGAATAACTCCATTGTGAGCTTCTCCCTCAATGCAATGTGCAGTCTGGATGCGATTCTGCATTGGGCTTTCAAACAGAGAATTTTAAGCTGGTTCTGTCACCTGAAAAAGAATACTTTCCCACTTTTGGTTGTATTAAAATGCAGGAAAATAGTGTGTCAGAGTGCATTTCTTTAGTTCCAGGCCTGGGCCTGACCAAATTTCCCTGGAAAGTGCAGGCTACCAAAGCTGCTGGTGGCTTTTATCCAGCAGAATATTGAAATTGCATCTACTTGAGAGAGAGTTTCAGAAAAAAGAAGCAGCTGGACCTGACTGGGGTGGGGAAGGGGATAAAAAGGCAATTTTTGTGTGTTCTGTAGCAGCTGTGATAAATGAGTGAGGCTCCATCCTACAGGCCATTTTCACTTTATCTTTTCTCCTCTGTCATGTACCTCCCTCCTAACATTATCATCATTTATTACACCTTTAAGACTCATCTCACCAGCACAAAGCTTTTGGATCATGAACCTTCCATCCATAATTGATTCCTCAATGGGCCATCTGTGACTTCTTCCTTGATAAGATAGCTAAGAATTCAGAATTTGATTCCTTTCATTTTTATGCATGCCACCTTTTAGGAGGGTTTGTGGCAAATTCTGTTTGTCGAGCTCTGTGGTATCTGTACTAATTTTACAGCTGTAGGGAGTGATTTTACTAAGGAATCAAGGGCAGATAGATATTTTCTTCTGCCTTAGCTTGTGCATCAGACTAAAACTTGCAGATATTTTTTGTTATTAGACAAGTACTTGGAAGAAGTGGCAGAGACCAGGATACTGTGAACTAAATGCACACATGTGAAAAGCAAATTACTCCTGTAATTTTAGACTTCAGACTTTTGGAATTGACCACCAGCTAAGGACAGGCAACAAATACATGACTTTTTCTGGTCCTCCTTAGTGTGGGATGTGGCAGACATGCAGTGTGTGACCTTCCTTAGATGATCATTTTAACAGTATGTACCTTTAGGATGTATTTAATCTCTTTTACTCGGAATTAATTAAGAAGCTCAGCATTTCACTGCATTGTCATTAATATCTAGAAATTTTGCATGAGTTTACTGAATAATGTATCAAGTTCAATTTCATACACGGGGGAGGAAAGGTTATTTTGTGTGTTGGCTTAGCCACCAGATCTGCAGTTAACAGCTGCCTGATTTAATACACCTATCACTTAATAGAAGATAAAGAATAAGGGACAATGATAAGTTCAGAAAATATGCAAAATGAACAAGAGGTGTAACTGGAAAGAATTTCAGTCTTTTTTTTTTACCCCCAGAACGGGGGGAAAAATAAAATATTCTATTTAAAATTCTTTATTAAATACTGTTGAAAGGTTTCTGTCCCTACTGATGAATACAATTTCCACTTTATGGCAGTGCAAAACCGTGTTGGTAAAATGGGCTTTCCACAAAACCAAATGTACAGTGTGTTTAGTTTATGGAGAAAGGAGACTCAAAGTGCAAGCTGACTTTGTGAAAAGTCCTCTGCTGAGTGAACTCCACCTCTTTTTCTAAAAACAAAAAATTCACGCCTAATTGTATCTAACCCACATTGCATTAAAACATGGACTTCCTCTCTCACACACAAGTGGCAGTTCTCTTGCTTCTCAGAGAGTGTTTACCATGGCAAAATCTCCTGTTATTCCATCTATATCCTGTTAGAAAAAGACCTCATTGTTATATTTCCCAGTGATGCTACCAGTGCATCACAAAATAGTATCATAATTAAAAACTAAATTGGCGTCAGCAGCATAAAAATGAATGAAGAACACACTGATGCAGAATACCTTTATTTTGTGTTTATTACCTTACTAATTTATAAAACCATTAAAATGGTTAGAGCTGTCTTTTTTAATATGTGAGCTCACGAGGTAATTCTGTACCAACAACAGGAAATGCAAATAAATATCTGGAATTTAATAACTAGGATGAGGAAACCAGATTTTAAAATCTGGGATGATTTATCTTCCCAGTCTTAAATCAATAATTAAAGAGGAAACCTGACTATTTTTACTTTTGTGTTTTATTTCAGTTAATTGTTGCACAAATTAAATTGAACATAGTGTAAGGAGAAATGGATAATTACTCAAAGGCAATTAAAGATTCTGAAGGCTCTGTAGTGATTATGATTATTTTCTTCAGAAAACAAAAGTGCCATTTGTCTCTAATATATGCTGTCTAATTAAGTCCATATGCAATTATCATTCTCTTACCATCCCCTTCCAATGGGGACTGTTTTTTAAAATATCTGGCAAGAGAGGATGTAATTGTGTGCAGTGGGATCCTCCTGTACCTAAAGAATGTCTTAGGTTCTGTCCAGTTTGGCTTCAATGTGCTTCCTAGGCTGATTTTTCTTGGTGACTTTGGACGTCCTGCTTCATGGTGGACACTCGCCACAGTCATTTTTCTGGCTCTTGTGTGTGCCACCCTATTCCTTTCTGAATGCTCCATAATTTACCATTTCTTTCTCTTTTTGTGGAGCTTTGTTGCTGCCCTCGTGGTCCTACAAGTTGGGCCAAGTGCAATCTTGTGTGAGAGGAGATGGAAAAATTGTGGTGCAGCTCCTCATTCTTGTGCTTTTTCTGCAGCCAGATAAGCCAAGGGGCAAGAGAAGCTAGAGGGAATGAAGAAAATTTCCCTTCAAAACAGGCCTTGAATTTTTAGCTGATGAGAACTTGACATTGTCTTTTCCCTTCTCTCCAGGTACTTCCAGCCCAGCCCTTTCCTGGCTTGTAGGAAGAGTTCTCTTAAGTGCAAAATTAAGCAGTGCTCGACTTTTGGAGGGCATCACTATGGGATGTGCTCTGAGGCCTGTGGGCCATGGTACCAGCACGCTTTGGTGTCCCTGTAATTAAAAGTTCAGTCCTTGAACCCTTAATTACCTGTGAAGGAGTAGCTGTAGCTGGTGCAGCTTTTGGTGTTGGGGAGCAGAGGCTGTGGGGTTCCCCTCAGAGCAGGGAGTGGGGCTCACACTGAGACCTGGAGACAGGAGGTGGAGGCAAAGGATGGGCAGTTCATGGCTTGTTGAGCTTTTATTTTCTAAACAACCAGTATGAAACCATAAAACACAGGAGTCAAGGTGACTGGACACAAGTTAAGGCTGTGTTTAACAATCTATTCTTAATGCTGGCTGTATTTTATATATTTATTACTCTTCATGTCTATTTTCCTGAATTGGGATTTTCTGCTTCCATGGTTCTGAAGTGTCAGACGTGGCCAGATAGAAGTGCTGCTAATAAAGTACAGAGCTTTTTTTTCTCTATGAAATGTACAATAACATGAATGTTTAATGGCTAAACCAAGAGATTTATCATCCTGAGCATCCAAGCCACTACTGAAATAAAATGCAAGACTGCACTATTTGTGCACCTTATGCCAATACCCTAAACCAGTTCCTAAATAGATGTGTGCTGTTTTACTTACTTATCTCCTAAACACTGTCAAACTTCTATAAAATAATTCCTTAATACTACTGATGCTTGTACAATTAGCCAGATTTCTGAATCTAGCCACAATGGTGTACCATGCACATAGAATTTGCTATATAGAAAATTGTTTTGAAACAAAAGCTAGCTGCCTAAGGCAGTTAAATATAAATACAAAAGTGTTGGGTTATCCTCATTCGTTTAGGATCTTAACACGTTGTCCTCAAAATGCACCTATATTTTACTCATTGCCTGCTGTTTCACCAACAAGTTCAGAATTTTAAAATTATTTACTGGTGTGGATGCCAACCCTTTGCAATTTAGGCACCTGCAGTTAAATAGCTGAACCAATATTTGAACTCCAAAACAAAAAGAAGCTCAACCCCGTAATGCTGCAGAGGGGCAGTGGCTCCCTTCAGGGCTTGCTGGTCTCAGCAACTCTTGGTGATCATCATTTCCTTGTTTGAATGCCTCAAGTCAGGCACTTTATATACTGGCTTAGAAATATGAAATGATCATTTGCCACAATGAAATTCTCAGTGCAGTTGGATAAATCAAGGACTAAATAGATTACTACTGTAAAAAGAAAATTGCATTTTTTTGAAATATCTGGAAATTTTAAAATCTTTCTCAAAGACTCGTTTTTAATCAGCTTGAATATTCTTATCAGCACAATGTAAGGAAAAATTATGACTCTCTGTATTTTGATCTCTAGATTCAGGTCAGTCTTGTCTCAGCCAGTATTTTGTGGGAGCAAATATCTGTTTGAACAGCATGCATTGTACAAATCACTGCATTTTAATAACGAGTTTAAATGAGAAACAATCTGTCATTCATAAATGGAGGTTGAGGAAGAATCAGAAAGAGTATAGATCTTGCCTTGAAATTATAATGAGGCTAATTTTTGTTGTTTCATCCTCAGTTGATCCATTCCTTGATTAACCCCATATATGATGCACAAAAGGCAATGGAGGATGCACATCCTTGTGAATGAGCTCCCATTATCCATCACACTGGCACAAGGAAATAGATTTCACCATTGTTTGGGCCAGTTAAGTATAACCTAAATTAATTGTGCTACCCACCAGGGGAGCTAGTGGGGTTCATCTGGGAAAGAAACAACCTCCTGAGGTCTTTATTATGTCTGCTGGCTTGATTTTTGGGTTGGAGCACTGCATCTTTGCACTGCAATCCCAATAAGGAAAATATTCCTGGTCTTACAACATTCTTCATGTGGCCATGAGCTGTATATGCCACAGAGACTGCAGGCCACAGAGAGAAAAGTTCCTGCAACACTGGCCATGGTTCTCAGGGATCCCTCAGATCAAATGTGGGGCTGGTTTGGGCAAAAAATAGCAGAAAATGCAGCTGTAGGTGTTGTGGTGTCACACACACTCCTCATGACCCCAGGGTCGGCGTCCTCCGTGCAAGGGAGTAGAAAGGCAGCTCTTCCCATTTATTCAGAGGTACCACTTTGAAGCTCTCAAAGGCCACGTCAAATGGGAAAGAATGCTGCTGCTGTACTGCATCAGAAAGAGCATGAAATAATCTTTGTAATTAATCAAAGGACAGGCTGCATATTTTACAACTTCTTTTCCAAGGCTTAAATTATGCACCATGCTGTGCAGGTGCTCTACTATTCAGGTCACACGTGGAGCTTAATACAGATTTTCAAGAGAAAGGGTGATTGTGTAAAATTTTTACATCAGTGATGATGAACATTTGTCAGTGTTTTATTATACAGTAAATGCATTTTTTGTCTAATTACTTATAGGGTTAATGCCCTCATGTTTACTGGAATAGTTTCTAAGACAGTGAGCAAGAACCTGACACTGTAAACTGTGGAGATACAAACAAAATATTGGCAGTGATCCTGTCAGGACACACAATTGGAGTGTATGCTCTTAAAACTAAGCTGGACAGCCTTTGTCTAGTTTGAAAGACACTGCCACACACAATGGGATCCATTTCTCTTCTGAGAACCCTTAGATGAAGGTACAATACCACCTTCAGTCTATTCTGTTCTGTTCTATTCAGTGAAGGCACTGGTCTGTCTTACCTGATTCCATCTCCAGGTGATGAAAGGAAGATTGGTCTTGCAACACTTTGGTTAAGTCATGCTGAAAAATAATATCTTTCTGTTCTCTGGTTATTTGCTATCCTCGATTCCTTACTGAACTCATGTCATAAACGCTTCTTTCCAACAATCAGCACTTCAAGCTCAAAGTCTCATTTGAAAACAAACCTGCTTCTTTCTGTTCCATAAATTATGGCAAACTGCCTGAAAATGTTTATTGCTAGTTGCTTGCTTTAAGGGGGCTGATAGAAAGGTTTAGGTCACTGGCTGCAGCTGTTTGCTTATACAGTCAAAACTACAAGTAAAATGTACAGAATTGAACAGTCCCTTCATATGTAGAGGCAGATGGGCTTCCATTTGCTTCTCCCACTGCCTTGGAACAAAGCAGAGGGAAAGAAATTCTGAGAGCTGCAGACCTGCATGAGAGAGGGGCAGTGGTTCTCCTCCAGGATTGGTGTGGCACAATGTTGGCTTTAGATGTAAGAATTACTCAAAACTTTGTTTAGCTTCTCTAACAGTGCTGGAGCTGCCTCCAAACTGGACTTTATAAATGTGCTTTTCTGGCTGATAGGAAGGGAATTATATTCTTAAACATCTGCTGAGCTTTGGGTTATGAGTGTGATCTCTCTCTGTTCAATATGATTGCTAACAGGCAAAAAGGCAGAAGCTGTTTTGCAAGGAAGGAGTGGCCAGGGGTCATTAAATATTTCTTGTTCAGTCTGTTCAGCTCCTTCACCTGAGCTGAGTGCAAGAGCTGCAACAGTGGAAGGAGTAGTGTGAACTGAATGGAGTCAGTTCATTCCTGAGGGTTACTGAGGAGATGCAACCATTTAGGTAAAGGGGCAGGAATGAGGAAAGATGAAGGCAGCATTAAAAGGCTGAAAAGCTATAAAATGTTCCATTGTTTAATCCAGGATTTTCTTTGTACTTAGTAAGTACATTTTCACATTAAAATTCAGTTGAGAAATGTTATCTTTCATCTGACCACATGTAGATAGGTGTTGGAGATTTTTTTATCCTGCAGGTGATGTTCTTGCTCACAAAATGAGTTTCCAAAATCTACAGTGGTTCTAATTTCCCACCTTTTACTCATTTGAAGTATTCTTCAAAAAGTATTTTTGCCTTCCTTTTCCTCTGTGAAGATTTTCCAGAAACATTTGAGTAACCTATCCATGCATGCAGTCAAACCAGACATTAACAAAATGTTATTGCCTGCAATGATGCTCTAACGATCACATTTACTGTTCACTATTTTAAACATGCAATTCATTACGTGATCATAATTTTTCAAAGATATGTGTGTGTATGTGTAATGCATCAGCTCAGATTACATGATTTTATTATTCTTCAAGCATGTGTGACCAAATGTGAATTAGCCCACATTTAATGTTATCAGTGGCAGAGAAAAAGCTGGTGCTGGCATTTTTAAGAATTTTATTATTATTAAATATAATATATTATTCTTAAAAATAATAATATCTCATATTCTGGTGGTGGCAGAACAGAAAATCTATTACTTATTTTCTACAGCTCCTCTATTGACTAAAGCCATGTGAATGGTAATTAATTACCACAGTGAAAAAAGGGTGTGGGGATTTTTTTTCAATTATTCAAACTCAAACTTCAATAAGGAATACAGGTTCGTTTTTCCCCTAAACCTCTTCATTCTGCATATGCTGCAATGCTGGATATTTCTTGTCTTGAAACTTGCATGAATTGAAAAGCAAGATAGAAATCCCTCTAAACTCCATTCTCTTAATTAATGATCTTGCAAATAATCAGGTTCTGTCTGCTGAGTGCCCATGCAGTAGAAATTTTCTGCATTCAGAGAGGAGAATGACACACCAGGTGTCTTTTCTGCCTCTTGTACATTTTACTGCTCTGACTTTTCCTTCTATCACAGCTTGGTTAAGGTTTAAAGAGTTTAATATCTCAAACAATGATTCAAGTTACCATCAGAAACCAGAAAAAAATGACACTATGCTGCTCTGGTACTTGGGATTTTGTTTTCTCTGCTTGGAATCCTGAGCCAAATGACTATCAAACCATATTTTCATAAAGGGGGGGAAGAAAATTGTGCAAGGCAAATAAACAGTATAAATTGTTCTAAATATTAATTAAAACAATCTTACAGGGCTTCCATTCATGAGACCAGTTATTATTTGTTGGAATTCTGCAAAAACTTAGAGATCAAAGATTTTTAAGCCTTGACTCAGTGACATAAACCCCCAAACCTTTAAGCCTTTCTTAGTCCTTTAGTCCTTTCCATTTCTCTCCCTCTTCTCTGTGAGGGAAAGGACAATATTGTGACCTTTTTCTTGTAGTTTCTTGCCCAAAGTAGAAGGTGAAATGAGGCTTTCCTTTAGTTTAGTCCTCTAGCAATGGGTTTATGTTGTGCCTTGAGCATGGATGGATTTGTGGGAATTTTGTGGGCCCTACTGCCTCCAAGCCTTTCTCACAAAATTATGCTTAGAAAAGCATTTTTTATTTTCATCTCTTTCACTTTGATGAAACCCCTGCTGCTATTATCTCTATGTAGGAGAAGGTGTTTCCCAGCCCTGTGCTGTTTAACATCAGAAAGACAGAGAGCTGAATTAAAAGGAGGTGAATTTTGAGAGGCGAGGCAAAGAGTGCACAGTTGGTGCTTACACTTGGTGCACAAAGTACAAATCCATCCATCCCATCTTCCTGGATTAAGTGCTAAAATATGGTTAATTGTGCTCAATGTTAAACATGTGGTACACTGGAAATAAAATTCTTTTTCACTGCAGAACACACACAATTGTCTTGCCTTACTGGGGTGTCCAGCCCAGAAAATGGAGGGTTTGTGGTCGTAGCCCCCAAAGCAAAGGCACAGACTTAGCATGTAGAATCCAACTCTTCTTTTGGATAGCAGGAAGCCAGTTATAAAACAAAGTTAATTCCCTCACTTTCCAGTGTTGAAATTTTTATTAAGTGTCATTTGACCTTTACATTTCACACATCAGAGGTTTCCTTTAGTTTGACCAGAACCATATATTAAAGACCTTGCTCTTAAGGTATTGATGGATACATAAAATCAAAGGCCAGATTTTTCTCCCGGGAATGTCGTCTACAGTGGATCTCCCGCTAAAGTATTTGTTTGGCATTTCATAGATTTTAAGGGCAGGCAGGAGCACGCTGATTATTAAGTCTGACTTCCTGCATTAGCTACACTAAGTACCTCATCCAATTAATTTATGCTGCAAGACCACAGCTTGCATTTAAAGCTGCAGATAGAGAATTTTAAATGACACTGAGCTTGATTTAGACTCTTTATGTTACAGAAAATCCACTGAGTCAGTGGGTTTGGCTAGATGTGCATAATCACACTTGGTATTAAAATGTGCAAGGCATTATGAGTCTCCTTTGTTTGGCTTTTTTTTTTCCTTTCTTTTACTTCCCTAGATTAAGACTCTGAATTCATGAGCACATTAAAACATACTTACTGGCTTTAAAGTTCAGCACTAGTTTACTTGCAGTTTTAAAAATTCATGGTGGTTGATCTGGAGGCTATTATCTTGCAGTTAGACACAAATTGAAGTAAACTTAATTTTCCCCAAGCAAGGAAGTGAACTTTGCCATTTCTCAGATATAAAAAACTTACACACAGTGTGGACACATCTGTAAGATATACCCTGCTTTTCCTTCCCTTCATTTTTCCAGGAATGTTTCCACTTTCCCACTCATTCTAATCTGGTTGATGTTTTTATATTTTTCCAGATTTGGAGATGGGTGTTCAAAAAACCCCAAAGTTTCTTCTATAAGTTTAGTGTAAACTGGAGGAGAAAGAGCAGCTATAGGATTACTTTGCAAAATACTTGTCTTGGTCATATCTGACAAATACACAGAGGGATTTTGCACTGAAAAAATAGGAAATTTTTGTGTGTAAGTTGATTTCATGGGTCTGATGCAGTTGCAGATTGGGTGGGTATTACAAAGGGGAATTTTCTGTTACAGTATTTGATCTCTCCTACCTCTAAACAATCCCTTCTAGGCATTTTGCTTGTCTGCCTACGGGAGAAAAATCCCCAGGAATATTCTTCTGCAAAAGCAGAAGTACTGATACAGTGAAATATTAAAAAAAACCCCACAACATAAGGCAAAGGTAAAACATAACAGTGAAAAAATTGAAATTTGGAAACCATCATCCAGAATATCAGAACTATGGGTAAGGGCACAGGTCTCCCATATCCTGATTTAAGAGCCTTAAGTCACAAGGTCAGCTTGGTCCCACTGAAAGAAAGTTGATCCTTCAGTTTGATCTAGGCTTTAGTCAGGAAAATTTTATCATTAGCTTTTTGTTTAAGGGTTTTATTTTTTTTACCAGCATCCCTTTATTGCAGTAGGATTTAAAATAGTATTTAAAATTCTGGTAAAATATCAGGAGACTGTATTCTTACTGGAAGACATTAGTCCAGCAGTTTGTGTATTGTTCTAAAGAAATGGTGGAGATAAGCTATGAGAACCAGAGTTTCTTACCATCACTGATGGTAATATTTGCAGTTAGTCTAATACTGGCATAATTAAGCAAATCAGTTTTCCCCTGAGTTATTAATCTGGATAACCTGGTGACATAAGCACTGAGACAATCAGAATTCTTTCTGATGTGTTCACCCTCCAGTGGAATCTGTCAGTATTTTAGCCAGAACAAGAGTGGTTTTGCAGTATTTGACATCTTTTCATACCAAATATCCTCATTCCATATCTTACACTGGTATGAACCTTATTTTATTTCTCTTTATGCTTAAGAGAGATTTCTTTGGTGCTTGTGAAAGGCTGCAGTTGGTTACAAGGCAATAAATAATTAGGAACAGGAGCCACTGAGCATCTGAGATTTCTGTTCCTGCCATGGGTAAGGAATAGACATTTAGGCATGGCACAATAATCAAGATGGCATAAATTCAGGTAAATTATATATATTTGGTGACTGAGATCTTTGATCTTGGTTGATCTACTTTCACTTCCATAGTATCCAAGAGCTATAGAATGCTTCTCATCCCAAAATCTAATTTTGGCCTGAAAACCTTATTGAGGAAACTCTTCTGTTGCCTCTCTTGTCAGGAAATTTGTCTTCATTTATAGGCCAAATTTACTCCTTAACTTCTGACAGTGGCTCTATTTTTTAGAAAAATCTCCAAAGTCCAGAATTTAACCTTTTAGAACCAAGGCAAATGTAAGATTATAATCATCTCTGATTCTTCTGAGTTCTCAACTACGTGTGACTCTGAATAATTTTATTTGTTGTACCTCTACTTGCAAAACCAGGTACCCAAAGAATAGAAACAAACATTTTGTCATTTATAAAATGCTAATTGGGAAGATTCATATTAGGCACTAATTGAATGCAAAAGCTCATTCATGTTCACTCTAATATGAATATTCAGGGTTTAATTGGCAAGTTTCACCACAAAGATGAGTTAGTGGGTTAAAAGCTACAAAGCCATGTTGGACTAAAGACACAATTTCAAAATCCCACTGAAATCCCTGAGCCAGATGCTGCCTGGTAGTTGAAAAAGTCCTGTGTCCAACCCACAGGAGGCAGAACAGGAACATGAGGAAATCAGGGAAGTCCAGTGATAAATTATTTTAATAGAAACATTTATTTTAACAGCTTTTAATAAAACACCTTTATATTTTGTCCTCTTTGCCCAAAAGAGCAAAAAGTTGCTCATTTCCTGTAAAGTCTCTTTTTGTAGCCACTTTCAGCTAAATTTAGGAAGCATCTTGCTGAATATGAAATGTCTGTTTTATTGAATCTGACACAAAAAGTCACCACACAGGTGAGAGTAGTGGAATGATTTTAAGAGAATAAGTCAGAAGGAAAGTTAAAAGAAGTAAATGTGTGTTTCCCTTGGAATATGACATTTTTATTTTCCCAACAAGCTAACAAATATATTGACAGGAAGTTTCATAGAGGTTTGCAGACCAAATCCAACTAACTGAGAATAAAATCACTGAAAATCACAGTGGTATTTTGGGAAATGGCCAAGGGACCCACTGCCAATCTGGGATTTTAAGCCTGGGAACAACACACATGCCCAAATCTATGAAGACATTTCTTATATCTCAATGAAACTTATGGCTGTTTCATCTGAAACAATCCTTCCCTAGACTGCATCCTTAGTGAGAAAATTGAAAGTCCTCTGATTCTCCCTCATCCTTCTCTGTCTAAAAATTTTATCTTTACAAAACAGAAACTCACACAAGAGAAACAGCCAGGTGGATTGGATGACCAGTCAAACAGTTCAAACAGGGAATTTCAAATATTCAGCTTCACTAAATGGTTTGCAATCATAAAGTGAAGCATTTTGCAAAACATAGCCAAAGGTCAAAATCAGAAGCAAATTTATTTACAAGGAGAGAATGTTCTTTCTTTAATGGCACTAAATGCTAAATTTAATTGCAGAGAAAACTGGTGAAACACTAAGATAGCGTTACTGGATTTTAGTATTGAAAATATAATGAGCATGTGATAGTTTAAAAATAATTACATTCCTAAAAAACCCAATTAAATAAAAATAAGAGTTCAGGACATTATAGGTAATAACAAATGCAAATATATTTCAAAATTATTAACTTCTCTTCCTCCCCATTAGTGTTTTCTGTGTGTACCTATTTACAGTGTTCTCATGTGGTCAGAGATTTAGTGCCATGCATTTCCAGAGGTTGAACCATAGTTAGGAAAAGTCTGTAGAGTTTAAAAAATAAAAACAAACTCCCTTTTACACAACAGAACAGTGGCCTTCTTCCAGTGATGCCTTCTCCAGCCACCTAGAAGCAGAGACTAGACAAGAGTAAGGGAATAAAGGTCCGTGTTTATTTGAAAGCCTTCAAGGTACACCCTGGGGAGCCAGAGGCTGCCTCCAAAAATGAACCCCAAGATGGACTCCAGGTCACGAGTTCTTCACACCTTTATAGGTTTGGTTCATTTGCATACCATGGTTAATTCTCCAATTAAAGCCCCAGTTCAATGATGTAACTCCCCTCAGCTTGCTTCCCCCTTAGAGTCTTTGGTTTACACATTTTGGGCCTAGAACAGCCTGGCTGTCCTTGAAGGCAAAGCCTGGAGAGGCTTTGTTATGTCTGCCCAGCACGAGAGAGCAGAAATTACAGGCTACAAGGAACTTCAGAGTTACACTCTAAGCAGTACAGAAATTGTAAAATATAAAAGTTAAAACCTAAGGCATCACCAGGGTCCATCAGACAGAAAAGAGTTTCCAAAATATGGGTGGAATACTTTTCCAAAATATGTGTGGAATACTTTTTTTCCAACCATAACTTTAATGGATGAAATCATGAAACACTCAACAAACATAATTAATGATTCTTTTTGGCAAAATAACCTTTTAATGACTTCTCTGGTTGTGCTTCTTTACTGCAAACACGACTCACTGTTCTGAGCCTTCATTCCACTGAAGAAACACACAGCACAATCCTTGTGGTGCAGGGATAGGTTGTGAACAGAGAGTTCTCAGCTAAAGAAAAATCTCGGTGCTTCCATTCCCATTTGCATTGTGATGAATTTAGAATTGATGGGACCTCTCTCTGACAGGTGAAATACTGTACGAAGGCTTTAATCCCCCTTCCTCCTGTTGAATCTCAGAAATTTAAAGGTTGCTTAATCAGAAATCAAAATGCATTATGGGCCTGAGGGGAACGGGTGAAACCAACAGTGGTGTAATGTATTTACAGCCACACTCAGCTTGTCATGCAGTCCTTTGGAGATTTGTCAGCACTGTCCTGAGCAACGGGGATGAAAGGACAGCAAGGGGACATCTAATCCCTCTCCTTGCCCAATGCCTGTCCAGCTCCTGATAGATATCTGTCTAATACCAGAGATTCCACTGCCCCCCTGGGCAGTCTGTTCCAGCGGGCTTCATTATCCCATCATCAGCAAATTTATCATCACGTCTCACCTGAATCTCTTCTAATGCAGCCTAAGCTCATTACTGTTTGTCCCATTGCCATGGACACAGAGAATTTTGCTTTCTGCCACCTGAAAGCTTCAGCCCTGTCCTCTCATGCCACACAAAACCCCACAGACAAATCACATTTTGTCTTGTTCTGGCTCTCTGCTCGTGTCTGCTTTGCCCACATCTTTCATGCAGTGGGGTCTTACTGAGTGGAAAGGATTTTGCTGAGTATCTTGCAGGCTGTGTTTATTCCTCCTGGCATATTTTGTCCCAGTGGCTGACACTGTTGATTCAAGTCCACTTTACAGCCCTAAAAACCCTGCAGAGCTTTCCTGTAAGACTGCTACTTAGTCAGAGATTACTTGTTTAGAATGCATAGAGCCCATTTTATTTTTTGCTTAAGTGTAGAAACTAATGTTTATTTTGATATTTGTTTGCTTTGTTTCTCTCATTCACAGAAGGATCACTGAGAACAGTGATGAACTCCATTTCAACAGGGCTAAGTTGGGCATTTCCCTGGAATTACCTCAAATCAACACTTAAACCAGTACTAAATGGACTGGTTTGTGCAAACTTGAGCATTGTAAAAATCAATGTGAGATTCTGTAACTTGCATAAATATTTTTTCCCCATTAAAGGCTGAGATACAAAAACNTGGACTGGTTTGTGCAAACTTGAGTATTGTAAAAATCAAACCCCATTCTAGTTTAACCTAGTAATACTAAGGAATATAATTTTTTATCAATCTTTATCAATATTTGTTGACAAGATGGAGAGGTTTGTGAGATTCTTTAACTTACATTAATAATTTTTCTCCATTAAAGGCTGAGATACAAGAATATGAGCCACAGAAGAAAAAAGCAGAGACAAACCTATTTTCTATAAAGGGGAACAAAATTCCATTCTGATGATTTTAGTCTAATATAGTTTGTGTAGCTGCTAAATTTGGACCAGATTTGCATTAATAATAAGTGATTGCAGTCTGCATTTTTTATTACTACACATGCATACCTATATTACATTCATATATATATATAAATGTGTAATGTAGGTATTTCTTGATTTACAATTCAGTGGGAGCCAACAATAATTTCACTCATGAAAATGATGTTCAGAATGCATTGAAAGAACGTTCTATTAACCAACACAGCTATAAGGAATTGTTAAAAGCAGTTGACAGAGTATTGATAAATGTGACAATCATCCTCAAGGCTTGACAACCATTAGTAGCTTTCAGTGCTGTTTAAAGTTATTCTTCAGTAAAGGTAGCCAACAAATGGATTTTCAGAATGAAAACTTTTAAAAATATACTTTCATGCCTTGCTTATTTAATATCTGCTAAAATAGTTAATGGCAGAAGGCAGAATTTTAACTTTGAAAGGTTTATTTGTGAATATTTTTACTATGTATTATTTATAGCTTAAACTCAATGCAAAGCCACAGCACTTGTTTTTGGAGGTGTACTTGATGGCCATTTGTTAAAAAAATGCACAGAAAAAAATGTTGCTAAATTGAAGTTTAAAAAGTTGCCTAAATAATAAATAAATTTATGCAAATAAGTACTTTTTACCAGCCTGTCAAAATGTAAACATTTCATGGGATGATCTAGAATGTGATGACTGTTAATACTCAAGCAGTTGTGAGGTCACCTAGGGAAGTTTACATATTTAGCACAGACAAGATGGGAATCTATCACCCAGGCTGGGATAGGGGGTTCTAATTTTTAGATTACACACAAAAACCCATGCTCCACACTACAAACTAAAAAAGCAGCACCAGACTTTGCTCCCTGGTGTTGAATTTCTAACTGCACTGAGGAAAATTGTAGAGAAATTCAGTGACTCAAAGGAGAATAAGTGGTCCTGGATATAATGTCCTCAAAAGCTTTAATTGATAGGTTTTCAGTGTGCTATCTCCTACAAAATTGTTTTAAAAGTATTTTTAATATTGTGTAATAGTCTGATAAATATGCTTCCTGGTAAAAACTCATAGAAAAGTGCAGCTCTCTGCTGAGGAAGGGATTTTGTTCAAATGAAAAAAAGATTATGCTAATTCTCTGTGCGGTCTGCTTCACCAAACCACTGTGTCAAAGACCCTGTAAAACCTATTCTGTAAAATCTCTTCAAGAAACCTCACACATATTATTATTCCTCAAGTATCTGCAACAAAGCTTCTAATGTGTCAGGGGATGCCCATTAAATCCTGAGTTTAATTAATCCCAACCATTATACACTTCTAACTGTCATTTTTTTGGTGTATTCCTGTTCTGACTTCATATGTGAGCACCATGTGCAGCAGCAGCCACCCTCACGTTGGTGCATTTTCCAGGCAGTCACTATGGAATGTGTTGATGTAGCTCCTTCAGGCTTCCAGCTGTTTTTTCTGGACAGTTGGAGCTGTAGCTCATTTTAAGTCCATGCAGACACATTCCTCTTCAGTAAATACTCTGACCAAAGATCCATTTGTCCTCCAGATGCACTCTCCAATTTGCCATCAGCCTGGTCCAGTAAAGGAGATCAAATTGGAGCTCTTTTCCACCTGCAGCCTGCATTTGGTTGTCAGAGAATGGCAATATTCCCTTGTTGCCTTAGGTTTTAACTTTTATATTTTACAATTTCTGTACTGCTTAGAGTGTAACTCTGAAGTTCCTTGTAGCCTGTAATTTCTGCTCCCTCGTGCAAGATAGACATAACAAAGCCTCTCCAGGCTTTGCCTTCAAGGACAGCCAGGCTCTTCTAGGCCCAAAATGTGTAACCCAAAGCCTCTAAGGGGGGAGCAAGCTGAGGGGAGTTACATCATTGAACTGGGGCTTTAACTGGAGAATTAACCCTGATATGCAAATGAACCAAAGCTATAAAGGTGTGAAGAACTCGTGACCTGGAGTCCATCTTGGGGTCCATTTTTGGAAGCAGCCTCTGGCTCCCCAGGGTGTACCTTGAAGGCCCTTCAAATAAACACCGACCTTTATTCCCTTACTCTTGTCTAGCCTCTGTTTCTAGGTGGCTGGAGAAGGCATCACCCTTTTGGCATGTTTTCATCTCCTGATAGATCGCGTGGCCTTGTGAAAATGGGCCTTGGCAGATAAACATAATTTTGTTGGTTAGATGATGCATCTGGCTAAGAAAAATAGCACCCTACAGTTATTTTACTTAGATTCAACATCTTGTATAAAAATAATTTTGAAAGAACTGCAGAATTGGCTGGTTTTAAAGTACTTGACAATAGAGAAATTTTATTGAAAGGAGAGGAATGTGGAAGAAGTCTTACAGAGCTGTATGGATCACCCAGTAAGATGGTTCCAGTCCTAGAAAATACTCTGTATTTTATATGACTGGAAACATGGCCAGTTGCAAACATGGATGCACTCAGGAAAAAGGAGGGTGGGCTGCAACACAAAGGGAGTGTGCAATATTCAGGTAGCAGCATGAAAAACACTCATTTGGGTCATGCCAAAATTCTGTTAGGAAGCACAAATGAAATTTGTATCTAATTTTAGGAGTCTGTTGAGCAGTTGAAGACTGTACAGAGAAAAGCTGTCAGGGGGTCCTCTGGAAGGAGTAAATGTCTTTATACTGCAAAGCAGCATCACTGGATTTCTTCAGGGGTGAGTGCCTTTCTGGAAAATGCATTAGTCAGAGACTGATTACACTTTAATTACATGATTTTTTGGAAATGGGAGATCAAATTGGATGATCAAGTGAACTTTCCTGCCACTAAGTTGTCTGAAAACGAAATTTTAATGGGTAACTAATATAAAGAGTAGAATTACATTTGATTACGTTCTTTTTTTCCTTTTGTTTTTCTTTAAGTCGAAGTAAAAACAGAAAAGCTTTGAGGAAAAACAAAGTAAGCCACTCACATTTTATGTTAGATAAAGACAAAGGTATTTGCAGCACTCTTATCACTTAAGACATTGCACCTGACAGAGAGAACCAGCACAGGGTATTTTTCTTTCTAATACTTCACTACTTCCAGTGTATTTCTTTCCTCAGCTGTGCCAAGTATCACTTTATCTTCCTACTTAGATGCTTTCCATTCTGCTTTAAACTACAGTTGTTCTAATAACTGAAATTTATTGATATTTTGATGTGTGAGGCATCATTAGCAAGATAGCTGATCAAGGTAGGAATGGCTGGGAAAGTGTCTATTCTCTTATCAGCCTCAGAAAAAGGAAAAATAACTGCTTGAAGGGAACCTGTTTCATGATTCATGAGGACATTCTCATGTCTAGGCATGTGAAGTGTCAGGATTCAGAAATACATAGGTGATAAGTAAAAAAGAGTAACTCTACTAGAGAGGTAGAAGAGAGAGACATTATTTTTGTTGCCTTACTTGCATCTTTCCATTACTCTTCCATGACTGGATTTCAGATTTGTAAAGACATGTTTACAGTGATTTTTTTTTAACAACTTTTTATGTCACTAAAGCCCCTTTTAAAAGTTTTAAAAAATATGTGTCTGTTTGGATTTGTTTTAAAAGAAATACTGAGCAAAGGGAATTATCAAAGAAGGTTTGTACCTGTAGTGTGCTACTATGATAACTACTAAAATCTTTCCCTGCTGAAAAATTTTAGTGCCCAACTGGACCTTTTAGCATCATGTCCTCCTTAATATTTCATATTGCAGTAATCCCTACTGGCAGAAGATCAGTAGCTCCAAAGGCTTATCACGTTATTAAAAATGGCACAATATGGCACAAAATCAGTTTTATTTGCTAAAAAGACTAAAAAATACCCCTGAATGGCTCACTCAGAGGCATCCATGAGTTATGCCATAATCAGGACTCTGAGTATTTATCCCAGAATGTCCCTGCGTGCATCTGGGGAGAATTCTCATGCCTCAGTCTTCTTAAATAGTAATGACAAATTTGCTGGTGGCTTAAAATTTGGCTGTTTTGAAAGAGCATTTGTGGAGCTATAACATTTTGCTGTCCCTGATGGGGACAGTGGAGCCTGCTTGCCTCCAGCTGTCAAAGTAATGGCATTAATCAAGTTCAAGTCACAGAAGTATTAGAGGCTCTCAGTACAGAGATTCTCTTGCTAGAGCCAAAATATTTTAGGTGCTTTACAGATAAATAAAGACTAATATAAGTTATAAAAAATTTGAATCCTATTAGATTTCTGCCTAATCAAGGGTCCACTGAAATGAATAGAAGTAAGTTAAGGGACTGACAGGAATCAAATTAATTTACTGAATTTGGGGGTGAGTTCAGTGTGGTATTTAAGCAGTAAACTCCATCCTTTCACAATAATTCATTCTCTAATAGCACAACATTTGCTCTCTTTGTACTGAGTATTTCTCTAATATTATTTGTTTTCCTAACATCAAGTCACCAGCTTTAAAAGGATCATCCCTGCTGTCAGCCACAGTTTGGTGTTTTGAATAAACCTCTGGATGGACCAAGCTCCTTTCTTCCCCAGCACTGCTGAAAGTAAAGAAGCTGAAACAAAACAGAGACACTGCTTAAAAGAACAACCAAGAAAAATCCCTCTGGCTTTTCAGCCAATTAGTGATTCTGGTGGGTTTGCTTTTTTGAAACACTTGGAAATGGCAGTGCTTAAAGCAACACAGATGACTGTTTTGCATGACCCCCTCTCTTCACCTTTCAGAATACTGCATGTAGCTGAGATGCTGTTTGCAAGGTAAAGTTAAGAAAAAGCTGGAATATAACCAGATGATGGATGTACTGAATTATAAGAGGCAGTTTCCTCAGAGATCTTAATAAGTGAAATGCAGTCCCTGCTATGGGACTAAAATGCTGGCAGCATGGCAACTGGAGGAAGGCAGTGCTGGGAGGAGGGAGGTCAGGGTTAAAAATGATCAGGGCTCTGAGATCACCTCTCTGGAGGCACTGCTGTCCCAAACCAGCCCTGCCTGGAGGCTCCAGCTGAGCTTGGGACCTTGTCTGGGCTGGTGGTGAGGGAGCAGCCAGGGCAGGCAGTGTGTGAAGGCAGAGGAGAGGGGAGAGCAGCCAGGCTTGGGGAGAAGCTGTCCTGTGACAGCAGCCATGGCCCTGCTGCAGAGGCACATCTGGGCTCAGGCTGGGTGGTGTCAGCAGCAGGAGAGGGTCAAGGCTCAGGACAGCCTTACCTGAAGCCCAGATAGGGCAGGGAACGGGGCAAGGACCTGTGCTGAAGCAAAACTCGCATGCTGTGTGTGGAATCCTCTGGTGAAACTGGTCTGGGTGGGTAAGGGTTACTGCTGCATTTGGGAGGGAATAAAATGACCCCAGAGCTCCCAGATTTGCAGCACAGAGACTTCTCTGAACATCAGCATTACAAGCCCATTGATATTCCAGTAGCTCATACCCCCTAGATCAGGGCCTACTGTGCTAATTAAAATAAAATCATGACTGCACGCTGCTTGCTACGTAAATGAAGTAGGTGAACCATGGGTAAAAAAGGGTGTTGGCTGTCCCACTTAGACTGAGAAGAGGTGCAGAGAAGAGCCTTTCTTACCCTGACACAGGTCAATGCCAGCTGCAGAGATGTGCAGTAGGTTTTTAACTTCTTTAGGAGGCTTTCCAGTGAGTCTTGCACTCTGTGAGAATGGGGGCACAGAGCAGTAGGAGGAGAGATGTTGGGCAACATCTTCAGACTCTGCGTCCAAGTGACAACCATAAATCATCTCCATGGTCCTCCAATAGTTAAGGGACTGTGTTTTGTTGCTGGAAAGTCCTGTTTGATTATTCTTTTTTAACCTTTCCACAACAGAGACTTAATTTTTGTAAAAATAGGATTCTGGGCTGTCTCCCAATTGAGGTTTTCTGGTAGCAGAAGTGTGTGGCTACCTCAGTGTTACCTTATCATGGTTATTTACTGGTGTGAATCTCTCTGTGGCATAACTGGAACATCCCTGCACATAGCTGCAATTATGAAATAGGAGATGGTTTATATTAAAAAGTAGAATTCAGCTGCAGTTCTATAAATGTCTTCTGAATTCAACAGGAATGGCTTTTTCCACTCAACAGGTTGAGTTTTAAAATTGTGTGTGCGTCATTGGTTTTGAATATTCCTTTTGTCCCAGTGTTTGAAAGGAATACTTTATAGTTCAAGTAACGTGAAAATTTGGAGTTTTTATCAAAGAACAATGAGTTATCTGAAGAAAGCTGGTGCAAATTGAGGCAGATGAAGGAACAACTTCCTACTGTTCAGACCTTTTGTGCTTTGGAGAGGAAGCTCAAGCTTAGGACATGTGAAATGGCAAGTTCTTTGAAGGAAACTTACTCTGAAGCTCTGGGCACGAATGGGTCCCACCTTCTGGTGCAGCTCTGGTGCAGTCAGCAGGTGTCTATTTTGTACCAGCACCAGAGCTGTGGAAGTTTAGTTAAATTTCATTGATTATTGACTTTTTCTTCCTCGGTGTAAGAGGTATTTGTTAGGATATAAGTCATATACTACTACAGTGCTAGGTACCTCAAAACATGATTTATGTATAATCCATCATTCAGAAAAGAGTGGAGGCTACACAGATGACTTGGGTTTACAAGTAACTTACCCATTGCATTTATAATGGCAAGAATAAATGTCACTAATTGCTTCCTATATATTTGCCAGGATTTTTCTGACTTTGTATCTCATTGCATGTCCCTGTTTCCATAAATAGAAATAATTTGCTTAAGCTCTTTCCTTCTGAATACTTTATTATTCAGCTCACTGTCCGTGTTGGTTTTCATGAAGTCTTAATCAGATATATCAGTCTCTCTCTGGATTGCCTTTTAACTATTCCATATTTGTGCTTTCTTTTTTACCTCCCACAAGACTCCAGGTAAATTTTCTAGTTAAGGGTTTTAGTCTTTAACTTTCAGACTTTGTCAAATGTTATTTCTTTGAAAAAGAAAACACAAATTTCTTTGTTGTGTGTATGTATGTGCAGCAGTAATGAGCACAGCCATTGGCAAACTGTTTCCCTGCCCCAAAATGTGGAGTAAAGGATGTGGGTTGGGTTCACCAGATAATTTTTTCAAACAGTGTTAGGAGTTAGGAAAGGAAAATTAGGAAACTGATGAACTGGTAGATGTGGTGGACTTGGCAGTGCAGTGTTAATGGTTGGACTTGAGGATCTTTGAGGTCTTTTCCAACCTTATCTGTTCCATGATTCTGTGGTTCATTCAGAGTGTGAGCCTCAAGTGGGTCATACTTAGGGCTGACCCTAAAGACTGCTCATCATCTTAAAAATGCTTGTATGCTACACAGAGGAGTATTAATAATAAAACAGATAATGATGTGTGGGGAAGGAAAAAACAGGAGGGGAGGGACAACTTGAAAGGGACAGAGGGAGAAAGGGAGGGAAGGAGATGGAATGGTGGTTTTCTTTCAAATGTGCTGACCATCATTGCTCTCAACCAAAACTTTTGGGGAGATCTAGTTTTCATCTGTACCTTGTGGAATTCATCTTTCCTGCATGGAAAAGTTACATAGCTCTGCTAAGTGTCTAAGGCAAAGCTCCTTTACTTAGATGGTCTCCAGGTCTCTGGGTACTGACAGTGGAAGTTGAAGGTGTTCATTCAGAAATATTCAGCCACGAAAGAGAGCTGCCCTCGCTGTGGTTTTGTGCTACAATTGATGAACAGCAGTTTATCAGCTGTCCGGGGGGAGCTGAGCACACGCTCAGGCTGTGGGGACATCAAGCACCAGCTGTTTGGTCAGACTGATCAATAATCTCTGTGTGTTTCTTTGTACCTCTCTGGCTGCACTTCTCTCTTGTAATTTTTCTCATCTCATTCATAGATTGTGAACATTTTGGAATCAGCTCCATGTGATAAAGATTTAGTTTGTGTTTGGGACAGGTGTTCGCTTATCCTTGCTGCAAATATTTGTGTCTACCACAGCAGTAGGACGAAAATGGCAGTGGTAACAATAATAATAAGCCTAGATCTGGAGGGGGATGATATGTATTAAATCTGACTGGGTTTCATGCTCTGTGTACGACTGGGTGCATCTGTTCACTATACAGCTCGTGTAGAGTGTTGCATTCCTGTTTTAAAACCAGAGACCGAGCTGACAACATTCACACTGCTACTTCATAATAAGGTGTCACATTATCTTCCTCCAGCTATTTCACACCTCCAGCTATTCCCTTCAGGAAGATTCTGAAATGAAATTAGTGTGGGGGTCAGGAAGGATTATCATGGTAAAGAAGCAATGAAAAATGTTTGAAGGAATGTTAACCAGCACTTTACACCTTTATTCCCTGAGGCAGAGGAGTGATCACACACAGTACACGTTTCTACCAATTCAACACAAATCATTCAGAGTGGCCTGGGCATCACGTTGAGAAGAAGAATGGAAAATACATAACATACATAAAATTATAATAAACTATCATAATGTGGACAAAACTGAATCTATCAAGACAGTAATTTTCATATATTCCAGTGAGCTGTTCCTCCACTCCTCACTCAGGGATAAATGTCAGAGCCCTGGAGAGCTACTGAGTGCAATTTGCCTTGGGTACCCCACTGTAGCTGCCATTTTCTCTCCCAGTATAAGCAGCTTCTTCTGAGGATTCCAACCTCTGGATCTGCAGACTCTGACAGCTGCCTCTCTGTTGTCAAAATGATTGACTTGACAGATCATGTCAATCCGTCTCTTAGAGTTTGCTTCATTAAAGAGTCCTCATTTCCAGAGTGAGCTCATTTAGGGTTTTTTTTAAGGTGTTGCAAGATTTTCTGTAACCCTACAAATCCAGACCATCTCCTAGTGAGCAGGGGTACCACCCACTAGGTGAGGTTTTTCAGGGTCTCATCCAACCTGTGCTTGAACCCTTCCAGGGATGAGGCAGCCACAGTCTCTATGGGCAACCTGTTCCCAGGTTGGGCAACCCAGGTGAAGCACCTTTATTTGCATAGGAGGTCAGAAAATTTTGTCTCTTACCTAATCATAAAGCCATTTCAGCTCTGTATTTAGGAGGGAATGGAGGTTTTCACATTTCATCCTAGTCCTGTAGAAATTGCACTCTGAATATTTAATGGTATTTTTTTCTGAATTAATATGCTTGGAAAAGCAATATGCAAGTTAAAAACTCTGGCTATATTTTAGCAATAAAAAACCAACAAACCACACACACACACTCAGATACACAAAACCCCCCCCCCAAAAAA
>VWZQ01002576.1:368509-446311 GCA_013397015.1 Myiagra hebetior | reverse complement strand
TTTTTTATTTTTTTTTTTTTTTATACTTCAGAGCTTTGGTAGAGTCAGCAAGCAAACTAGAAGACTGGGAGTATTTAATATGGAAAAGAAGTGAGATTGTGTCTGTTTCTTGACCCTCTAGTCTATCTGCCCCATCCTTTCCACCTCTGTATATAAACACCAAAGTAAAATATGCTGTTTAATGGGGGGAAAAAATACAGGTAACTAAAATATTTAGATGGAAATCTCTTAGGCAAGCTGCAAAACATTTAAGGTATTTTTCAGGTTCTTTGAATATTTGCTTCTACAGTTTTTTATGCTGGTGTCTAAATTCCTCCAGGTCTCCTCCTTTCACTGCCCAAAGATTTGCAGTGGCTACTGTTGGTGTTAACTCCATTGTAGAGCCTTAAATATAAATCTTGTTTATGCTTCTGCAGGTCTAACTCTTCTAAGAGAAGTGTTACAGCCACCCTAGGAGAATAGTTACAGCTTTTTGGTAGCTTGTGCTTTGATGAGATTCTGCAAAGTTCCCCTCCAGGGAACTGTGGGTCACTGTGTGGGCACAGCTGGAACCAACTGTGTTCAGGCAAGGAGCAAAGAATTGAGATGTTTAGATCATTTTTATGTGAATTGTTGGTTGCTGGACACTTTCTAAATAGAGAAAGGACCAAGTTAACTTAAGAGCTGTGTTTCCAAGCAGTGTGAAAAACTGAATCTGGGTGGACTGTTGCCACCTTCTAGCAGTAAAGCTGTTCTATCTTCACCTTGAAGGGAAGGATGCTTCAGCATAAGGAACATCTGGGATGTAACTTTAAATATGGTAGCAACAAAAAGCTGAAAGCACCAAGCAGTGGAAAACTATTTTTTTGCTCACAAACCCCTGTATTTGTAGATGAAGAGAGCTCTTAAAGTTATAAATTAAATTCATCTGTCACCGAGAGTGCCTTCAATGCCTTGTGTAAAGTAAAGAGGTACAGAGCACCAGCAGGACTTGCAGAACTGGGACCTTTTATTGAACAAATGAATATAAAGTCCCTGACTTACCCAGCACACCACATCACCCTGCACGTGTGCATTCACTGTGGCAAGCAAGCCTCTCACAAAAATGTACAAATTCAGTCTGGCATCAAAAATGTTCTCAATAGACACCCAAACTTTACAGCACTCAGTTCCATCAGCTTGCATTTACCAGCATGTCAAGTGCTTATGGTTGTTTCTTTCTGTAATTACTTTGGATGCCACTCTATGAATAAATGCAAGGAGAATCTTACTGACAGTTAAATCAGAAAGTTTATAGCATAATGCATTATTCTTGGTAAAGAATTAAATGCAAAGAAAAGACAGTGAAACAAAAGATTTTGTGATTGCTAATGAACAGTGTGCTCGGGCTATGTTCACCTTTCACGTGAGACACCACTTTAAAATTACATTCAGAAGTTCATTTGCATTCAAAGCAAAACCCATGTAGGTGATAGTGACTAGATTTGGAATTGTAATGTACATCTTGTGCACTTGGCAGGCTGCAGTCCCTCAAATTTGACTCTGCTGCTGCACTGCCTGGGCTGTGCCTTTCATCCATGGCAAAGGAAGCACCTCAGCAGTTCCCTCAGAACTTCAGAACTTAACACTGTCCTTGCTTTAAGTTCCTGGAAAGTGGGCAGAGAGTCTGTCCAGAAGCTGGAAGAATGGGCTTTATTTCAGGAACTGCCATAGCCACCATTCCTGTCCAATCTTCAGGAAATCCTTTCACCACAGAAGCTGGGTCAGATTTTTACTGGAAGCAGTTACTCCTCCAGAATTTTGGCCTCCTCAGAAATGTTTGTTTCTTTCTCAAGCTTAACACCAACTATTATTGGACCCTAAGAGATGGTTTGCCTTGTGCCATTAATAATTTAAACAGCAGATAAATAGACTGAGCAGCTACCATGAAACATTTATTAAGATTATTTCTTTGTGGCTCTCTAACTAAAAAACCCAGTCTCTGGATTCTTGATTTGTTTTAATTTATCAGAAAAGATGTTTTCCTTCCAGCAGAGCTGCTGAGAGGAACTGTGTGAAGGCAAGGGGCTTTGTGGTCACCAAAGGGTTTTCCTCATCTTGCCAAATAGGTTTCAATCCATCAGACTAGAAGGATCAAAACTTTGTAGGTTTTTGGTTGATTTTCTTTTTTAATACCATTGGGAGATTTCCTCATTAAAAGGAAATGTAGCTTTACTTTTCTGCACAACAGCATAGATTCAGGGTAAATTAAGTTAACAGGGTTTTAAAATGAAAATTTTATGACCTTAATATTTCTGTTACTGGCATGTTGTGCATAACAACATCCCGTAATATCATTAGAGAGGAGACATAAGAATGAATAGACTCCAAAATTCTCTAATTCGAACTTTCTTTTCTGTTTATTTTAGTTCCTAGTGTGTGCTGCCAACCTTAGTTTTTCATACAGCTGTTTCTAAGCTGTGTGCTGCACAGTCTGTTTGTGACAACTTGCTTTTGAATCAGGTCCATCAGGGGATTTTTAAAAAATGATGTCCCAGTTTTCTTTTGTTGTCTGTTTTGAAGATTGTCTTCCACATCTCCCAAGCCTCTCTCTGCATTACCCATGAACTGAAAGCAGCCACAGCCCTCTACACCTTTGCTTTCATGAAACTGAAGCACAGCTTTTCCCTGCAGAGCTGACAGGTGGTTCAGTGACTCAAAAGGAGCACCCTGTTCATAAGACTTTGGAGGTCTTTGAAGTTTTCCTGAGTGTCAGCCCTAGATCACTGTTTAGGTTGTGTTTCTGATGCACAGTTTTTGTCCCAACACTTGAATTATAATTTAGTTGCTCTCTAAACCTTTGCCCTATGAAAGCCATGAATTCCCTGATAGCTACAAACCAGGATTTCTCCAGATCCCACACAACTCCTCCTCAATGTGTGTGCCTGTGATCAAAATATGAATCTTTGGCAGTCCTCTTGCAAGCTCTGAGAATTATTTAGCAGAGGTGGTAAAAGGTTTAGTGCAGCTTTAATGCTCTTTCATCAATCCTCATTTGGTAAATATTCAGGAGACATTCTTCTTTTGATGGTTGAACAGCTCTAGAACAAACATCTGGTTCAAACAAATCTTCCAGTTTTCACTTTGTCATCAGTTTACAATCAATTAGAGACAGGCTTTTACCCTTTCCAATCCCCAGTGTCCTTTTGGTTTCTATTTCATTATCAAAGAGCTATTTTTTTTTTCTGTAAACTTTTTCAGAGTTGCTGTATGAGGAGATGGAAATGAGCATTGATGTGATTAAGGATGCCAATAAGCTTTAACTCAATTTCTTCAGAAGTGCTAGGTGCATGGCTGCTGTATATAATAAACTCCAAAGAAGTATTACATCTTATTTACACTTAGCCCTGCACAGAGCATTTGTACGTTAAGCTTAAGGGATTTTTCCTTCCTCTAAAGACAAGAATCAGCTCAAGGTTGAGAAGGTACCTGGATTTCCCTTTCACCTGGTCTTTTTTCCATCATGTCCCACAGGTTTCTTTCCTGCATATGGGGTATTTCATTCAGCTAGCATTATATTTTGAATGCAGCTTTTCTGAGCCTGAGACCTACCCTCTTCATATCATAAATCTTTGCTCAGTGTTTTTACAAGGGCTGAGCCCTCCCCAGCACTTTTATGATGCCTGCAGCCAGCATGAGGAGTCTCCCCTGGTCTGTGGCTCTGACTCCCTTCAGGTTCATTCCTTGTGGAATTTTGTCAGGGGCCACAGGAAGCAGTAAAGCCAATCCTAGGAGTTTCTGTTGCCATCATGAGCATAGGGCTGTATAAAACACAGTGTATATGTTAGGGGTAAAACCCAGGTACCTTCAGCAGAAAGGAAAGTCAATTTATCATGCAAAAAACTAAGAATGCAGACTGGGATTAATTAGTGGACATTGAGTGGATTAGAATCTGACAAAACCAGATCTGCCAACAGGTCTGTACCTTGGCTGTGAACAACCATTCATATGGAAAACAGAGGGAGTCAAGTTCTCTCTTCAGGTGTGTTTTTCCTTTGCAGATAAGTTTTACCTCTAAAAATAACAATTAAAAATCTATGGCAAAGGCTAAGGAACCCTGAGTTGTGCCCACATTTCTCTTTTCCAAAAATGAAAACATTGAGCTGTAGACGTGGAAATGAAAAATAACGAGGAAGGAAGTTCATCACAGTGATTAATCACCTGTCACTCATTTAAAACAGTGCAAGACCAGCAAGAATTCAGTTAGTCATGAAGACTTATTTCTCATTATTCACCTTAAATTTGATTTCAAAACTTATGTTTTCTGAGGAAAAAAAGTCTGATTTTTATCAGTATTTAAACTTACTGTGTTACAATGAGTTGTCCTCTAACCCTAAAGCTCAGATAGGATCAACAAACAGCCACAGTGGTTAGGAATGTTAAGTAGGTATTGCTGTAAAAAAAGTAGGATAACCTGCATATGGCAATAAATTTCTTCAGTATTTTTTAATTTAAGCACTAATTCTTTCTGGAAGGGGGCTCAGTGTGCTCTTGAGTCTGCATGTACAATAGGATACAATAGACTCAAGGTTAAAAAAGACAAAGACAAAGAAGTTTTAACTCTTCTAATTTATGTGAAGCATTTCAAGCAGCCTTGTGAGATATTACACTTCAGGCAGAATAAAATGAATTAATATAGTATCCACTTCTATCTAGGGAGGTAGACAGCATCAAAAGCATAAATAAGATCATACAGGGATGAATTAACTTATTCACCTTCAGATACACCATCAGTGGTCAGATTCAACACACACACGAGCACACACACACTCAAAGGAAAATAATACAGATGTGTGTTGGTTTTGCTGCTGTCCCTGTAAGGCAGACAGTGTTTAATGAATAAAATAAATCAAAAGCAAGGCTGCGTTTTAAAGCAAATATTTATTTGAACATTTCAATAAATAGCTGTGGTCCATTCAAATGGGGATGTATGAATATATCAAGAAACATCTGAATAACACAAATGAGGCTTAAAACTTCAAAAAATTTGCTATTTCCATAGCAGCTGGACATAGGAGTCAGCCCTCATTACTTTCATTTGCACCAACAGAGAGATGGGCCTTATTAAGGCCCTTATTAACCTTATTAAGTTATTCTCAGGCACTTCTGTATTGAAGGTGTTTCTTCATTAACAAATGAGTTTCTTTAGGATACTAAATGGAATTTTAGGGGTGGAAATGCAAGGCTACCTCGTTTTTCCTGGTAAACCATGACATGTATGATGAGTGTCTATGGCAGAGCTCTGCCTTAGGGTGTACTGCTGAGAGAAACCCAGGATCTGAAACCGCTCTGGCACAGGAGGGGTCCCGTGCCATGGCATCATTCCTTCCACACATTTTATCACGTTGCACTAGCAAAGTGTCTGCTCTAAACAGATAAAGGAGAAGCTCCTGTTTGCAGCTTCATCTGTTACTTTTTCTGACAATTCAGCTGGTGCAGAGGGGAGTAAGCAAGCCTAAGAATACAAAGACTTTTTGAGCCAGCACAGGAGCTGCTGCTTTAGGACAATTAGTCTGACAATAGCCTGACTTTGGTATGGTAACCATTTGCTAAGGGTTTGGTGTTTCAAGCAATCCTGGCCGTGTTCCTTTAAAAACAAGCCAGGACCTTTGTTCATGTTAAAGCCCATAGCTGCAATGAAATGGACTTCAGGGCACAATAATGTTAAAGCTCCATCACTGTTATCTGACAGGCACCGTCATTATGGGGACTAAGTGCCCCATGTTTCAGAGTTATGTTTTATGTGGACAGTGGTTGAGTCCTATCTCATTTCTCCAGTCTCCAGATAGTGGTTATGATAAATGGATGGCAGCAATCTTAAATTCATCATTATTAAAGTGTGCTAATGCACATAAAACCTCATAAGGACTGTGAGCCTCTGTACAGGTGCCCTGCTACTCTTTTGTTACTGGCAGGGAAACACCTCCATGACTTGGTTTCCTGGTGCTGCCCTTGCTTGACACAAAGTTAAACAGATCAAATCTGAATGATGCTGTGCTGTAACTACACATCACTATCATTTTACAGAAGGGCTTGAAATGCATCTCAAACAAACTCCAAATCATAAAAAACAAAAAGTGGTACTTATAGACATGGTGTATTACGTATTTCTGCTTTACAAAACAAAAAAAAAAAGCCTCTAATTTGTTGTGAGAAGTTCAAGAGAACCTTGGGCATAGATTTTGGAGGGGATAACAAAAATTATGTCCTCTACTAGGTTGACTTTTTGCCATAAAATGTCAATTGTTTGAAGCTGCTCACAAGCTGTAGTCTGAGAATAAGTCCTGAGGATATGAATTAATAAGCAGATGGTACAAGTAGCTTTCTGAAACCTGAAGGATACTTTCCAATGTCCCCATTTAATGCTCTTGGCTCTGTCATTAACTTCATCAAGAGCAGGATTCACTTCTGGCTGTTACTATTCCAGCATTGAGAAAGGTCCTTAAAACCTGGATTGCTTTGAAGAGTTCCAGGAGTTAGGAACTATTTGCATTTCAGTCCTTGACAGAAAAATAATCAAAACAAAAACATTGAGATTAATTTCTGCTTTATTTGGTAGTTGCAGCCAGTGGATTTTAGATTTTCTTTCATGTTTTTAAATGTCTCCGATATGCAGCTGATAATTTGAATTCTTTGCAGACCATAGAGAGCAACAAAAATATGAGATACTTAAATTAGAATTTTGTTCCATATTTGTGCATATCACTCCAGGGAAAGACAGCCTAAAAATGTCAGAAAAACATGTGAAACTGTTTTTTTATTTAATTAAAGTGAATACACATAAGGAATTGAGATATGACTGCAGACATTAATAATATCTGACTATATCTATTTACTGTTATTTGTAGTGCCACACTACTCTCCACACTGTCTGCTGCTATTTGGGAATGATATCTAAAACAAAATCTATATTACTTGCCTCCAAAAGTATAGAAATTACATTTCTGTATCTCAGAGTCCTGACCACTGTGTGTGAAGTCACAGTTCCACCCACAGGGGCCTTTTCCCCACCTTCATCAAACAGATATTAAGAATTATTTCTGTTTGCAGCATTTTCATTCTAGCAGCTGTTGTAGTCAGCACCTGCTTCCTGGTGACAGGGGTTTTCTTTTTTAATTAAAAATACTGGAATCTGTATCAGTGTATTTTTTCAGCTTCCTGATTTTAGAACTGGCTAGCTTGTAGTGCATGCAAATTAGTTCCTTGTTAAAGGAAAAATTTCGAATCCAATAACAATAACTCCAGTGGAATGGAAGGAGTGGTTTGTTCCCTTGAACTTCTGGGGGAATTCGACAAAATTAATTTTCTGACGCAACATCATAAACCCAGAGAAAGAAAAAACAAGCTTAGATAAATTAAAGTCTGTCACAGGCCACAGTGCTAGTGTTGAATTGGACAATTAATTATGTAGTTTGTGCACATCATAAACAGTGAGCAGCTAAAAGGATGATGGCTCAATAAAACAGCAAGAAAGACCTCAGAGTGAATCTTTTATCAATACTTCTCCCCTGTGACCCTTGTTTCACCCAGCACCATCGTAATGATGTGAAGAAAGAATCTGAGTGCCAAGACAGCCAAACCTACTCCCTGTTCTGACAACTAGGGCTTTCTACCACCAGGGAAATTAAATAACTGGATGTGGTCAAATAGAGAATAGCAGGGGTAGCCCTTTAAGCTTATTAAGTCTCATTATGCACAACTGCATGCACGAGCAAGCTGTCCCAAAATATCAATGCATTTGGAGGAGCACTTTGTTCTCCTGATATCAAAGAAAGGCAATTCATGCTGCTCTTGTACACAGAATTTAGGAATGCAAGGCTGAGAACTCGCTCTGTAAACAGAGCCTCACTTCTATATGATTGCCAGGAAGGGTCTGAAACAGCTAAAAGTGCACTTTCCACTTTTTTTATCTGTATCTCTGCGTGGATGATGTTTTCCTTTTTCCTTTTCTCATTCTGAGACTTCATTTAGGTGTTATTCTCCAAGAGGATTTCTGTTCTGTCCTCTGAATGCACAGATCTCACTGAGCTGGCCTCCAACAAGACAGCTCAAGTACTGATTATGCTGTAATTGGAGGTGTTCAGTGCTCAGAGCAAGCTGCTCAATCTGCCTCTGAGGAGCTGTGTGAACGTGTCCCAGCTGAGCTTTGCACTGCACTGGCTAATTTAAAATTAACCTGGCTACCTGAACTTCAGCTGCACTTTTGGTTGGGGAACAGACACTCCTGAGGGCTGCAGTGTGGTACTGAGTGGCCGTGCCAGTGCATTTTCAGCTTCTCCCTTTGGCAGCTGAAAACTCCTTAAATCAAAGTTTTGTTAATTTTAACAGAAGAAACAAAGTATGTGGTTGAAAAGTCCTAAGACTATTGCTGTTCCTGGATGGGTAAATCAAGCAGACCTCAGTTCCATAATATCTTCTGCAATTGTCTATTACATAATCTGGCTCTCCCTACGAAATCACTCTTGAAAACATGATCATATATTAATTACCCTTCTTCTGTTGCATTCCTGGCCATTTTTTTCTGGACAAAATTTGGCCAGGTGTTTCTTCAGAAAAGAAAACATTTGGAGCTAAAGTTCAAACATTCCTCTTTAATGAGAGCAAGGCTTGTAAAATTTCGTCTATCTTTTGCTTCGTGCTTGGTTCTATCTCATAGTGCTGCAAACTGAAAAATGCACATCCCAATAATCACATCCTTCCCTACTTTCATAAATTATTATAAGAAAGTTTCCACCATCCAGTATCAGTTCAGCTGAAAAGGAGAGCAGACAATCTGTTAAGGATAAGGTAAGTATTTGAGAAAAGGGATGTGCCATTGTATTTGGACTAAAGAAAAAGGTAATAACACTGCTAAATTGCCCTCTGGAGCATTGCAGTATCCTAAAAACTCTCTAGCAAAGGGCAGAAGGGGAGCTGAATTCCAGCTCATAAAACTTGTGTGTAGCAACAAATGTTTTTTGACCCCTTAAGAGATTCTATGCTTAAAAATATTTGGTGTTACTGTGTTTTTGCCATTTTCTTGTTATGTTGGCTGAAAACTGTGGAGTCAACTACCTTCTCCACCATTTGTGACAACATGATGGGGTGAAACTGCAATCATTGGGTGTTTGATGGAACATCTGAGATGATCTTATGATCTGATGGCGGCTGGAGGGAGAATCATTTGCGATCATTCAACAGCCTCAGGGAAAGTCATTGAACCACAGACAGAATTCTTTTTCACCTTTGTTGTGTCCATCTCTCTCTCCTTTGACTGCCTACCCTATAAAAAAATGCCAACACACTTCTTTTTGTTTTTCTCTTACCAAATAGTTAGAAGGTTATTTGGGACTCTTAAAATAGCTGGGCAGAGGCCACCTCAGCAGCTGATTAGCAATACATCAGGTAAAAACTTTTATTATTAGGACTGTGTACACGTTCCTCAGTGGAAAGCAGGGGCGGGTTTGTTTTCCAAGCTGAACCCCCTCTGGCTCAGGGGGGTTGTTGCAGCAGCTGGTGGAGAGAGGAGCAGGAACAAACACACTGTGGCTGTCCTTGAGATGTTCACCCGGGGCCTGACTCGTACCCACCACCGTGTCTGTCAGGGCACCACGTGCCCAGGCTCCCTTCCTGAATCCTCATCACTCATGCTCCAGGATGGAGCCAGGAAGCAGCCAGGGCCAGGTCTGTGAGAGGAAAGTTCTCATTCCCCTGGTCTGAAGGCAGCTGGTATCCATGAAAGCCAGGATGTGGCAGAGGGGCTGCCACAGATGGCTCCTCTTCTGGCAAACCCCACCCTGCTGCGTTAGCCAGGCTTTGGTGGCACGGCCGATGTCAGAGCTGCTCTCCTCAATGCTCCTGTGGGGCTTCTCCAAGTGTGGGGACAGTTAAGGGAGCTGTCCCAGGTAGCTCAAGGCAGGGTTGAGCAAACAGAAGAAAACCAAAATAAGTGAAAGTCTGTTTTGATGGGGTCCTAGTGAGTACCAGGGCAAGTGGGAGATGGCAGAGGCAGCTGCATCAGACTATCGCCGTGTGAAAGATTAAACCCAGTGAATTTTTGGAGATTATGGGGAGTTAAGGATGATGACAACTTCTTAGAACTCCTTCCTACTGCCCAGAGCCCAGCTTTCACCTCAGGGAAGGGCTTTAGTCCATTCCTGCCTCACAAAAAGCACCCCTTCTTTCAGCCCTCCTTCCGTGTCTTTTCAGAGGACGCTATTCACCTGTTCTGTCGTGCCAGCACAACAGGGTGGATAACAGACAGAAGACTTTTGGGAAAGGGAGGTCCAGCAGCCAAGGATGTTCCAGTGAGCACTGAGACATGGCAAGAGCTGCCCATTCAGCAGCAGGCTGTGGAGGAAGGCACTGCCCACCCCTACTGTGAACTCCCTCCTTGCAATTTGACTTTGCTGTGGGTGGTGCACAGCACAGTCTGGGAATGAACGAGGCTGGGTTTTTCTCAGAGACAGGGACAGGGTAAATATTTGAGTACCTTTTGGGTTATTACAAAACCTGCAAGATTTCATGTAGAAGCTTTTGGAAGTTTACGCCTGGTGCAGTTTGGGTGTGGTAGCTACTCTCTGCTAGGAAATGGAGAAGGTTCTAAGGCTTTTACATGAGCAGTGCCCTGTGGTTAATTTACCCATTTTGCTTAATTGATGACACCACACAATTCTGCAGTGTCTCAGACAAGGTTTAGCTACAGAAGAGGTGTCGAGGTGTCGTATTGGCATTTTCTGGCTACTTCTTTCAAAGGGTTTTTTTTTTTTTTTTTTTCCGTAAAGCCAAAGGTTTCTAACAATTTGTTACTTATTCTGTGAACAAAGAAACCTTAAGTTATCTGAATAGGAATCTTGAACCTTTTTTTTCCCAGTGTGAGTGATACAAGGCAGCTAACACATGTGCCAGATGTAATACTTGCAATCATATTTTTTTCCTTTTAAAATTTGAATATGGTTTTTAACAAGAGAGATTTGTTTTTCTCCATTTTACACATTTTGAAAAGTGATTTCTTTTTTTTACAGAGGATCAATTTGCTTTAAAAAGTCACCTTTTTAATCTTCTCATCAACATCATCATCAGCATCACCAATAATTCTGTCCATGTACAAAAAGCCAAACATAACCAAGCCAATACCATTGTCAATCCATATAAATCAATGCCATTTCACCCAGTTTCAAAAAATAATATTTTCACTTTTCTTACTTAAAATCTCAGAGCTACTTTACCTGAAGGGAAGGAAAAGAAAGGGAAGGGGAAGGAAGGGAAGGAAATGCTTTCTCTGTTTTCCATGTTATCTAATTACAAGCATGAAAAATTCAGGAGGGAGGGAAAAATAAAATACTTAATACCATTCTCATTTTCAGAATTCAAAATGAAACAAAATTTCTTCAGAATTCTGTAATAGTGGTACAACCAATGTCATTTGGAAAAATAACTGACTTTTGCTGAAATTAATTTCTAACTGGAAAGGTAAAAATATACAATGTGGTGGTTAAGACCTCTCCTCTCTGCCTTTCTCCCCTGTCCCAGTCTTTGTTAAATCTTGTTTCCAGCATAAAAACAGCAGTTTTATTTCTGTTTGCTATTCTGCTGTTGGTACTGCAAAGCAACAGTGGAAAAGCTAAATACATAGCTCTAAGGAAATATAAGGAAAACTAAATACATAAATATAGGAAATAATTTGGAGAAATTCAGAATCAGGATGTATCTACACAGTGCAGTAAAATGCTCAGATCTGATACCAAGTACCATTATGAAGGGCATTTATGTTCACAGGTCCCAAATGAGTGTGTTAATGACCTGTGTAAGAGTCTAGCCTGAATTGCACCATCTCTTTTCCAGGGAAACTTTTTCTCCACAGTTACTCCTGAAACAGAAGAGAATTATATTCTGCCCAAACTCTTCTCCTTTTTAAAAAATCTACTAATATCTCCTTTGTCTTGCCTCTTACAGGAGGTCATAAAATATTTTGTCAGTGATTCATGAGAAAGACATATTCCAAGTCGCCTCATTTCTGATTGTTAATTTCCTCATCCGTGTGGAAGTGGGAGCAAATTACTCCATGCACTGAGACCAGCAGCAGCTTCCTGCCATTTCATATGTCCATTAAACATGTCGGAGTGGAGGCAGTAATGGATGAATATTGACAGTGCAGGAGTTTGGTGTGGTTAATTAACGAAGATGAGGTGATAATTCACAATTCATCCATGCCACCCAGAGAAAGTCGAGTGGCTGGAGCAAACCTCCTCTTGAAACCAGTTCTATGTGACAGAGAAGCCTGGATCCAGGTCTTGTAGCCTTCCCATGAGTTTACCTTCCTGTATTTCCACTCTTCAGACTGACATCTTTATCCACACAAATACCCAGTCCATGATGACAGGGCCAATTGCTGGAAAAATTAGCTTTAGTGTTAAGCAGGCGGAGCGGGTTCCAGCCTGTTCTGGAAAAGGCTATCCCATATCCATTCCCTGTAATTCCCTCCCTCCTCATCTTCCTTCTCTCAGCAGTGGCAGCAGCCTGAGCTTCCAGATGATGTTTTTGGGCTGAATTTGTGGCTGGGAACTTGTTCTGATTTCTTCCTGAACAAGCTGTTGCTGGGTGTTGGTTCAGACAACAGGCCATCTGTTTGTGCTGAAAGCTCCCAGTTGACAACACAGAGAATCACAGGAATAATACCAGAAAAGTACTGTTTTATAAAGCCTGGAATGAAGTTTTGCTAGATTTCAGTGAAGGAGTTTAGTAGAGACAACTGAAAACAGACTTCTGACATTTAAACCCATTGTCCTTCTACCCCACTTTAGTGTGCTGTCTCACTAATTCTCTGGGCTGTAGGGTGACAGTTCCTGCTTTGTGTGTAGGCCTGGAATTAGATAAAAACAGGGGGGAAAATGACAGGTTTATCTAAGTTTCTGATAACTTACTGCCAGCTATCTCATACTGTTTTTGTCATGGCTATTCAAGTCTGTCCCACCCTTGGAAGCCCACCTATGAAAAAAGTTTGTTTCCTCCTTATTTTGAATCTAGCATTAGACTTTTTCAGCTTTTCTCTTAATCCAGTAGTTTACTCTTGTAAGAGAATGCAAACTTTCCCCTGATATACCCCTCACCATGTAAATCAGGGCTTCATTTTCCCATCAAGTCCCTTGATCCTCCTCAGTTCTGCTCAGCTAAAACACTTTTGGCTCTGGTTGTTCCCTCTACTCTTGCGATTAGGCCCTTCAATAAACTCTGCTTCCTCCTGGAACTCGTGATAACTTGTTGAAAAGGCATGAGGCAGGAGCAATCCACAGATTTTAAACTTGCTGACCACTGAGTTGATCCAGAGATGACCTTTGCAGCTCTGTGATGTGGAAGGGCTTTGTTCACCCTTTCAGTGTCCCTGGTGACCCCAAGGCCAGGGTAAGCAGCACCAAAATCGATGTGCACAGACTCAGGATCCCTCATCGACCAATTGTGCTCAGGTACGGCGTGGAAAGTGAATGCAAATGAGTATTAACTTAGGGGATGAGATGTGAAAGCAATGAAGGAAGGCCAGAGTGGGGTTTGACCTATTTAATCTGTGTACTGTAATAGCCTTTTGCAGAGGCTTCTGTAGCTTTACTCCTACCCTTGTGATTCCCTTGGCAGGAGCATTAGGAAGGCTTACTCTCAGTTAATCAAATTTTCAGCTGATATGTAGGGGTTTGCCTCACACACTCGTAAGTGATTTGCTCTAGATAAAGTCTAGAGGGAGGCTAATTCAGTTTAAAGTGCCCATTTCACAAGTTACCTCATCTTTGTTTCCCAGAAGACTTCCTTGCTTATCCATATTGACTTCTAATTTTATCCACATCTTGTGGGGGGTGATTAACTGCTCAATCCTCACAACAGTTTTGTTCTGCCGCCTTTTGCTGTCTTTGGGCCTGTTTTCACTTTCTGTCTGCTTCTAGAAGTTCAGACACCAAGCTGAAAACATTTCTTTGAAAAGCATGTGACCCTGTTTTTCCTGTGAAGCTGAGGTCCCTTTTCCATACCAAGATGTGCTTCCTTTACACTCTATTAACCCCCTCTGGAAACTGCAATCCATTGAGCTTCCCTGTAAACTTCGGTCAAATTGAACTGTACCTTAATATAAACAATCATATAAAAATAAGTAATTTATAAAGAAAACTCTTTTATCAGATGCCTACCCAGTCTTCTCTCCCCAGGTTAGACAGCGCAGTGGCTTTTGTTCATGTTGCTCAAAGCTAGTCCTTCCCAGTGGAATGCAGCTGTGCTCTTCCTGCAACCCAAGCTGCTGTGGGACTTCTGCAAGGTCTTTGTATCCTAAAATACTTTGTCTTGGGACTTTTCAATGTAAAATACTTGAAATAATGTAAAGGATGTATCAGAATCTAAGAGAGAAATTCATTTTGTCAGTAGCCTGGAGCGGAGAGGCACTGCAGGCCTGACAACAGGACCTGAGGTCTTGTGAGGAGTTGTTGCTGATGTTAGAAGACTTTCTAGAATTTTATTTGGCTTTCCCATTAAAAACAGAGCTGCTCATTCAGCCTCCTAACTATTCCCAGAATTTTTTTCAAATTTCATTTTAGGGGAATCTCTCTGTTCAGCACCAAAAGAGAAGCTAGCAATGAACTTACAGACTTTGTGGAAGGTCAGGAATTGCAATGTAGTCATCATAAAGAATGAGTACATAAAGTAACATTAAGGAAATCTACATGAGACTGTTTTTCTTAATTTTATTGAGAGAAGTGAATAAAAAGAGGCAAATCCCCAACTGCTATACATGGATTTAGGTCCTGCCATTTTATGACTCAGTGAAAGGATACAGGAAAATAAGGTTTAATTATTTCACTGAGTAATTAATAAAGCCATGTGGATTTCTTATTAAGTTTATTTTCCTTCTAAGGTACTACCAAGACTGATAAGATTCTTATTTTAACACTGTGATATATTAAAGGCTTTAGAAATATTAATTAGTTCTGAGTCACAAAGAGCTGGCATTTGCTTTTGTGCAATGTTCTCCCACAATCCATGGTGATGAAGAATAGAGTCTTCAGTGAGACTTGTTAATTACAAAGGGTAAGTCTCCTCATCCCCATTAATGAATGGCAGCTTTCTGGAGTTTATGCAACCTCAGTAGTGAAGCACTTAAACCTTGGCTACCTCCTTGGACTAAAATATATTGGAAATTTTGCATTTCAGTTAAGAGGGCCCATGTGGTTTTTTGCTGTTAAGACTCAACTGGAGTTAGGCAAACTCATCCAAAAGTGAGTCCTGAACAATGCTTAGTTTATTTACCACAGAGCTTCACAATAATAGAGAACCCTATTATTACAGACCTTTGCAAACTCTGGACACCTTCTCTGTAGTTGTGACTCAGGCAAAAGAGGAAAATCAGAGGATTTCTTCTGCCAGTTTCCTACTCTCACCTAATGAGGGATAAAGAGGCCACAAAGGCAGAAGAGAGGAATTGGCTGGGTTGCATTTGAAATCCCCAAGCTCTGGGACCTCTGCACTCCATCCCACTGCACAGGTTTCTCAGTTTTAGTCTCTGGATGTTCCTCCCTCGTCCAAAAATAACTTCAAACTAAATGTTCTAGTGCCCTGGAGGATTTTCGTCATCTCCAGCTCAACAACTGTGGGGAAAAAAAGCCAAAAACAAAACCCCTCAAAATGCAAACAAAGCCCCAATCCCAAAACAATGATACTAAAGAAATATTTGATGGTTCTTAGAGATCAGGTACTAGCACCAAATGCTCTGCCACTGCATGCAGAGGGGTGGTCCAACAGGAGGATATGTTTCGCACAGAAAGGGTGATCAAAAATTTGCAAAGCAACAAAACCAGCACTGAGACCTTTCTAAGAGCACACAGCACCTCAACACTGGATCTTAAGAGAAGGAAAATTTCCCAAATCTCACCATGCTCACTTGTTATCGTTCCTGGTGTGATTCAGACTGAATTACCTATCACAACTGTTATGTGAACGGTTACTCTGTTATTTAACACACAGGTTTTCACAATATCTGACTGCACTTTCTGTAAATATTCCGCCTGCATCCATTTTGGCCATTCTTATGAGAGGTATTAAAGGTGTGCCTGTCATGCTGCAGTTTGAAATCACAGAGATACAGGGAAAATTAGCATTATTCACATGCAGCAAAACTCAAAGGAAAGAAAGAGAAAAAGAACCTGCTTTTGCACACTGAGGAATTTCATTATGTTTTCTTTTGAGGGAACAGCCCTTTGAACAAAGAGTTGTTGTAAGCACAAAATGCAGCAATATGAAATAACCCTGGTTTTATTTAATATATGGGGTTTTTTAATAGCCTTTCTGAGTTTTATTATAAAAAAAAAATTGGAAGACTAAAGATTAAGATCGATTTCAAGAAGCAAGATGTCACCATTTAACACTCTTTTCAGAGGTGTAACTTTCACCTCATTCCTTGGCCTTGAGCTTGCTTTAAATAATGAAAATCAGGAACATCACACAGGTCAGTGAAATTCTGTCAGGGTAATGGCAAGGCAAGCCCTCAGCTCCCTAGTGAAGAGTCACCAATCCCTCACTTACATTTTATAATTTGAGGATTAAACAGAACATGCTTATGTTTAAAATCAGTTTGGAGAGAGCTGTGGATATGTCTATTAATTATTTATTACTTCTCTAAACTTGCATAGTTAAAACTAATTTTAATGAGTGAGAAGTTAGCTTAGACTTCAAGAGCTTAAATTTTATCTGTGATGTTCCTTTGGTGTTCTCAGATTTATGCATGTATTTATAATCACTTTTGGGCAAGAGTCTGAATGATCTGAGTGTGTTCATTTGAAACAGAATTATCAGCCAAGACAAACCCCCAAAACCCTAGGAAATATCTTTGTATGTCCATATATTTTAATAGTGGTTAGGATTTCTAGAGGAAAAGCCACTGAGGCATGGGAAGGAGGGGTTCTTTAAAATGTAATTGGAGTTTTGCATATAAAGAGGAGCTCACTGAACTTTCCTCTTGGCATAAAAGGAGCACAAATATTAGCCCAGCTTTTAAATGAGGTTCCCTAGCACAGTTAATTCTGACCCATGACTAGCTGCAGTATAAACAAACACTGAAAATAATCTTATGAAGTGGGGAAACTGGGGTGTTGCCTATCTACTTAGTCAGGGCTTTATATTTATTATTTCTGACAACAATAATAAAATGGCATTCATTTTCCAATTAATATTAGCATGAATATTGACTTATGCTATTATGTATATCAAGACACAAAGAAGAAAAGCTTTCCTGCTGCTTTACATAATTGAATAATGCTAGTTTAACATTTGCTGAACCTTTAGGGAAGTATAATGAATTCTGCAAATACTCAGATTTACATCCTGGAAACAGAAACAACTGGAAAATTTTAAAATTAATCTCTTGTTTTTCATGCAAAGCAATGTTGACTTTCTTAAAAAAAAAAAAAAAATCTGGGACTCTGCATTCCTGTCTGTAAGAAAAAGAAGAGTCTAGATTATTTTTCAACTAGACTATTTCACAAATGATTTGTTTTCTTTGAAATCTGTAACTCTTGTTTCCTGGTTGTGAATTTTATTGTAGATAAAAAGTAAGGGGAAATAAAGTCTACAAAGCTTACACCAAGCAAAACAAACCAGGCAATCTTCTCACCATAAAATATCTGGAAATTCATGAATAAGCACAGGTTAACTTGCATCTTTTCTGCTGCTGAATGTTGATGTCACTATGCTGGACTGCTTTCAAAAACAGAGCTGGAAAGACATTTGTGTATGAGATAAAAGCGCAACTGCAGCTCCATTTTCGAGTTGGAAAGTTAATACCTTTTTTTGAAATCTAGGCTTTGATTCCTCTGTTCTCTCTGTCCTCTCCCTCACACCTGGCAATAATTCTGATATGGGTAGCTGCAAGGGAGCTCATGTTAGTGAAAAAAGGTCTATTTTTTTATTTGAATGAAGATAACTATAGATCAAAGAGTTTGACAGAGATGGGGGCTGGTGCTACATCATTCCAATCACCAACTGTTTGCCTTTCTGAAATACAGCTCCTCATTCATGAGGTTCTCCCCTTTATTTTTTTAAAACGCCTCCCACAAATCCAAGCAGTCAGGATCATCCCAGGGCTGGCTTTGCCCTTCCTCCCAGCTCAGCTTCAGACAAATCTCTGCTTCCAGGTTCCACTCAAAGCTGCCACTGCTGATCTCGTCCTGCAGCCTGGGCTTTGTGGAGAGTTTGACACCTCTGAGCCCGACAGAGGTGCTGTGAGAAGCCCATCAGAGGATCTGATATTGCCTCTGATTCCCCTACCTGAGAGTTTGCTCAGGGCAGTGACTTTCCCCAGGCTGTGTCTTCCCCGACCTTTTCCTCCTCCTTGTGCTCCTTCACTCCCAGGCTCAGAATGCAGCCTTGCCACAGCAAAATGCTGAGTGAAAAACGCACTGGTGACGAATAATAATTGATGTAAATGAAGCCTTCCCACTCTACCTTTTCCCTTCTCCTAGAGGGCTTTTCTTCTTAGGCCTCCTGGCTTGTTGCATTAATAATTCATAACCAGTGTGCTTCCTACAGGCTCACTGGAAGCAAACTCACACAATGCCACTTTTCCACCAGTGTTCATCAGAGTGGATTTTCTTAAGAGCACGGGGCTTTGCAAAGCACAAATTCTTCATTTCTGTGGTGAAAAACCTGTAGAGCTGTGATCTGGATTAAATTGATTATTGACACCTTCTCTGCAGGGTTTAAGATGTGCACAGGGCAAGGAAGGAGGGGTTTTTTGGAACAAATTAATATAGAATTAATATACGTGACAGATCTGCACCTGTGGGAAGCCACATCCCTGTGAGACAGAGGTTGGCTTTTCTTTTAAACATTTCTTTATAACTTGTAAGGAATTAGCAATTCATCTTTAGTAAAATATTGACAGTAATTAATTGTATTGGGATACTGGGAAAAACTTGACTGGTGGTTCAGTTGTTTTAAGTCTATAACAAAAAAAACAAAGGAAATTTTTACATTTTCAAATTACAAGTTAACAAATTCTTTAGCTCCTATTGCTAAGTAAAGCTTTCTAATAACACGTATTTCAGAAAACTGGGAAAGCTTGGTACAAAAGGATGGTTTAGCATAATTGGACAACTTTGTAAAGAGAGATGTTTCCAGAAGAAAAAGTAAAGAAGAGTTGTGAAAACGAGACAGAACCCAGCAGGAGCAAGCAAGTTTGTCTAGGTTAGTACAGCAAATAAATTTGGATTATAGAGTTAGATGTGCTTGATATTTTGGTCATTTACACATCACATTATTGATGTTAAGAAAAACCGTGAGAGGCATCATTAGGAGGTCAAACTCTATAATGGAGATTATGGATCCTGGGAATGTTTTCTGCCCAGATTCCACTTTCTGCTGCAGACTGGCAAAATCACAACAGAGAGTGGCTGAACCTGGACTCCACAACGTCCCAGCACAGAGCAATGGGCAGGCACAGAGAGGAGCCCAGAGGAAAGAAAGGTTGAAGTAAATGAGCAGCTCCCAAAGCCCGGGAATGGCTGAAAATGAGGCGGAGAGGAGAGGAGAGGAGAGGAGAGGAGAGGAGAGGGAAAATAAATAAATCTTTGAGCCTTTGACAGAATACAACCCTTCTGTCAAGATAATATTTATATCAGGTAGACTCAATGCTGGGACCTAGTCCTCAAGAAGTCCTTGAGAATCTGAAAGCTGTCATTTAGCTGGACAATTCCTTTTGCAATAGCAGCCATGGGGTAGCCAGTGTCTGTTTGCTAACCAAGACTTTTTTAGCTGGAAAAAAGGATTTAGCCAATTAATATTAGTTTTCAAACCCCAGCCATCACGGAGTAGTCAACTCAGAAAGCAAAATAAGGAGTTGAGCTAAAGCACTGATACTAATGGTCTCACCAGCATTTAAAAGAGTTATAACATGACTCTGCTTAAGCTCTGCATCCCCTGGGTTCTGTTTGTTGTCAGAAAGAGGCAGCAGAGGCTGAATCTTATCCGCTTACAGCAGGAGTGCACTTGTTTTCCTCATTAGGAATTACAAAACTGAACAGCAAACTCGACTCTGTCAGGTTTGTTTCATAATGCTTCCTCTCAGTTATAACTTTCCTAGCAAAGTTTTATAGTTCTTTGGCCTCGCCCAAATCCCTCTTCAAAGCTCTAATAAAAGGAAAAACAATAATAAAAGAGTTAAGTTTTAAATCCCAGCCAACCCCGGTGTGCTGCTGGAGAGAAGAGAGATTAGAAAATAATTTTCACCACATTGTGACAACAAGAAATTGTTTTTCACAAAAATTAAAATACTGTACCTACTAATACAGTTGCAGGAGACTTATCTACAATCCACAGTAAGAAAAATACTGGGGATTACTTCTAGATGTTACTGTTATATTAAATTGAGGGCTGCAAGTGAAATAGAAGCAATTCACACCCACGTGAAGCATGACAAGACTGAAGATAAGTCTAGGTAACATATTAGGTCAGGATCTGAAGCAATGTATTTTACAATGTTGTGCAATCTGTAATTTTCATAATTGCAGCTAAACGTTCAGATTCTAGGTGTGTTGTAAGGATTTGAGGGTTAGGGGGAAAAACATATTTTGTTAATTTAGTTATATAAAATAATACTGTTTTAAAAGTAAAATTAGGTCTAAATATTTTATGCAGGAGCAAATCACAAATATTTAGACAGGAAATCAACACTATTAGAAGGTTTCATCTAAAGCTCTTTCAGTAACCTTGTTCTTTCCACTTCTTTCAACTTTCCAGGCTAAAAACCTTGGGTTTGCACAAAGTGAAGGTGGAATGACAATCCAGTGCAGGGGCATACAGAGAGAGAGAATTGTGAGCTGCTTTATTTTGGGTAATAACTCCTTTTTTGGGGTACATAACTCCAGAAGACAGGAATTCTGGACTCTGGCTCTGTGGAAATGGGGTATGGATAAATTATCCCTGCACCATCTGCCGTCTTTGCAGTAATTCAGGTACCTACAAAAGCAAAACAGAACATGAGGCTTGACTTAAGACAGTCCCTTCCACCAGCTCCAAATTTTCCAGAAGGAAGGGACAGGTGGAAGTGTCAGGCAGGCTGTTATCTCTCCCCATGCCCGTTTTTGTGCCTAGTTAGCTGCTGTCACTGAGAGCAGGACCAGTGTGAGCTCTCTTCTCACCTGGTTCAAGCTCTTTCCTGCCTTTTTTCCCTTGCAGCCAGGGATATTTTGGCAAGCAGCACTGATCTGTAACCACAGAAAGAGGGAAAAGCTGCTCAAGGGCTGTATGGCATGGAATGAACATAAAGGGTTATTTAAAAGAATTTTTAATTTCAAAGAACCTCAATTTAAAAGAAAGTTGTTTTCTACTATTGCATTTACACCTGTGATCACAGGTACTTCAAAGTAGGGACAGGAAGGCTGAAATATGTACCCCTGCAAAATGTGCACATTGTGGTGAATGAACAGGAAATCTCAAACCAGAAACATGAACAAAAACTTTCTATGGCTGGTTGTCAGCCTCAAACTTAGCAATGTTTCAGGGGTGAGGAATTTCTTGTCATCAAATACTCATCCCTTCTAACTACACGGATTAAAGATGAATTAATGGCTGAAAATAAACAGCAATCTTGAAAAAAATGTGATATTATGGCTGTGGGATAGTTTTGTTATAAGGTTTTTGTGAAGTTTTGGAAACGTGGATGCACATAGACAACCTCTGAAGTGTTGGTTCTTCTCTGGCTTATGGCATTCCTTTTGAAGTTCTTAGAATCACTGGATGAATGTCAGTGAGAATTAAATAACTACTGAAAGGAAAATGTGGTAGCAGAGTGAGGCAGATTTGGTTTAGAAGCTCATAATGAATTTTAACAAAAACAATAGCAGTCCTCTGAACCTTGCCTGGCTTTCAGTTATTAGGGAAAGAACTGTTCTTCCAGGCACGACTTGCAAAATCCCATTTGTTTTCAGCTTAGCCCAGGGGAAGTTATCAACATTACCCTCCCATATGTATTGCATTAAACACTTCAAGTCACTTCAGTAATGCTTGCAAGTTTAAAATTAGATTCAAGACTGGAATGATTTAAAGGTCTTTAAAATGAATGAACCATGAGATTGCTTTAATTGTTTTAAGTATAATCATCTGTATTTAAAAATATTATTCCTAAAACATTCAATTTTGGCATCCAAGAAGATAATAATTTGGCAGGCTCTTTTTATATTAGGCTTAATAAAATCACTTAAAATCGAATGTTCAGAATAACCAGTGACTTGCAGCTGCCTAATTAAAGACATTTTGGAATGCCATTATCATAAAGCTTCCTCAATATCAAAAATTACATCATTTGGGCCCCACAAAATTGTAGTTTTGTTGAGATATGGTACCACAGTTATGGTGTAAATCGGTATCTAAATTACTTGGAAAAATGTTATGGAAGTGGATCATTTAACGCTCACCTGACTTTTGTAAAGCCTTTCAAGGACCTCAGTGCAGCACCCAAGCAACAATTGTGTCATGGGCTTCAAGTTAATTAGATGACCAGGCTGTAAATCTTAATTAGCACAATGCCATAATGTGTAGGAAGCTCTGTACTGCCACTAACCCCAGCCTTCTTGAGGAGAACAGAGGGAATGATCTGGTAAAAATTCAGTTTGATGGGGTTGCACAGAAATTCCTGAAGCAACACCCACAGAGTTTTGAAACAGTGAATTAAGGCAGAAGGAAATGAGAGCAATTGTCCACCATCAGCAGCTGTTTTGCTGCGTGCAGGGTAAATCCTTTCAGCACAACAATTTAAATGCTGACAGTGGATTTATTGCTCTGATGAGGAGGATGGGTGGAAGGAATAAAATAAACTCCTTTCCCAGAAAATTTCACCTTACATTTGGTTTTTATTCTGCACTGAGAGGTGGGGAATGAGAGGTGCAGAGGAGGTGCAGGTTTCCATATCTCAGTCAGAAAGGCCTGACAACAAATGGCATAATAAAAAAAGCTGGTTTATTATGGCAGGATAAAAGGAATACAGGTAATGAGGAAATTTTACATGCCTTCAGGTGCTGGGAATGCCACATTCATGCAGCATGAGAAAGACCCAAATAAATACAATAACAAAATGCACACAGGGAGGGAGAAAGGCCCATCACACCTCTATCTGTGCATATGCAGGGGTGGATGTGTGGCCAAAAGCAGTGAGCTAAGTGTATGAAATGCACTTTTTCTGCAGGAGGGCACAGAGCAAAGCTTTGACACAGCCTGTTATAGGTTTCAGCCCTCATATTTCTCCCAGGACACCCCCCAAGCCCGTGACAAATTACTTGTTGACAAATTGCGTGTCAACAAACTGCAGAACTCAAAGATGTATGGCTGGAACGAGTCAGATTCTCTTGAATATAAACAGGTCTCATTAAGGCTGTCTGTAAATTTTATGTCTGGCCAAAAAAAATGAGTGAGTATTGGGATAGCCTCAAGATAAGCATAAAAATGTGAATGGAAAGGCCACTTTTTTTTTTTTTTTTTCCTGACAATAGCAAGAAATGGAACACTAGGTAATTTTAGAGCAGAAAATTTTAGTGCTGGAAAGTCCTTTTGAAATAGGCAGTAGAGCTTCCACAGTTCCAGAGGACCAGAGGAGAGCTATATTACTTCATTTTTCTTATTGGTATAAAACAATAAAAACAAACAAACAACAACAAAACCAACATGAAAACCCTGTCAGATGAATCCGGATTTTCCCCAGCCACAACAAAGCTCTGCAATGAAGATTGAAGCCATTCCTAACCAGAAGATCAGCAGACTTTTATGATGAGGCTAGGAGCCAATTTTGTCAATATTTTGGAGAAAAATCTAAGTCTAGTCCATGCCACAATAAGATTGATACAACTACAAGAACACCCCCAAAAAACAACACCAAAGAAAGATCCAAATATTTTCCTTTCTAAACTGAGTTTTGATGGTTTCACTGTTTTAGAGTATTCACAGAAGTATTTCAAATATGCTATATTTAAATAGGGCAATCTTTTTCATATAACATGTTTAGGTAATATTTAGCTGTTTAAACCATAAGCTTTTCAAAATCTGGGAGATGGGAGGATCTTTCTTCAGAGTTTTTAGGAGGGAGATTTTGTAAATTTGTAAGACATGATTATGTGTTTAAGTCGGTGAGGTTTCAGATGTCAGGAGGTGCACACTGACCAAGAGCTGGTGCATTTCTTGTTTTGTGTGTGGAGTGTGTTTGTGTCTGGGGGTGTCTGATCAAATGCACAAATCAGATTTACTGTGCTGAGCTATTCACTGGAGCATTGCCTGTAAAAATGTTAAAAATGTTAAGAAACTGCCTCTTCTTACTTTTCATGCTGTTTGAAATTAGTCATAAGTAGGGGTTCAGTGGAATACTGGGCAAACACTACCACAGCCTGGAAAAATGCAGTTCTTTTAAAGTGCTTGCTCTTTCTTTTCTTTTTTTCTCTCTTTTTTTTCTCTCTTTCCCTTAGAAAATTCCATAAGGTACATAAGGCAGTCCATCTGTTGTTTGTCTAAACCAAATGAATTGCCTCTTTTGACTTCCCATTTTTTACCTGATAACTGATCATTGCTCAGTCACAGTGGGTATAAATTAGAGACAGGATTCTCCCTCCAAAAACACAGCATAGGGAAAGCCAAGTAACAATGAAACAAATACATAAAAAACTTGGAGGGAAGATAGTATTGGAGGGAGAAATTAGCACATTCAAATGATTATGAAACAAATGCATTCCTTTTACTAAAATGAGCAGGTTTTTGGATCTGTGTCAAAGATCTGTGATCCAAAGATACTTTTAAAAGGCTTTTATTTTGTTGTTCATTAGGGTTTTTTGGGGGTTTGGGTTTTTTGTTTTGTTTTTGGTTGTTTTTTTTTTTTTTTCCTGGTCTGGTTTGGTTTGGGTACTTTTTGTTTTTTGTGTTTGGGTCAAAAGAGCCAAACTGAGCAGCTTGGTTAACTTGTCCTTTCAAAATATCTGTCCTTTCAAAATATCTGGCATTTAATGTTAAAGCATCCCTGGTTTAAGTGGCATTACAAAGATGTCATTTCTCTGTTGTGCATCCATATCTACTGAGCATAAATTAGAAATAAAAGGCAAAGCACAGCTGGAGGAGGTGGGCATGGGGAAGTATTTTGCCATGTTGTAAATATCACAATAGCCAAGCAACATCATCTGCTGGTGCAGAAAGGGAATTTCAGCCACCTACTTTCTGCCCCAGTCTTCCATTAAAGATATTTCAGGAATCTGTCAGGCCTGAGGATTTTAATTCAACCAGTTAATTTTTGCAGAATGGTCTAAAGTAGCTAAACTTTTTGAAAAAAGAATCATTATGTAAAAAGAAGGTGATAATAGCAACAAATTTTGTTTAGTGTCATCATGAGAGGTGAATAACTTCCAAGTAGTAGCATTTAGGCTCACACACACATCAGTGTATCACACACGAAAAGTAATCTCAGGAAAATGCCCCCAGCCTGTCTGTAACAAAGATCTCTGGTACAAAAAGATCTGAGAGTGCAAAAAAGCTTTGACTGGTCCTATGTCTGAATTGTCCTCAAATTTCACAAAGAAGTTCTAACGTCCAAAAATTCACGCAGAGCGAGGAATGAAACGTATCACAGGAGAGTAAAAGCTCTCTCTTGGTGTTATATGGGATTTGAGAAAGAAAAGCTCGAGCAGATTCAATCTCACAGCAAAGAACATTTTCATTACCCGCTTGTTGAAGGCAGCCTGGTCAAAGAGCCACAGATTCATTCCAGTGACTCAGAGCCTTTTATTCCATGCATGTATGTAGTTTTTTGTTAGATGATTCCATTGACTTCTGAAGAGTTACTTTGGATCACACTGACACCACTAAAATGAGGTAAGAAGCCTCAAAATACCCCACCCTACAGGGCCACCTCGCTGAAAAAAAGCTCTGACTTGAAGAAATTGGTGCAGTGTTCACAGATATATTTTAGAAACCTGATTGCAGACCCTTATGCAAATAAATTTGCAAGTCCTCTCCTTTTTGGACTTCTTCAACAAGAAAAATTTTAGAATACAGAGATCAAAAAAACTTGTCACTGAGTGAGGAATGGGTTCCAGCCAGGCAGCAAGGGAAATATCTCCAGAGATGGGGTTGGTGACAGGGACAGGTAGGGTTGTATAGCACAGGTTCATTTCCTTGTCAGTAAGAGCTAAAATGGCAAGACAGGAGCCACCCAGTAAGGATGGGAATGCAGCAACGGCTTTGAAAGAAAAGATTTGAAAAAAACAAAAAAAAAAAGCTGCTAAAAGTTCTCTAAGTATAAAGTCAGTTATAGACTGACTTTACAGTCTACACAAGGCAGTTGTAGATCATGTGAGCATTTTCTGTCAGAAAACAATTTTTGATTGTTTTAAAGAACTGTTTATTTTACCATCATTGTCTGTTTTATAGATCAGAAGTGGTTTTTTGTTGGGACCTCTGGCTCAAAAAAAAAAAAAAAAGTTGGTTTTTGCTTCTGTTGCAGTTAAGGAATGCTGTAAAGGGGTTTGTTGGAACCTGGTTCTGATAATAAGTAGCAATTGCACTCTAGCAGATCTTAACTTCAGTGATTCTAGGATAAAATGGAGTTTCCTGGGTGATGCAATATTGACAAAAGTGTCAGCAGACAGAAGAATTGCCGTGCTTACACAGAGGCAACAGTGAGGTTTTAGTGTCTTAGGAACATTCACAGCAGCTTACACGTCCAGCAAGTTGTGATTTGCAAACGTGGCACAGCAATAGAGCTGCTACCATGGAACCAAACAAACCTGTGGGGAAAATATTGCTCAGGAACTCTTCTCAGTGATCTATAAAGAGTTGTTAGCTCGGTCAAGGTCAGCCTTCTCTCTCTGCAGCCAAAATGCAGACCTTTCTATACAACTTGTACAAATATAAAGTTGCAAGCTTTCTTTTTATGCCCTTTTGTCACATTTGAGGTCCTGACTTTTAGGATGAGGTTCAGACATCTGTGCCATCCTGGAGTCCACATGATGTGTCACAAATCTTTTGGGGTGAGAGGTATGAGCTTTGTAATATATCCAGGGATGGAAATAGAGGCTGTTTTTCAAAGCCAGCCTCTTCTGGCTGCTTCCTCAGCATCCCACGCTGCTGCCAGTTTGATAGAACATATCCCAGGGCTTGGGCTTTGGAGTTCTCAGATGTCACGACTTAAACTGGTAAAGATTCCAGGTAGGAGAGCAGTGCCATTCAGCCAGACTGGAATAAGAGGAATGATTATGCACAGGGACAGCTTTTTATAGGCCCTTTTTCCAGAGGGAGCAGGAGCTTCATCCCTCATTCCATTATCCTCAGGGTTGGGGGTCACCTCTTGGGTTACTTGCTACTAGATTGGAAAGCTGTGTGGTATTTAGAAAGGAAAGTTCAAAGCTACGTGAGTCAGAGCGAGTTCCTTTTTCCCTCTTTCACTGTCAGATATTACAGATTAGCAATTTCCCTAAGTGATATTTAATGCTAATTACTTCAGGGTCAATGAGCTGTGACCGAAAAAAAAAAATCTTTAATAGGGCTTTTCTCATATAAGGCTTATAATGAGTATTTCTTCAACCCCATTTCAGCTCTTCACGTGTTTCTGTTCACACCCAGCCCACACCAGCCTGGACAGGGATGTTGAGCTTCAGGCTTTTGTTTTTCCAGTTATGCTCATCAAATGATTCCTGCTGCCAGAGATTCCAAAATGACAACACAGACCTGTGATTTGAACTCAGGATTCCAAACCTGTGCAAAGAAAAAACACATTTTCTGCTGGCATTCAGTTCCATTTCAAAGTGCTTCTATCACAGATGAGTTTGTGTCATCCCCTCCTTCCACACCTTCTTATCCACAGTGGGTTTGTTTGATTTTTAGTTATAAATATTAAAAAAAAAAAAAAAAAAGGCAGGGTTTTTCTTTCTACACAGAAGACAGGAATTCCAGGCTTTTAGGAGTGCAGTGAAGCACAGGAGTTACTGAGTGGAATTGCACAGTTCTTTTCTTGCCAAAGACCAGATATTTATCTTTGTGTCATTTGTCCCTCGAATCATCTCTGTAGTACCAGTCTTCAAATAGGAGTCAGACCCATGAGAGAAGATAAAAGGCATTTTGAATGTGGGGTTTCGTTTTATTTTTTTTTTATTTATTTATCTTTTAGGATCTTGAGGTTTAAGTTCTTAGTCTTGTCTCTGGTATCTGGAGGCTGGAAATTTGTTTTCTAAAACAAAGCTGAAATTCTGATAGGGTCACATGGCAAAAGGGCTCTCTGAGCTCTGAAAAAGCAGCACCCAGTGGAAAAAAATTCCCCATTTTGCAGGCATGAGTTTGTGACAGCAGTATTAGCTAAATGCCCAGAGAAGGAGCAGCCCTTTCTTCTTTCCCTAGAATATTAACAAAATTCTTTACAAGATTAAGTGTTATCAAGTGTGATTAGAAATACACTGCAAACATTAAACACAGATAACATTTGCACAGTGCTTGCTCAGAGGCACTGCAATGCTTACCTAGGACAAAAACTGATGACTTGAGAAGAATTATTCATAGTCTGCTTACTAAAACAAACAGTGGGGTTTTTTTTCCAGTTGGCCAAAAATCTACCAAATTATTTTGGTCAGAAAAAGAAGAGAATTGAACTTGAGGGCTAAAACTCTGCTGCTGTTGTTACCTCAGTCATTAGTGTTGGCAAATTGGAAAATATGCTGCTGGAAGTTTATGGAAAACCAACTTTAGTCTCCTGCACACTTCTAAACTGGTTCAAGACAAGTAAAATCAGATAAAAATATTACCACAGACTTTAGAGTTTATGTCAGTTTTTACTGTGAATCTTGAAATTTAGTGTATTCTATTGTGTTTTTAAAATCAATTGGAAATCTTATATCAATTACATTTTTTTTCAGCTAGTATTCACTATAAATTTTTGGCCTTGAAAGAGCACAATTAAAATTTTCATTATTTTATAAGACTATTTTTCTGCTCATGCATCTGAATTAAGGCTGTGTGAGTACTGTACTCATGCTGAAAACTTTCCAGTCCAATTTAAGGAAAAAAATCATAACAGAATTGCCTACTGTAATTCTAAATAAGAAAAGAACAAGACTTTTATTATGTACATTAATTATGTACATTAATTATGTAAAGGAAGTTCAGTCCAGAGGAAGATCTTTTGCTGTCTTTTGAGGTGATGGAGTAGAAAGTTGGATTTTATATGCAGCTCCTTTCTTCAGAGCTCTTTCTTTAAGGAAATGCAAAAAATTAATGGGAAACCCAACTTGGCATCAGGCAGTGAATCCCATACTGGAGACCAAAGGCTTGTGTAGCCAACATTTGCTTTAAAAACAAGATCAGTATGAAAACTGCTGAAAAATCAGAGATCTTATTTTGTTTACTGTAGAGGAGTGGCAAGGAAAGAGATGAGGAAACAATCCTCAGCTGGGATCATCTCTGAATAATTCTTAGTCTACTTGCCTTGAAAATTTTTGCAGTTCACAAAAGGATAATGAAATGAGGGAAGACTATTAACCCTAAATAACTGCAGGCTGCATCAGAAATTAGGTCTTCAGCAGAGTGAATGAACCTGCCACCCTCACAACAGCTGAAAATGGGTCCAGTCCTTACAGGTGTCTATTGCAAACTATACAGGCTTGGGTTTATTAATTTCAGAATGAGCAGCCAACTGATACACAATGCATTTAATTTTTTATATTTATAATAATTATTATTGTTATTACTTCTTACTTCCTCCATGAGATAGTTTTACACTTAGTGAGCCGATGAAAAATAGCTCCTTTCTGTAATCCTCTTCTAAATCATGTTACTTTCTTGTTTGAATGTGGCTATTTTCATTAAAATAATGAACACTGATGTTTCATATGGACTTGGTATCTCCTTGCCATGGAAAATTAGTTAAAATTTGTTTTCAAAGAGTGCACATCCCTGATTCAATGAAGCTCCTGCCAGCGTGGTGATACCAACTCTGAAATATTGAACCTGTTTATATTTGTTTATATGTACATATGTGTGTACATGTATTTTTTAGTGTGTGTGTCTATATATATAGGCCCCCAGAAGAATTTGCTTTCCTTATTTCTCTTTCTGAAGGAAACATTTAAATGTCCTGTTTTCCTCCTGTATTCCTCTAAAAACACACCAAAGGCACATTTGACTTTGACCTCTCTGCTTTCTTTCTTACCCTGGAACTGTCTGAATAAGCATCCAAAGCATTTTTACCTTTTTCAGACTCAGTCTCAGGCATTATGTTTTAGGATTAATTTGTTAATTTTTTTTTCTGTATTTTAAAGACAAAAGCTCTTTCTAAAATGCCTTGTTACAGACAGGAGGCTACCTGGTCATGACTACCACATCTTCCTGAAAGTCAAGGAGCACTTCACCAGCACAGCCACAACATCCTTGAATTCTCTCAGGAATTTCTCAAAGCCTTTCAGGTGACCACGTGAAATGTCCATGTGGAAAAACACTTTTATTCTGTGAGAGTGGTTGAACAATGGGACAGTTTGCACAAAGGGACAGTGAGGTCTCCACTCCTGGAGTTATTCAAAACCCAAGCATGGCTGGAGCTGCTCCAGCAATCTGCTCCAGTCCTTTTCTGATCAACATCCACAGCACCAGCATTCACTGGAGGAAAAATGGTCTCTGGTTTTCCAAAATCGATGCACAAACAAAAATATTAACCCTGACTCTCCTTAGTCTTCTGATACTAAGGTTGGAGCAGATTCTTTATCAGTTTTAGCTTCCTGTTGAGTAATTAGCCTTTCACAGGGCTTTTGTCTGAAGGATAAAGTCTTTGCTTTCATTAAGCATTCATTGAATTGGAGCTTTCATTTTGATATTATTCTGTGTATTTTATAAGATAATTTTTGTAACAGAGGAAGATTCAGTTATATAATGTAGTACATTCTCTTAATGACACAACTTTATTGGAATTTAAGTTTATTAGCATAATTGTATGGCGTGCCCTTTATTAATATTACAGTATGATGCAATAAATTACTATAATTTTATTTGCTAATTCAATTCATATTCCTTCTATCAGAAATGTGGACATAAGTCATAATGTTAAAAAGATATTTGAAAAGTGAAGACTGATTTTGAACTTTTTGTAATTTTTCATTAATGGGGAAGCACTACCAAAAAACCTTTTTTATTTGAGAGGTAACAAATATATCCTTTGGTTTTTTTCATTACTCCTATGTATTTACTAAACATTTAGAAAATATTTTTTAGCTAAGGGCTGCTCAGAAATATTTAGACTAAATATGCTGTCAATATTGCCCATTTTACCTAAACAAAAGATGACAGAAGGATAGGAGGGTTTTGACTTCCCATTATTGTGTTGTTAACTCCCTCTGTAAATCCAAAGTAATGTGTCAGTGCACAGTATCTGAGTTGACAACTGCACCTGGGTAAATGCTTTCCCTAAAGCTCCTTTAGCAAAATTCAGTGGTATAGAAAGATTTTATGATCTATAAAAAATAAACTTACAGTGGAAGAGAGAATTCAGACTGTAAAAATGACACCTATAATTGGCTGATCCAAAGTGAATGTCTGAATCAAATCTTACGCTTTTTAAAACTAGAAGAAATGAAAAGTGAATGATAATCGTGCTATAAAAAATGAAGATCTACTTCTGTGAGTAATAGAAAAATACCTGGGGTTTCTTTCCCAGCTTGAAAAGCAATGATAACAAAAGAATAACTTTATATGCAGTGCTCTCGGCTGCCAGAGACTGAGATAGGAGCACTAAAACTGACAGAGCTCACAGATACAATTTTATGAAAGAAAAAGAGTTATTTTTCTTTTCAAGTTCTCAGTCATTCAGTGAAAGCCAGAAGAAGGAAACTCACTCTTCTTAAGATCCCATTCCAAAAAATGTTGACATTGCATTTATATCCCGTCAAGCTTCAGATTAATTACATTAAAATCATATTTATGCTTGATATAAACTGCATGTTTATAGAATAAAGTTCAAATAACAAACCCTGTCACTGATATAGTAAATCAGATGGCCAAATTTGTGTCATCTCCTTGCTAGTGTTTTATTTTTGCATAAAGTTATTTACTCAAGGCATGTTGAAAAGGTACATGGCTTTAAACTGAAAGAGATTAATTTAAGATTAGATATTAGGAATAAATACTTTTTGTCAGGGTGAGGAGGCCCTGGCAGAGGTTGCCCAGAGAAGCTGTGGATGCCCTATCCCTGGACGTGTCCAAGGCTGGATAAGGCTCTGAGCAGCCTGGTCTGGTGGAAGGTGTCCCTGCCCATGGCAGGGTGTAGGAAATGGGTGATCTTTAAGGTCCTCTCTAACCCAAACCATTCAAAGATATTCTGATTCAACAGCCGTGACCAAGCAGTTTCTAAATTTTTAAAGCCAAGAATTTTCATTCAGTTCAGGCTGGGGTCCTTGCAGGGCTCTGGCTTTGGGTGGTTGTAAGCATATTTCAAGAGTGAGGGTAAGAGAAACAAAGACAAGTTACCTGAAATGGGCTCTAGAGAGGGAGACCTGTCAGCTCTGAATGCAACTGGTTTTAGGTTTTTGAACTTAAATTTCATCTGGAAATGATAACAACTCTCTAGTTTGTTTTGGGGTCCTTATTTCATGACTGTCTATATTAAATAAATGTCAGTCCATTCCTTTCCCACCTCCAAAGTTTGAAATGGAAGCAGAACCCATATAGCTTCTTCTCCACCAGCTGGGGAGTTCAAATTTTAACAGTATTAATTAGTTAACAGATTCCACTGTGTTATTCATATATCAGAGCTGTGCTCCAGGTCCTTTCTGATCCAATGCACATTGATTCTACCTAACGAATGAAAACAGAACCTCTGCTTCTAAAACAGAATTTTTTTCTAAGCAATATCATTAGAACATCTGGCTGTGCCAGGTAATTTCTCTTAAGAAGAGCTACGGAAATTTTAATCCTTCACTGACTGTGGCAGTGAGTTGCAAATGCCATATGTTTTCTGGAACAAAGCTGGCAAAGTACACACTGTGTTTCCTGTAGGGATGAACCTTCCCTAGTTTTACTCAGAATTGTGTGGGAGCCCTGAAGGTTGAAAGCTTCTGTTTGGTTGTACTTCTTGTTTGTGTTTGTTGAAAAATATGTACCATACGCACAGTTTCCCACTAGCTAAAGTAAAAGAGTGGTGAAGCACAAGATACTTTAATATTATTGGAAAGAGAAACCAGGCTGGATCATCTCCTTACAGCAGATGTTGTACCAGCCTGGCTCGTTTGTATTGCAAGAAACACTCACCAAGGGTCTGGTAAAATTTTTATCCCAAGATTGGGTCACATGAACATACTTTTTCAAGAGGACCCTGAAATTACAGTATAAAAAATGCCAGACTCAAATAGGATAAGCTTTCAGGACCTTGAGGCTTCTGGTTCTTGTCAGATTTTGAGCAGTAAAATAATTTTCAATTTTGGAATAATCAGCACATTTAATGTGTTCAGAACATTTTAGTAATTTTCTCAAAGTCTTTAAAATGTCTACCTTGCAAATAGAACATAAAATCTTCAACAAGAAGACTGTAAGTTATAAAACAGATCTCAGCATTAATAGATCTCATTTGTAGTCTATGATACCCTCAAAAAATCACAGCTTTTACTGCAAAAGAAAATTATATTGGTTTGGAATATGAGCTTGGTGATTTTTTGAGACCTCATGCTGTTTCTATCTTATACTGGAATGATATTTAAGTTGTTTTCAATATTAGCAAATTTATTTTCCATCACATTCTGAACCTTAGGAAGTCAATTCCGACTGTTACTCGAAGAGTTAGGACATCCTATAATTTTTTTTTAAAGTAGGAATCTGCATGACAGACTGACCTGCCTGATTCTGATTCATATTCATTTTCTATGGTATGTCAATAACCTGGTAAAAGACGTTTGATTGGCATTTTAACAGAATTGCTAAATCTACCTTGTATTCTTTTATGGAGTTTTTTTGCTACAAAAGGCAGCCTAGTCCTTTGGAGTAGAACTTCCAAACTGTCTTGATCTAAAACCAGCTGAGCACCATCTTCAGCATTTTATGTCCCTTCTCACAAACACAACATTAACAACAAAACCAACAATAATAAAAATAATTTTAAAAACACCCCTCCACAAGCCTGCACTCTAATTTTGTGGGAGAATTAATGTGGAAATCCTGATCTGGTAGTTCTGGGGGTTCCCTTTCAAATTTTAATCTTAAGGAGCATGCATTGCCTTTCCAGTATTGCTTTCCATTTTGACAGTAGAGAAGGAATGGCTTTTCACGTAGGCATAAATATTTCTACATGCATTTTTTATTCAATAAGGAGCGTGCTGTTATTTGTTTCTTGATTAAATGTAATCAACACAGTCTAAGCATTTGGATTAAAAATATCCCTTGAACTCTACCCTGACACAGAAATAATCAAGCTTGAGCACCTTGGCCTTTATTCCATCAGCTAATTAGAGTAGAATGAACATAATGTTTCCTGAGGGCCTCTATTTTATGACAGAGTGGATCCAAAGAAGAAATTGGGAGCCTAAATTTCCAGTTTTAATGTTCAAAAGTTCTGCTTTGGTACCATCTACCCTTGGACTCTGCACAACAATCTCCAGGGTTTAATGTTGCAGTTTCAAAGACAGTAGAAAATCTGCTTCTGAACAGATAGAAGCTAAAAATAGTGAAAGAAAAGAAAGTCCATGCTCTCACAAATCCTGGGAAAGCTGGGAAGCTCAATATCCTGTTAGTCCCTGAATCCAGCAAGATCCATAAACTTGATGTATATTTTTCCATTTTATCAGAGGAGATGATCAGATAGGGATTGGATCTGGACTAGTCTTTGCACAGAAATCCTCAGAGCTGTCTACTGGACCAGTCTTGGCACAAAATCAGGCCCTCTGCTGCATCTGAGTCCCCTTAGGCAGACCCACCCCTGAGCTCAGCTCCTCTGCTCCCAGGATGAGGGCTCCAGGAGCTGGCTGATATCTGCCTTCACTTTGCTGTCATCTTTTGGGGTGTGGGCTGCTTCAAGAGCAGCTCTTCAGATGAGTGCCAGCCGTGGTCTTTTAACTTTTGAAGGATAAATGCTGCCTTCAAACTGTAACACTTTTCCCTGCATAAATTTCCCTTTGATAATTGAGTGGCAGTTGCAGAATGATCTGGTTACATCTCATAGGTGGCTGAATTAGGCTGAAAATAGCTGCTAAAGGAGAAAATGGAATGAGGAGGGGAAGGAAGATGAGAATTAGCCTCTCAAATGGAACTTGTGCTTTTAAATTAGATGCATGATAGAGGATGACAGAAAAGTGATAGGAGCTGCAATCCTTACTTGTATTCCTATGGACTTCAAAGGGAGTTTTCCCTTTTGAGAACTGCAGGATCAGACATCCTATCTGTACTTATTTCTTTCAGTGTCTGGCTCTTACTTGTGTTGTCAGGAGAGCTTTTCTCACCATATGGGACTTGTGAAACGTTTTTAAAGCCCTGGGTGATGTTCAGTCCTTGCTTACTTGGCTGGGCATTCCTTACACCTTTCTAAACAGTGCCACTGCAGACAAAACTTTAATTTGCACTTAAATGTGGGAAGCCTCCTTTTATAGAACGGTTTTTTACAGCGTTTGGCTCTTACTGCAGCTTTTGAAAAAGTAGACTCGAAAAAACTGGCTTGCCCCATGCTGCCTCAAGAGAACTGGAGCGTGTCCTTTTCACTTAGTACTGTTAGACTTTGCCTCTTCCTTTACATGCCTGAAACTAAAATGTTCTTTTTTTGAACAAATCTTTGTCCCTCTCAGGTCATGGGATGCAGAATGGCTCTTGGGCTGCTCTTTCAAGCTGGTGAAAGTCGGCAGTTAATCATTAGGTCCAGGTTTCTGGGTAAAAATGAATCAGCTGATATTATTATACATGTAAACATAAATGTTGCTGTGTAAAAACATATCCTGTGTTCCATAATAAGGACCTGATTTTGTGTGTCCCCCAGTCACCCTAAATGCTGGTTTAGACTTTCTGTTGTGGCACAGCCCAGTTCAAAAGTATTTGTTGTCATTTTTTCACTGCTGCATCAACAGAGGAGAAGAGGATTGGTGAGTGCTGGGGAAGGGTCTTGTAGCGTGGTCACTGTGTGCACATAACGAGAGGTGCTGTGTTATTAGCTCAGGTTGATGGAATATTTTGAGAGAGGAATCTTAAAAATTATGATGATTATTTATGGTAAAGCATGTTCTGATAGCTTTAGGTTATTCTGAAAGAGCAGGAAGTATCCTTATGTAGTAATAAACATTTTAATTGCAGAATCACAGAATCATTTAGGTTGAGAAAAACCTCTAAGATCACTGAGTCCAACATTTGCCTGATCACCACCTTGTCAACCAGACCAGTATCAACCAGTGCCACACCCAGTATTTCTTGGACACCTCCAGGGATGTTGGCTCCACCACCCTGAATTCTTTTTTGGGTGGTAGTTTAGGGGGTGAAGTTAATTACAGCAGACGAGGCAAATATTTAATTTATTCCCTTGTTATAAATTGTGACTTCCTTCAAAAGATAACATTGTTCATTGTCTGCTGCACCTATTCTGTAATATCTCTAAATAGACTTATACTTTTATAAGTACATTTTTCTGCCAGCAGACTCTTCTTGCAGACTAGAGCACCTAAGTTTCTCCAGTAACCTTTCCTTTCCATTTATCCTCTGGCATTCTACTGATCTAGTTTACATATTTTCTCTGGCTCAAGTGATTTGAGACACTGAGGGTGAAAATCATGACAGACAACTCAAAAGAAATCATTTGGGCAAAACTCTGGGTGGCCATCAAAAAATCTTGTTTCAAATGCCTTTCTGCTGTGCAGAAATGAACGGAACCTCATTGTGACATTCAGCTTTGATCAAATGTCATATCTGGGATTCCTTCTGCACAGCAGTGTTTTTATAATAAGGGCTATCATAATACTGCAGCTCAGACTTTCAACTGGCACGAGAGGAAAGCCTGGGAGCTGGATGCTTTTTCCAGTGGATCATAAATCCTTGGCATTCTCTGGAAGAGGGATGTTTTAAATTAACAACACTTTCTCAGGGTTTTGGCACCATCCAGATGTTGGTGTATTCTGACATAGACATCCTCTGCGGCCTTGCATGAGTCACTCAAGTTCCCTGGATTTTTTTTCTCTAGATTTATCTTTAAAATAGAGATAATATTTTTTTTCCTCAAGGAGAATAAAGTTCAGATAAATCAGGATTATGTTGGTAAAACTTCAGAATCTGTGACTTTGACAATGCAGTACAAACTTATCTGTGATTTTGCCCTTCTGTGAAATGCATGATATATTTTGCTTCTCCTCCCTTGTGTCTCTTTTGTTAAATTATTTACTGTTGTTCATATTAATAATTCTTGCCTTGATTCAATGATCACAGAGAGAATCTGAGATTTTTTCAATATGCAACCCCAGCATTGACATCTTAACTATAATTTACAAAAAAATATTTATAAATTATTCCCCACATGTACAAAACCACACACCTTTAGTCAAAACCATAAAAACACGATGTGTGAAGTTTCATCTTTGCAAATGTAACTACAGAACCAAGGAAGGCAGCAAAAAAGGAAAACTCTACGTGTATCACATTTAAATGATAAGCTCTAAATGACCATTTGAATGACAATTTGCAGGGTTCAGCCTCATGAGCTGACCACATTAATGCTCTAAAACCCTCAGTGCTCCTCCTCCTTCAGCTCACTTTCTTATCCATGACATTAATAATCCTTCCACCTGCTGCTGATTTCTCCAGGGTGAGCAGCCAGTTACTTGTTTGACACCAAATAACATCCTATTAAAAGATGTAACTATTAAAAAAAAGGTAAGTATGACTTGGAATTCTGCTGTCTGCTTAGGTCCTCGCTTAAATCCTGCAAGTGGTCCCATCTCATTCTTCATCAGGACTACAAAAGTCAACTAAATAAAATCCTTTGCTGGCTAGATCGGTATGGATGCTTTTCCCATCTGATTTTTCATTTATTTTGATACCAAAGGCCTTGTTCTCCTTGTCCATTAAAGTCTGTTTTAAGTTATTAAGATACCCATGTGTCAAAAAATGTCTAAGTGGGGAAAACAAAGTCAGGTAAAGATTAAATACAGGGAGGAGGGATGGGAGAGGAGAAGAAGGGAAAGGAAGAAATATGAAATATACCTTAAAATTAAAAGTGAGTGATTTTTGTTGAAACTCGAGATATACCTACTTTTGTTTGAAGAAGACAAATGGAAAATTATTTTCCCTTTTCTATTATCTATTTCTATTATTCAAACAGAACATGAAGACATTTGAAGTGAATTTGCCACTCTCCAGCTCGTTATTAAAAGCAACATATCTGTATTTGAGGGTTCAGGTGTTTCCTTCTGAATTAGCCAGTGGTGGAGCAGAAGGGAGGGAACTGTTGTGAATGTGGTTGTTTCTGGTGATGGACTTCAGAAATTAAACACAGATGAGCGGTACCAGCAATCTTTACTTTTGAGTGACAGGAAGAGATATTTGTTCAGAAAAAATGCAGTAGGAAAATGTTGGCTTTATCATGAAGCAAATGCTAGGGCTCAGGGTCCAGCAGATTTCATGGTGCTGTGGCATTTATGTCAGAGAACATAAAATACAGATCTTTTCTTTCCAGGCCAAAATGAACATTTAAGTTTTAATTGCTTTCCTTATATTTTTTTACTTATTTTCCTCATATTTCAGTCAGTTATATATTTCAACAACTAAGCAATCATGTTGCTGCATTTCAAATGAGGGAGAAAAGGAAAATTACCAGGATTAAATTTTTAATATTTGTAGGTCTGGTTGACAAGGTGGTGATCAGTCAAATGTTGGACTCAGTGATTTTAGAGGTTTTTCCCAACCTAAAGGATTCTGTGATTCTGTAATTAAAATGTTTATTACTGCACAAGGATATTTCCTGCTCTTTCAGAATAGCCTAAAGCTATCAGAAGACTTTTTACCATAACTATTCATCACAACTTTTAAGACTTCTCCATCAAAGTTTGTAGGTGAGCCCAGCTTATGCAGCAAAGGAAATGGGTTAAACACAAAGTAAGCATTGAGCAATAAGACGTGAGGAATTCAGGGTTCCTGAAGAGAATGACTGCATGAGAGTTTGTTCCACCAGAGAGTTTTAAAGCTTCCTTGAGGGAAGATATTCCCACTGGTTTCCTGGATTCAGTGAGCCTGTGTTCCCTATCCTCTCCCCAAAGCTTCTTGTGCTTCTTCCATGTTACCATTTAGTCAGCTTTATTTACTTTATTTCCTTTATTTTCTCTTATATCTTTCCCCTTTCTCCACCTATTTCCTACCACTCTGTTAAACCACCAGGTCAGGGGGAGTCTTTACAAAACCCACTGAGATGCCATTATGTTCATTTCTGATTTATTTCTCATAAAAGAGGCTTTTCCTTTCCCTGCTACTACTCAATCTATATAAAGTGGCTATTTTATTTTTTATGACAAATCAGGCACTGCACTGGTGGGGTGAAAATGCCACATCAGGAGAGGCTTCCCTCAGGCTCCAAAATGCAAAGCAGCCCCGGAGATCTCTCATATGTGATTGATATTGTCATATTTGAAGTGAAATCCAAAGATGAGCAAATTGATGGGCATCACATTAAAGGTTTTACTTATGAGGACTGGACACGATTTCTGTCAAAAAGCTGAACCTGCCTTTCACTGGAAGGCTTTTTTAAATGTGTGGCTGGCAGAGCTTACTTCACAATTAATAAATATCATACTTCTGTGCCTATGCAGTTGCCTATAACAGTGTCAATTCCAGTGAAATCTGTGGAGTTTTGTGCCTGTACAGGCAGTGGAAAGTTCCATGACACATTTCTGACGGCAGCAGCAATGAAGTACAACCCCTTCCCAACACGTCTTGAATACCTGATATGGCATTTTAGCCTGAGGAATTGCAATTTGCAAAGTGATGTGGGAAAACTCAACAGAGCTTCTGGATGGTGCAGCATGTCATAAAACCCAGGAACAACTTTATTTTCAAAAACAGAAGAGCTGAACACGTACATGGACATTCTCTCCTAGGACTATGTTGCACAATACTATCTCTGATACATTTAAAAGATAAATATTCATAAAAGATCAAATATTGCACAGTTACAAGGGATGATTTAATTTAGAAAATATATTTTTCCTTTTTTGGAAAACCTGCAGTATATATTTAGTTCTTTTAATAAGAAAGAAGTTATTAAACAAATGTGTAATGCCTCCGTTTTTGTTTGCCATGGGGTTAATAGTGCATTTGGCATGGAAAGATTAATTTAGATGTTTTATTGCTCTTTATTAAGCCAAACAATATTATTACAGGAAGGAGTGATTGCAGCTTGTGGTATCAATGCTCTTCCAAAGAGATGCCAATGTGGAAATAGAAGAGATCTTCACATATATTAAACCAACAGCTAGCAATCCCTCAGAGCAGCCTACAATTAATTAACAGTAGCTTTTGATGATCTGGAAATGGAAAAGTAGTTTACATTTTATTATCTGTGTATTGAGAGCTCATATTCTCTCTGATTTCCCGGAGTCATCCATTTATTTGCTTCTTTCAGTTCTTCACTAAAGGATTGGGGCAATGGGTGGGGGGGAAATGATTTTATATTTGAGGAGTGGGAAGGGAAGAAACCTCAAATTGTCCTGTCCTGGGGAGAATGGGTCACTGCCTGGGGCTGCTGAGGCCAACAGAGCTGCTGCAGAGTTGTCCCCCATATGCCCAAGGAGGTCAGTTAACCACAGTATGAAAAAGAGAAACTGGTTTGTTTGGTTGGTTTTTTGTCTGCTTGTTTTTTTTGAAACTCACCCAGTATCTCTTGATGATCCTTTTATTGTAAAAGACAGTGCAAAAATATTCGTCACTCATCAGAACCTCAAGTTCATGGATCTCAGTATAATCTGAAAAAGCAAATCATCTGTGAGATTGTTGTGATGGAGCTTGATCATGAACCCTTTTCATTCATTCTTTGGTTTGGGTGATTTGTTATAAACCTATAAAGATCAGCTGCAGATACTCTGAAAATAATAGGTCTGCATGCATTATGAAATATTTTCAAATAAAATCTAGATTAATTGATAATATTCACAATGTTTTAGTTGCTGGACATGATTGATCCAGATCACCACATTCCATTTTGTCCTTGATATATACATGCTTTGTTAATGGTAAACTAATGAAGCCAGGATCTAAATCCTGGCTTTACTGTTCATCCATGTTCTTCTAGGCTTTTCCAGGTAGATTACCAAAACATTCTCTTAAAGGTATAGAGCAAATCAAATGAGTAAATCTCTAAAAAAAAAAAACTGAAGAAAACATAAGGAAGATGAGGTATTGAAAAAAGTCATTTTGAAATTCAAAATATTAAAACTGTCCCATCAGAAAATGTTCTAAAATGTCACTGATGAATGACTGCATAAATGATAGGGATAGAGAAACTGGATCTTTTGAATCTCACATTTCCAGCAGTACTTGCAGTTAGATCACCAGATTTCTATCCTTTGCAGTCTATTTTGTCTTATTGTCACCCTTTGGCCAGCTCCTTGTTTCTTTGTCAATTCTAGCAGAGCCAAAAATGCCCATGAGAGATTCACATCTGTAGAGAGAGAATTTTGAGAGAATCCAACATCTGTAGGTGCAAGATTGGAATGATAACCCAGTCACCTATCAAGCATGCAAATGCTTATTTTAAAAAAAAAGCTGAAACTAAATATGGCAAAGTTGTATTTAAAAGAAATCTCAATTACTTAATTGAAGCTGAAATCTCTCATAACCCCAGCTCTCATTTGTAGGAAGCATTTAAAAACTGTGGATGGCATAACCTTCTAAAAATAATAAGCTTTTTTTTTTAAACTATAAAACTCAGCTGAGTGAATATATAAAGCAAATCAGTTGACATTGTCCCCTGTATCCAGCATTAGACCCAAATTCACTTTTAGAATCACAGCCTGTAAATGACTGAACTTTTAGGAGACACATTCCACCTTCTGGACTGTGCCCAAGTAGCTGAATGCCCAGGGAACAACCCCAAAACCCTTTCACATATCTTTTAGCTATACAGCTGATGGGGCTTAAGTTATTGCAAATACACTTTCCCAGGAATGAAAATTCCTTTGCAAAAGGTGCATGGTTCCAGTTAGAAATCCTCAGTGAAAACAAAAGTGCTGTGCCACATCCATCACTCTGGGTCAACCCAGATGGTTGGAGCATATGGCAGCAGTGAAGTTGTCACCGTGGTGCCCCTGAGTCCCCAAATCATGTGCCCAAACAAAGATGTTGCTCTCTTTTCTGAGCTGACCTTTGAGGGAACAAGCAGAATTTCCCTTCGGGTGTCATCTGCTAATTTTGGCTCTCTATAAAACACCAACAAACTGGCTTCAAAGGCAAACATGCACCAAGGCAGGGCTGCCCCAAGGGGCTTTATTAGATAAATTATTTTAAATGCTTCTGGCCAGGAGAAGCCTGATGAAGACAGATGGCAAAATGGAGGAGCCTCTTTCCAAAGGGAAGGAATTTTTTTTCAAGCTTTGCTGCCACTGTGTTTCTGGGAAAGATTTATAAACTGGGTCTGCACAGAATAAAAATTATAGGTGTTGGTGAACTGTCCCAAATTTTTATAATAGCACAGGGTTTTTTTTCATAATTATTTTCTTTCTAAGAATGCTTTCATTGGGGTGCATTTTTAGCAGGAGGTATTAACCAACTGGGGCTTCATTAATGTGACAGTTGGGAATATTGCCTCTCTCTTATTCAGAAGAAGGAAAGCAGAGCTGAAGCTCCTTGCATAACACAGTGCATGAGTCACTTTAAATGAGTGAAATACCAGAAGGAAAACTAATGAGTACAAGTAATGTCTGAAAATGGGCGGTGAGAAGAAGCACAGAAGGTGAGGCAAAGTGTGAAGCCCCTGTGTGGAGGAGAAGCACCACGAATTTAGCCTTGCACTGGGAGGCTGAGTGCAGTGACTGAGGGTGTTTGTGCTACTGCCCCTACACCAGGGTGAGAGTCCCTCTCTAAAACATTTTCACAGCTGATGATAAAATGCAGAGTTTCTCTGTGGGGTGGCTGACTCCCTGGTTGTCACCCTGTGTCTGTGGCATGTCACCCGCAAAGGGAGCAGGGATGAGCTGGAGCAGCCCAAAATCTGCCTGAGCAGGGAGCAGACAAAGCAGAGGTGACTTGTTATGGCTTGAAGGATCAGTGAGGACTCACTACTGAAAGGTAGCAGGAGGGAGCCACCCTTTGTGGCTCTCAGTACATCTCTGAGAGCATGAAAAAACCCTCCTGGCTGGGTATCACAGAACAGAGTCCTTCAGAAAAAACCAGACAAAAATGTTCAAGCTTTGGTTGTCTCTTCAAAAGGGAGGGCAGAGCCAGTATAACTTCATGGTCTGGAAGGTGCTCCTGGTACCATCTCCACTTCTTTCCCTGAGCCTGCAGAGGAAAGCCTTCAGTTTGGACTCATCCCAGAAAATTTATGTTTCACAAATAAATTTTCTTATAATAAAATATGATTTGACATTCAGATAAGTCCTTCTGCACGCTGTGTCTCATTTGAAGAAGACTCCACTTTATTGCTGGCTGCTGCTCAAACTCTGTCTTTAGGATTTCTGCAGTGGGCTCACAATTAAGAACTAGTCCAATAACGAGTGCTACAAATTATTCTGGGTACCTTGAACTTCATTATCTCATGCTAAACCTATTTTTTGTAATATTGAAATAGTATCATAAAGAACACTGGATAGGAAAGTTTCCTTGGAAAGCACTTTCAAATTATATCACAGAAATGATGCCAAGATTTCATAAATCATTATGATAGTAACACCACTTTATTTATAGTATAATTTTTCTAAATGGTGATAATTGCTGTAGTTAGTACCAGAGTAGGGCAATCTGTAATTTAAAAAAGCAAATTTCTTTAATTATGTTTTTAAAACTTCAAGCTATTTTTTGTGAAAGATTTTTAGTTGAAATTCAAAATAGTCTTAGAGTTTGGTTTGGGGATTTTTTCTCTGTTTTTCAATTGATACAACATTTGTGCCTCGTGCCTCAGGACTGTTTCTTGTAAGCTTTAGGACAGAGCAAAGAATGATATCTGCACTCTTTTTTTGTTGTAAACACATAATTTCCCTGTCCTAAATTTTGTATTGTCTTCTAATTGCATGAAAATTATTGGGCTTTGTTTTTAATTTGCCACCTGGGTATTGCAAAGGGATAGCACCAGCCTGCCTGTCTGTGCTGCAAAAGGGAGAATTTTGGAGCTGATGAGGCAGATCCAAGCTAAAATAAAAAGTTGTCAGCAACATAACTCTGGGCTGATATTTTCTGAGTTTCTCGACCCTCATGCTTGCCAAGGAGCCTATTCCTCAGGGATTAATATTAGCTGGGTATTTACATTTACAGCATTTCAAATCAGTCTGTTTAAGCACAGACCTTGTCAGAGCACACAGATTTTCCTGGAGCCCCCTTTTTTGTGGCATTTCAGGCTCACAGCCATGGAGCTTTCTGTTAAATCAGGCCCTCAGCTTGTGCTGAAGGACCTTTGATGTCACCAGGTGGAAATGGACTTCTTAATATTGGTGTCAAAGCAAATGGAAAAAGGGACACAATATTTTATTATTTGCTTGGGTTTGGGTTCTTTTTTTTCCATAACTCAAAAGATTGGAAAATATCTCTTCTTTAATACCAAACTCAATAGCTCAGGCACCTCCATCCCTCATTTTGGTTTTAGGAATGCAGTTGTTGCTCAACAATTATAGTTGCTACTGTCACAGTGCATTGGATTAAAAAAAAAAAAAAAAAAAAAAAAAAACAAAAAAAAAAAAAAAAAAAAAAACAAAAAACAAAACAAACAAAAAAAGGAGATAATTGTTGTGTTTTAAGCTTGTTGAATTCTGACAAAAATCAGGCTGAGAGAAATGTGTTAACCGTCATTATTCAAATCCCTTATTTTTATATTTGGTAATTAATACCAGGCTCTATAAATCCAAGGTACTGTGTGTCTGCCTTTAACCAACTGCAGCTGCTGTAGCTTTTCAAACAAATTGCTGTCCTTGCTCTTATGGTAAAAAAGTTTTGATAGTTTAATTTGCTGTCTAATGCTTATCACAAACTGCAGTTATAGATGCTTTTATTTTTCCCACATCTCAGCACTTAGGGGTGAAAGGTACAATGCAGAGCCTCTGCTTAAGGTGGAGCTGTTTGAGGGACTTCCAAATAAAATGCATTTAATGAAGATCTATAATGCGAGGGCATTGATATTTGTGTGGATATTTAAAAAATTAAACATATATATATATATATATATATAAAACAAGGGCAAAAATATCCTCTAAATCAGATCTACCATATCTACACTGACATCTTTTCAAATGACAGAAGCAAGCAAACAAAAAAGGAGAATCCCCTACTTTGTTGAAGAGATCTTGCGCTTCACTTTGTATTTAGAGCTCTTCTATCACTGGCAGGCCACCTATTGCCTTGCCATGCAAATTTGACTGTGATGAATGTCCCTGAGAAAGGCACTCAGCAGCAATTTGTAGGTTTGGAACCTGAATTACCTGGAGTTTTGGCTGGGTTTAACCTGTTTCATCCTCTGATCTGTGCATTTGTGGGCTCACCCAGGCACCATCACCCCAGCAGGGCTAAAAATCCAGCTGCCCACCATGAAAATGTCCAGAGGGAAGTGATACCACATCATTCAGCATTTGCACCAAAATCCAAATGGACAGGGACTCTGCCAAACCTCTGTCTGGAGCATCCTTATTTCCAAAGCCTCGTATTTTTAACAACAATTTTCTATTGGATTTTTTTGGGGGGGGTTCCTGTTTGTTTCTTTTTTTTTTTTTTAATTACAAAAAATATATATTTTTATTTTATATTCATTTTGACTACATTACTGGGCACCCAAAATTTAACTTGGGACCCAAAACTTACCTGCAATCAGTAGAATATGAGACTATTTCTGTATCTCTAACAAGTTTTTACCAGATCACACATCACAGGTTTGGTATAATTCAAAGATTAGGGGAAAAGGTCTGCTGCAGCCGTGTTATCTGATAGAACTAATAACAAATTATTTACCTTTCTAGGTAGAGGCTGGAAAAACTACTCTAAAGCAATTTTTGTTTTAGCTTTCAAGTACTTAGTAGTCCCTACCCACAAAAAAGAAATCATCTTTCTTCCTCACTTTTTTTCTCTAAATTGACACATTACATTTTAAAAAGCTTGGTTTTATTGTTTTTAATTGAATCAATGTGAGTCATATCTTAGAGATATTTCTTCCCATCTTAACCAGTTCATAAAAAGGTAGTAGAAGAAGTTCTTACTGTGGATAAAAAGTTCAAATGTGTTGTCATAGTAGCTGCATTCCCACTTTCAGCTCAGAGGATAAACCATAGGAACCTGGATTTCTTAAGAACCCTTCAGGAACTGAATGAACTCAACACTGAGCCTGGCAGATGCAGCAGGAGCAAGGACGTGCTGATTTTATCACTGAGTGCTGTCACTGAGGAGCCCCAGCTGCAAAATACCACAGTGATCAGTGATTTGTGCTGTTTTTCTCAGTGGAACCCACACCTGGGAAGAAAGGTCTGCAGAAATATTGGAGCATGGTGTGTCTGGGTCTGAATGATGTGCAAAAAAATAATCCTGCAAAATGCAAAGCTGGATGTGGTGCTAGATTTAGGAAAAAATATGAGACTCCTCATTTTCTCCACCTTTAAAGGAAGAGCATTGCTGAGGCACTCTTTCAGGGTGGATTATCTATGGTTTGTGATGTATTTGCCTCTCCACCAGCTTCACCAGGGTTGATTTTCTGGGGGGGATGTCCCAAATTGTTGATATTTCAGCATGGCCCAGTATGCACACACAACCAGCTTGTGCTGTGGTGGTGGGTGTTGGTGCTGAGCTGCTTCTCAGTGCCTGCCTCAATGCTCTGTGCCTCCAGCTATGCCTGAAATGGACAATCAGCTCCATCTATTTCAGTAAAAGCCATTAGGGAACTCTGAATTAATACCTGTTAGAAGCATTATGTATGCAAATGCGCCTAACAGTCTTCCTAGTAATGAGCCATGCCTAAATGCCTCCTGATGAACAGACTGCTGAGCCACGAGTCAGACTGAATGCTCCCAGTTCTGCTTCCAATATTGGTGTAAATCAGAGCGAAAATCAGACTTTGCAAAGTTGGCAGCACCCAAATAATAAAGACTCTGCCAGTTGGGACTTTTTTAAAGCATATTCAACCTGATATCAAAATACAGAAGCAGGAATCAGGATTAATTTGTGCTGTCCAGACAGACAACCAAGGAACCAAAAGACTGAGTGCTTTTGGTCAAATTCACTCTGGAAACCAGCAGCAGGGCTGAAAATTGATATACCCAGTGCTTGATAGAGATAGCTCAGCTCCAGCCCCTGCTCCAGTCCCTCCATCCAAATGGAATGTCACCAGAGACACACTCTGGTTAATATGATCCCCAGAAGAAAAGGCAGGTGCTGAGAGGGCTGGTGATACAGGCTGGGGTATATTGCAAATGGTTCTAAATATGGAGAGGAAAATGAGCAAATGCAAGGGCAGGACAATGAAGTCTTTATGGAGTGGAAGTGATTTTGTTGATACATAGCAGCTCTCAAGAATTCAAGTTTCATAACTGGTGCTAAAAATGTAAGGCAGTGTGGGATTGTAATGCTGTGTAAGGGACCAAGGGCAAAGTTTAATCTAATTTTGTGTGTGCCCCACCTACAAAAAATAGGATGAGAAATGCCTTGAAGACATATTTGGATCTGTTGTTTCTGCAGCAAGCAACGTCACCTGACGATAACTCAAATGGACACTTTCACCTTACGAAAAAATAATCCCCAACAATTTATACCAAATTAAAAATCCACTATTTTACATCCCTCTCACTAAATATTCCATAGGATGGAAGGAGCTGCCACAGAGGAAATATTTTTTTAGATAATATTTTGTAATTTCAATGGCAGGGCTCAATACAGCTGTTATATTCTGAGGGTGGGAAGAAGCAAAACAAAACAAGAGGAGAGAAAGGCAAAAAAAGGCGAGTCTCAGCAGTCAGCTAATTGTGTTTCTGTACAGAGGAAAGAGATTTCCTGTGACCCTGCTCCCAGGAGCACCAGCATGGCTTAAAAGCATTCTCCTGTTGGGTGGAAGTTTGTGTGCCTGTTTGATTGAGTGGAAGAAGTGCAGGGGAAAAATGAGAACACAAATCCATGTTTCGGCTGCCACCAGTCAATACAGTAATAGGTCGGCAGGAACATCAAAACACAATCAAGAGCTGACTTCAGGGCTGTGAGTGAGCAAAATTTGTTGAGCAAGAAGCCAAGGGAAAGGAGAAGAGGTCTTCTGTTGTTCTTAGAGCTCATCAAGAGATGCTAAAGGATCAAACTGAAATCTCTTTCTGTTGAAACTGAGATCAGTGATCAAATCTGCATGTGGAGTTTCATTACGTGTGGCAGAACACAGCTGCCATGTTCTCTCCCCTGAGCTCAGTAAATTTTGGAGGTGAGCAAGTTGATGGTGTGTGTGTAAATAGTGCACATCCAGTTTGTACCACGCTGCAGAAATTTTTGTGTAGTGTGTTTGGGGTGGGTGCAATACTCAGGAATATTAAAGCCAAGTTAATGGGTAAAACTTTATATACAACTTTTGCAAATATTGCTTTGCTCTAAAAACACAAAAGCTGTGAGCACCTGAGAACCTCAAGTCTGTTTTTTAGTACTTTCCTTTTTTTGAAAGACAGGGAAATAGTCTCCAGTGTTCAGCTCTGAGAAGGAGTAAAAGTTTATAAAAACAGCTCAAAACCTGCAAAAGGACACAAGTGTAAAGTTCCATGTGTCTGCACCTTCCAGTACTGAAAACAAGGAGCCATTTTTCAAAATTGTGTTTGTGAGTTTTTGACAGCCCTGTAGTGTTAGATTCAAAATCATATTTCATGTTCCAGTATCTGCCTTTACACTCACTATCAGCAGTGAGATAAGTTTAAAATGACAACACTGATAAAACTTTACACAGAAAGAGCAAATCACTTTCTCAAGCAATGGAAGTTTTAAAGACTAATTTCTTGCTCTTCCTATCACATTTCTGACTGGCCTTGGGGACAGGAAAGTGTTGGACAAAGTGCTACTAAATGTAGAAATATGAAGAGAAATGATACAATTTCTGTGGCAGATTTATTTACAGGACAGTGACAGGTTTCTTGAAGCCTCATGAAGTTTTGATCTCATACAGAAGGCAAACCATTAAAAAGACTTTATAAATTTGTTGTATATTCCTTTATATATTTGCTTGTGTAACAGAAACAGAGATCAAAAGCTCTTGGCCTTGAGAAACCTGTCCTTTGGTGTGGCAACAAATAATTCTGATTCACATCATTATCTCAGTGGGCATCATTTCCAAGACAGGAATTTTGCTTTACATAACCAGCTGGCAAAGTGAGCATCCATCCCTTTGTGACAATGATCACCTTCAAATTTCCCAAATGACTTTATTGATAAGCAGTTTTGATAAGCAGTTACTGATAAGCAGGATTTTTATGACCTTGATTTTTTGCTTTACTGAACCTCTTCATGCAGTGAGGTTTGGTGTGGGAGCTCCTCTGCTGAAGATCTCTCTTCATGCTCTTTCCCTGCATTCAAGACTTGCATTCACACAGCAGAAAAAAGCATGGTGATCTGGAAAGCATCTAAAGAATATCTGTGGGTCCTTGAGGGGAAATGCAGATCTAAAATAGGTCTTTTAGAGACCTGCAATATTTCAGAATCAAAGAATGGCTGAGGTTGGAAGGGACCTCTGCAGATCATCTTGTCCAACACCCTCCCCCAGGGTCACTGCTGCTTCGTGGCAGCTTGGTGTGCACCAGGACCCCAAATCTTCCTCTGCAGAGCTGCTTGGCAGCCTCTGTTTGTGCTGGGGTTGATTCCTCCTGAGGCTCAGGATGTGTGGGGTGTTAGTGGGGCTGCAGGCTTGGCCTCTATGAGAACCCCTGCCTTGTCCATAGGTCTGGGCACATGTGGGAAGAGGTGATATTCAAAGCTATAAGTAGGATTCCAGCTGCAAAACACCAGTCCAAAACCCACAGATTAAATACTTCGAGAAATGCTTTGAAAATGTGTCCCCAAAACATAGAAAGTGCCTTTACAGTGAAATACACCCTACGAGTGAAATGATATTGTAAATTAGCTGCTAAGCAGACCAAATGTTTCTAAACTTCACAGTAATGACCCTTTGGGATGTTTTTACCTCAGTAACAGAGATAACGTGCTACAAGTACCTGCCAAGCCTGATGGGGCAGGCCAAACCTGCCTGCAAAGCTTTGAAGGGGCTGTAATGAAAGGGCTTCCACCTTCCTGTCTGATAAGTTTGAAACATTGAGTACATGTCAGAAAAACTGACACTGAGGCAGTGCAGCCTTTTCAGCTGTGTTTTCATTCTTATCACAGGCTTCCCACCTGGGGGACAATGAGGAAAAATGCAAAATTCCTTGGCTTGTAGTACAACCAGCACAGGGGTTTTTGCTTCCTCTGTTTGTGCACATTCAACAAAAGCTCTATTGGCAGCTGTAACACAACAACTTTTGCTTTTATGCCTTTCACATGAATGAAAGCAGAGGAAAGCAGTTGGTACCATCATTATTTGCACCCTTTGCATAAACTGTTACAGACCTTCAGAAGCACAACCCTGGCTGTGAACTTTGCTGGGCACAGAGACTGCATGGACTGGAATCTAAAACTCAAAGTGAAGGATTTTTTATATTCCTGAGTAAATGAGTCTATTCTGCAGATCAAACTGCCCTCAAAAGGCTATAAAGTGCATGGACATGGGTAGTGTTAATCAGTCAGCACAACAGACCCACACTGGGTGGTTTGTTCTTGGCAGTTCTAACAACCTGCCCTCAAGAAAGGGCTGTTTTCTACAGCAGGAATGAGTCAAAACCCTTCAGAACATTAGGATTCATCCTCTGGTTTGACACAAACCTGGGTTGGGACTTTTTTAACCAGAATGTCAGTATGTTTTAAACTAAAAGAGGAGAGATTTAAATGAGATGTTGGGAAGAAATTCTGGTGAGGGCCTGGCACACGCTGGCCAGAGAGTCTGTGGATGCCCCATCCCTGGAATGTCCAAGGCCAGGTTGGATGGTGCTTCTGGGACAGCAGAATTTGTCTCTGCCCATGGCAGGGGCATTGGAATGAAGTGGTTTTTAAGGTCCCTTCCAACACAAGTCATTCTCTGGTACCATGATTCATTAATATCAATTTGCAGAATACAGGTCACTGGGAATAAGAGGAGAGTGCTCAAGGCACAGTTTTGGCACTTTTCTAATGCTCTGCTGCCCAAATACAAGAAAGAAGATTGAAAATAGATAATTTCTCCCATATTTCCATTTAAGCATCTCCTGTAATTGTCATATTTAATGTGCAGTCAGGAAATATTTTCTGACATTTTTGCTTTTTTTTTTAACTCCTTTTTTACTTTCTAAGTAATGGATCTTTAATGAATTGTGACATGTACTTTACTTTGCTCATTATTAGCCTGACATGTGGCCTTTGTTTTCTCTCGCAGCCTGTGGGTGGCCATGCACTCACCTGTGAGCTTTGTTACTGGCCATGGAAGACTGATTTTATTGAAAAGTAAATGACTAACCCAGAATGGCTTTAATATAATTGGAAAAAACCCTGTTTCTCTAAAGCCAGCCACGCAGTGCTCTAAAGCCAAGAAAACGTCTCTCATTGACATCCCTGGGCTTTGGCTTGGGACCCCTGCCAATGTTTTATTTAAATGGGCTTTTAACAGTTTCATATATTCAACTCCAACCAATTCTCGAGTTCAACGAGAGTAAATGCTCTAGAGCTGAATTGTAATGTGCCCTGCTAGTAAAAATATTCATTTGATTACAGTGGCTGCCTGCCACTGTATTTATTTTGAAAGTACAAGCTGGTGCTGCACTTTTCTGAAATCCAAGACTGGAAATTAGGCACAAGTGTCATATGTACAAATAAAAACTATCAGAGATCTAAGAGCTCTGGAGTGAACAGGAGGGGGAAAAGGAAAAGAAAGAAGGAACACCTGCAGCAAGCCCTTAAAAAGGGAGAAACAAACAACACATTAAAAAGCTTCATGGACTTGGTGAGAGGTATCTCACAAAGGATAAAGATTCTCAATTCTTGGGGCAGCTTAAAGAAAACATAATTATGTCAGTTCAGTCCAGTATTTCAAGCCTCAGAAAACAAAGCCCTTTTTATTACTATTTTGTAAAAATAATATCTTGCCCTCGGTGTTGGCAAATTGTCTCTTTCTTTTCTGAAAATCAAGAATATGGTTTTATCAAGTCTGCAGTGGAGAACTGCATTATATATTTCAAAATGTTTAAATTCATCATATATTTATTAAAAAGAAACCAGCTAAGGATGTTGAGATATTTAGGGCATTTTGTATCCATTTTCCTTTTATGGGTAGTTTGCTGCTACAAAAACCTCTGAAGTAACGTGGCAGGAGTTCATACTGAGCTTTCCTCTTCCTCTGCAAAGCCCTTGCAGGTCAAAACTCTTCTTCCACCTTTCCGTGTTATGACAAAGCTGGGTTATTCTCCTTGAAAATACAGTTTGTAACATTAGTCAGTGTTATGAACTGTGTCTGAGCTTCAGCTAAAAAAAAACCCTAAAGACTTTCTTCACCTCTAGTTTAACCCATTTTGAAGTAAAACTGCCAGAATCAAGTCTCAGCAGCTACCAAATGAAGTGGCATAACCCCAGCAGCGTGGTGACACCTACGTGGAGTTCACAGGCTGGGCAGAAATTGAGCTGTGTGCCTCAATCCTGCCAGGAGGTTTGAAAACTTAAAGATAAAATGGGAAGGAGGGTTGATGAAGAAAAAAATAATTATCCAGGAATAACTGCTTGACATGATGGCCATTTTCATCAACGTTAATAATTTTCATTAACGTTATTGAACAAGAATTATAGATCTTATTTTCAAGCTTCTATCTCCTTAGAGGCAATTCATTTCACTCCTTATTTCCAATACATTATTAATTCTACCTTGCATCCTATTTCATTCTCTTTCATCTCTTTTGGATGCCCAGTTACTCTCAATTAAATATTAATAATCATCTTTTTAATTTACCCTGTAATTTGGAAACAGAGGAACGCTGTCGTGGCTCTTGTCTTTCTCAGGGATGATATTTCTGAGCAGTGCTGGAGGATTCCACGTGGGAATGCATCCATCTCAGGGAGTATCAGGCCTGGGCTGACAGCACATGGATTGTCCTGCCACTCTTATCTGCTGGAGCTGTAGGGAAGTGTCAGAAGGGAGGAAAGGCTGCCCTGCACATGTTGTTCATCCAGGAGGATGCTCTGGTGGGAGGGAGCAGCCGGGAGGAATCAGAGAGATCATCTGCTCAGGCACAGCAAATGGATTTTGCTGTAGGAAACGTGCCTTCCCCTTCCTGGGGTTTTCCCGAGGTGTCTGCACCAGGGAATGAGCATCAGGCAGGCCCTGAACACAGGCAAGCACTGCCTGCCACTGACTGCAAATCAGGAACCTCTGCAGCGTGTGAAGCTGAGCATTCAAAATCCCTTTCATAGCAGCGTGCGGAAAAATTCACACCACCAGAGGTTTGTGTCCAAAAAGGAGACAGAGGAGTCCTGGAACTTTATTCAAATCAAGGGAGAGGCCATGGGTATTTCCCATGGGGTGTCTCAAATTGTTGGGTGATGCAGCCCCCTTTTCATCCCAATTTCCCAGCTGCATCTCCTTCTACGTTTCCCCGCTGGCTGAGGTGTTTGGAAGGCACAGAATTCCTGAATCGCCTGCTCTGTGCCCCTCTCTGACACACACCCCCTCTTTATTTTCTCTTTTATAACAAAACACTATTCATAATTCTATTAAGCCTTTGTAGTTTTTCTCTAAGCTCAGGAATTTAACACAGCTTTGGCCGAGCACCAGTCCATGTCAAACAGTCACAGTTCCTAGAACTGATGGTTTCTTCTATTATTTCCCTATCTGTAAGTCCCTGGTCTTACCTGCAAGCAGATCCTCATGGTCTGTTTATAAGGACACATTCGTCTTATTCCTTTCACCAGCAATGCTACTGGAAGCTTTAGGTGCAGGTGAGCCACTCTTTACAGAGCATGGAAACAGCAGGGGGGTCACTGCTCTGCTTCAAGATTTTTAGGGTGGCTTTTGGGGTGTTTTAAGGCCATTGATTTGCTTATTAAGCAAGAAGATAGTAAATTTCCACATACACATCCACCCCCCAGGTTGATGATAAAAGAGATATTTCACACAGACTTTGATGATTTCAAACAGAGCCCACATCTCATGAGCACATCCTCAGGCTGTGATGGATGTGTGCAGTCAAGGATATTGTCACCTTATCAATAGGATGAGGAGGGACATTAAACATGAGAACATGTCAGTCTGAATCGACTTGAAAATATCTTGGTTTGGGACAAGCTGTAAAGTAGAATAGCTGTAAAGCTATTCATTTTAGATAGAAGTAGCTGCAGATTTAGTCTTGTCTTCTTTTTCCTAAAAATGATCGATAATAAGATTTTTCTAAGCTGCCCCACGAATTGAGAATCTTTATCCTTTGTGAGATATCTCTCACTGAGCCCATAAAGCTTTTTAATGTGTGCAGTGTACTAAATCAGGATTGCCTTAGACCTCACTCAGATTCGCAAATTAGAAACAAACAAAAAAATAAACCCTTCCATGTTCTTTTCCTAATATATTTCAACATTTTCCCCTTTAATTCAAAAATGCTTTATTCAAATGGAAGCCCTGTACTTATAACTGGAGAATGTGATGTTGTATGACGACCATGAAGAGAAAATGCTTTTTGTTAAAAAATGAATATTTTTCTACTGTCTGCCACTTAGAGCTGTCTTTGAAGAATGATGGGCAACATTTAGAAGATAAGGATCCTTTCCTATTACATTCACACCTAGACAGCCATGCCTTTTAGTTCTGAACACAGATCCCCAGTGCTGTGTGATAATAAATTAATCACCTGTTTCAGAGAGGATTTAAAAGACTTCAGCGCGTTTTATTTAAATGAATCCTGCCTATGTAAAATTTATCTTTTTTTTTTTTTTCCACCTACAGCAGTTCATGAAGTGCTAAAGGACAAGAAGGTGTCAGAATCTGAAAGAATTCAAGGAGGAAATTTGTTGAAACTTCCAAATATTTAGCCAGGATTATAATTACTGATGGAATCAAGGATTGATCATTTGATTTTGAGGTAATTGGTTCAAACCCAATCCATGGTGCCCAGTTGCAGGTACAGAGGTGTGGATGTGTGTCCTGGGATGTCAAATTATTCACCTAAAATTCAACCTGGGCAGAGATCTGGGGCCACAAGCTAATACTGTCTATATTGTTGATAATCCTGTCATTAAATAGGTCACTGATTTGCATTATTTTTATCCTTAGTGAGATTTTATCAATATTACTGATATAATTAAGGCATAAGGAATTTTCCTTCGGGTGTAGTTGTCAAAAGTGTTTCCAGTTCAATCTCTGTTGAAATGTCTTATTTCTTTCCTGTTTTTATTTTACTTCAAAGGGTTTTAGTTACTAGCTCAGATCAGAGAGAGGAAGAGTTAAAAAAAAGCCCAAAAAAACCCCCCCAGAAAAGCAGAAAATGAAACTCCTTCAAGAAAATTATTTTTTCAGAGAAATAATTACTCCAGTTTCTGTGGTGAATATTTCGACTTCTGGCTGATTCTTTTACCTGAACTCTGAACTCGCTGCTAATGAGAAACTGGGGTCAGCCATTCCCTAACCTCAACCAGAACAAGCAAGCCTGAAGTTTCTACTTAAAGTAGGTAATCTCTGATTTATTAGGGAGCATGGACTGATACATTTTGAGAGGGCATTTCCAACATTACTTGTTCAGTAACTCTGGGTGATTTATAAAGTCACTTTATTTTGTGAGTTTAGAAAACTCATATTTCAACTGTGGATTTTTTTTTTCCCTTTCTCACTTGCTTGCTACAGATATGCTGAAATAAAAATGTGTCCACAGCTAAATTAAATGTGTTTACTACCAAGGGAGTGGCCTGATGGTTTCTTCATTGCAGAAGCAAGATTATTAACAGATTGGAATTCTGAAACATTTTCTTCATCTCAAGCTTAAAGAGATTTTAACATTTAAAAAAAAAGTAATAAAAAGTTATCTAAATGGGAATAAATTGCCAACATTTCATTATTGCAAATATTTTCTATTCAGAAAGTGACTCCCAGCTTTGTCATAATATTTAAGGGCTGTGGAAAATGGAGTGTTGTGTTGTCAACGTTTGAAAATTGCATAAAAGGGAAGACTGAGGAGGATTTCCAAAACCTCCACGACACACGATAGTTTATCAGTATATGAGATATCTATATCTATCAATATCATATTCCAATGCTACCATGATGCAGAGTGCAGTTCTGGTCATGTCTGGTCATACTGGTATTAATTTTCCATTAAAAACAATAGAAAGACATATAATCAAGCCACCAAGAAAAGAGAAAAGAAACAAAGGACATACAGGAAATGTAATTTTACTTTCATTTTATGCATACATAAGTAAATCAGAAGCAATAATTTAAATTTATCAAAAGGAATTATTCTTTTAAATGAAAATCAATTAGCTTGCACCAATCTGTCAGAAGCTATGATGGAAGTTGAGACAATCACCTAGTCCCTGTGGACTAAGATTTCAACATTGCACAAGTGAATTAGGTGAGCATTTTTGCACTGCAGAAATGAAGGCAGAAGAATTACCCAAAATAGAAAAAAAAAATCTTGAAATAGTGTTTCTTGTATTTCCCTCTGAAGACACATCTCAGGCTTGTATTTTAGACATGGTTCTAGATGGAGTCAAAGCTTTATGAAAAGGTTTCAATTTTCTTCAAGTTGAATTGTAAATATCAATGTTATGTTCAGTGTCATAAGGCAGGAAATACCATATATTAGATGCTGTTTCATCCATTCAAGTATCCACCTGAATCCTGAGACAATTTTGACACAACTGGTGCAGCAGTTTTTGGGCTATTTTTAAGGAGCTGGAGAAGGGCTAATAATCTTTAAACTGACAAATATCATGCCAGGCCTTTGCTCTGGACCAATTATCTTTAGCTAAAATGCTAATTGGAACTGGTTTGCTTTTCCAAATTGTTCTTGGGAGTATCATCAGGCAATGTTTGAACACCTCAGGAGGAAAACATTGCTTTCCACAGCTAAGGAGGAAGAAAATATAAAATGGCCAAAAGATTACTGCAGATGAGGAAACAAATCCAGCTTCTGAGAAAACCAGAGAGGCTGAAGTGTTTGCAAATTTTTCTGTATAAAATATACTTATTTTGGCTCTGAATTTGGTGTTGACTGACCTACACTAAGCCTGTTCTTGCTGCAGGTGCCATCCATGCCAGAAGTGCCTGCAGAGGGCAATGGGGGGAGCTCTGCTGGGACTGAGGTGCCTTGGCTGGGTACAGCAGGTACAGAACAGAGTCCCTCCCACAAAAAAAGCACCTTGCTGCAGCTCCTCTTGCTTCAGAGCAGCATTTCACCTCTCTGGAAATCATATTCCATCGGGTAAAGGAAATTCCACGCTGGGATTGCCAGCAACATTCCTCTCCACTGTTAAGATGCCACTTTAGTGCCACATTTGCTCTGAAAAGATAGCAAATAATGAGTGTAAGCTGGAAAAAAGCCCCAACCATGTGAGTTCCTAGGCAAACACCTTCTTTTTATGGCCCCTACAGCAGCGTCCATTTGTTTTTAAGTGACTCTCAGCTCCTGTGTCCCACTGTGTGAGATGAAACACAGCCAGGGAAAAATCTCTCCTCTTCTCTTACCTCTGGGCAAAGTGGCTGGACTGAGGCTCAGGAGGAAAATGAACCAAGCAGCACATTCTGCTGTACATGTGTGGATAAAACAGAACGGAAACGGAGGGCACAGTCTAAAATTCCCTATAGGTGATCCTGGAAAATCTCATATCCCTTCTCCCATCGCTTCCCAAGGTGGATCAGATGTGGTAGCACTTCTGTTTCTCATCCCAAAACAGGGAGCAGAAAGTCCTCAAGGGATGGATGCAGAGAATGGCTTTAGCTTTTTTTTAGGGAAAAAAACCAAAGCAAAACCCCCTCATGTTCCTGTGGCTGCTTTGGCTACATTTGGAGATAAGGAAGAAACCCCCTCACCTCCCTAAACCCAGGAACGGGGCCTGGTGCAGAAAAAAACCCACACTGACCACTGCTACTGCAGCAAAAATGCAAAGAGAGCGAAGAGGTTTATGAATGATTTGTTGTGCATAAGGTGTCTTGAAGCACAGGAAAGGGTTTAGAAAGATATTATATAAAAGTAAGCTCAAAAATTTTGTTATCATGACAATTTGGCACTGGCTTTGGTCACCACCTCTCTGGAGCTGAATAAAATGTAACAGCTCCTTCTCTTTCTGCATCCTAAGGGCAGGATAAGACAGGGCTTGTTGTTTGTAGAATAATGGTCAAAACAACTTTGCATCACCAGTTGCAGTTAAAAATTATCTGCAATATTTGCATCAAGTGCTTACGTGGAATCTTTTTGGCTTACACTTTGATTGTGGTTGAAGCTGAATATCAACAAAAGTTTTTAAAGCAGAATTGAACTAACATTACATCATCTGAAGATAAAAAGGAATTTTACATAGCAGAAAAATGAAGGAGGTGCTTTGGATTCATATATATCCCACAGAGTTGTTTTGTTTTTTCTTCAAAAAGCAAAAGCAAATTTTGGTCACATCCACAATTTGTCTTGCATCACAGAATTTCTAACAAATTCAATGGTATGTGAAATATGATCACAGAAAGGCAACCAAACACTTATTGTTATTCAGTCTAAGGCTTGGGATAGTTTTAGTTCTCTCATTTAAATTTACTGATGTTACAACTATGTTATTTTTACAGGATATTGTTGGGGTTTTTTTCCTAGTTCATGTATCGTGTTAGAATTGAAGTAATCTCCTTATTTTGAATTCTATAATCCCATTCATTCCACAATTAAACGAGTCACTGTGTGGTAATCTGGTGATTCTGACACTATCACCCCCACAAAAATGTATGAAATAAAGTGGGGTTATCTGAGTGCTAATCCTGCAAAATCAAGATGGAAAATTTATAATAAATGTATAGGTCATAAAAAACCAGGAATATTTAGAGTGTCCTGGGCTACTTCCACAGTTGTATAGATTGTATAGATTATTTGAAGGAGAGCTGTAGCAGTGCACTCTGCTGACTCTTGGAAAATCCAGCAAATATTTTGCAGGAGGCATCAACTGCTCAGCTTTGTGTGTAACGCTGAACTTTTACAAAATGTGTTATTATTAAGGATTAACTACAGCGTTACCTTTTAATAGGACCGTAAATCTTTAATTACAGTTCAATATGGTAGCGACTAAAATTGCTTTTGGAATGAAATTTTTTTATTAAATGGCAAAAATATGAAATTTCCTTCAGAAGTAAAGAAATCATAACTTCTTAGGGAAAGGTTAAGGCATGCAAAATTTGCCACTGTCTGCCCACTGACTAACACAGAATTTACCCAGTCTGCCACTACTATTTTTAATACTTTTAATGTCCATTAAAGTATCATGTCCCTCTGTGATTCTTATATTTTTTTTTAAACTCACAGTGGTGTCAGCTCTAATTATGTAAGAGATCTCATCCCAGGGAAGGGGCTTGGCAGGACATCTTTTCCTGCAGCCAAAGATCGAGGCAGGGGAGAAACGACAGACTGGTGAAGAGACAGGAAACAAGAGGGTCCACCAAAATTTTATTAAAAAATACAGCTGGAATTTCTTGCCAGTTGAGGCTTGGATGTCCGTGGCTGTCACTGCAGCTGCAGTTTCAGCTCCTGCTTGGTTTCTCTGCAGTGACCTTTCCAAATATTCTTCTCCTTAGGCTCTGGGGCTCTGCAAAAGGAGTGACTGTGCCCTAGGGATGGGGCTCAAATGCTGTAGTGAGGGGAAAGCTTGTCAATCAGGCAAACCTTCAAATTATTCACTGAATGGATACTTCAGGCATCTCCCAAATGGATAATTTCTCTGACCAAAGTTTTAATTCTTGCTGTGTTCAATTCAGAGGGCAGACATGGGACTAACACCACGGCTGCTCCAGAGAATCCATAATGCATTTAAAACCTTTCCTGTTTGTTTAGTCTTCAACATTTTATTTTGCATTGTTTTTCAAACAGCAGCTGACCTTTCTATGGGAATGTTCTCTGGACCATACCCTTGGATCACATCCATAAGTGGGAAGGCCATGCATCCTACCCACTCCTAAACTTTCATTCACAAAAGGGAAGAGGAAATCTGTGCCAAAGACAGGGAGTTACACAAGGAAAATGTGCCCTGAAGAAATGTGTAAAGAGGTAATGCTCCAGCTGCACGGAAAAGGGGACACTGCTTTCACAGCAAATCTTTTCCAGCCCACTCATGTCAAACCCAGTGTATCCTTATTAAAATGCACAAGGTGGGGAATTCTTTCACACTCACAGATAAACTGGGCAAGGCGAAATTTCGTGTGCATTTGGTGAAGCTGCATCACAACAGCTGCTGGTTTAAGCAGCTGTTTCTGCTCTGTGTAAGGATAAAAGATCATTGGTGAGCGAGGTTGGTGTTGGTCCCAAGGCTGTTCCACAGGCTGCCAGTTAGGAGCTAAAATTAAAGTGATTTTGCAAGTGAAACCGAATTTGTCTTCTTTGTATGCAAATGGGCCTCACTGACATGTTCACATCACACAGATTTACACACCTGATTAATGCACATCTGTGCCATTCTTCTTACCCCTCTCCTGACCCTCTCTTGACTGCTGTTACTGTCCCTGAGCCTTTTTTTTTATTTATATTTTTTTAACTCTCTCTGCTTTCCTCTCAGATCTGAGAGTACCAGCACAGCATTTCCAAGGGAAGGGTGCAAAGTGTTTGTGCAGACACAGCAATGTCACAAGCCTGGGTAGGAGGATGAAATAAAGATTGCCTAAAACCTCTTAATCTAAAACAGCAAACAGTACTCCACATTAATTAAAGCACTATTATTTGTTGCAGATGAAAGGAGCAGAATTGGATGACCGAATGGTGCATCATTCCCAAGAGCAGCAAATTCAGATTTTAAGGGGGTTTTATCAGATTTTTTAAAAAATCTTCAATTTTTCCCTGGGTTTTCAATGTTTAGCTCTGCTTAACTGCAGAATCACCTTCAGTAATTGGTAGATCCAGTGCTGAACACCAGCATAAGTTGAGCATACATGCAAAAAGTTATAATCTAAAAGTTACAACCTACTCGAGTTTTTTCAGTCTATATTCACAGCCCATTTCCTTAGGCAGTGCAACTTGTGATTTTGTTTTTTAATATTCTGCTTGGAAAAGTACAGGCAGCTTACAGTGACAAACTCCCTTCCCCCGAAGATCAGAAAGTTTGCATTTTTCTTTTCCTAAAAGTTTGCCAGCTTATTAGAGTAAGTTCATGAATGAATGCCACAAATAATTTGCCTAAATTTACGTAAGACTCATATATGAAACTTGAGGTTATTTTTTATTGTTGTTACCAAGCCTTCATAACAGAATAGGCAATTAATTAAATATTTTCTTAGCTTACACCATCTTCCTGAAAGATTTCTTTTCTAACTAAATATTATTTCTGAAAAGAAATTTGGGTAGCTTTTAGGTGCTTTTTGGGTGTAGGATTTGTGTGTGTGTGTGTGTGTGTGTGTGTGTGTGTTAGTCTACCTGCTGAATGTACTTATAATGTCAGAGAGACTGAGAGGTGATTTCTTACTCCATTTCCTCCAGCTATAATTTACCACAGGATTGTAGATGTATGTGAACGATAACATAGGGAAGGAAAAAATAGTATTTCCCATTATATTGATATTATTGGGTAGACTGGATAAAAGACTACTGACTTAAGCTCCAGGCCTGGTGGAACACATGTCATTTTTGTTTTAATACAGAATTTGACAGGGCTGTACTTTTGATTTTATTTCTTCATTAATGTTTTTATTCATGGGAATTAATTGTTCCCCTTGGCACGGATGGCCCCAAAGTCATTGCCCCTCACTTGTGGGTGCAGGGGTGGGTTATTCATCTTGCTTGTCACAAAGCCTATTTTATTCCAGTTGTTTTTCTCCCATTTTCCAGGGAATACAGCTCTTCCCTCTGCTTCTGTCTTTTTCTGCACATATCTGATGCCCTGTGTCTTCCTAGGGAACTCCACCTAGACTTTCTTTGGCATGAAATTAAAGCAGACAAAAGTCAAATTTTGGGTCTGGGAAAGACCTTCCACTGAAAGGTGCTTGTGGCGATGATCTTGCTGTATTTTCTGCAGGATTGCTAATATTTTAAAACTAATATTCTCCAGAGCCTGGGACCCCATAAGAACTCCTTTATTCTGCTGGATCCCTTGTGTTTCATCCTCCCTAGCCCTCCTTGCTAGAGTCTCAATTTATTCCCATATTTTACCAAATTTCTGTCATGACATCACTGGGTACATTCCCATGTCCTTCACAGAAAATGAGCTGAGGTTTTGTATGAATGTTTTGGGATTTATGGTTTGTTTTTTTAGGCACACTTGCTGCACAAGACTGTGCTGTTGCAGTAGAGGGACACAGCACTTCTATTTCAGATTCAGCCATGGAGAGGTTTCTTTTCCTTCAAAGCAGCTCCTTTTAGAAGTCCTTGGCCACAGGAATTGTGGCAGCAATTACCTGTCCCTGGGTCTGCTGTGAGTGCTCATGCCCTGAAGGGAAACCAGGCTTTATCCCTGCTCTTTCTGCAAGTCTCTTCCTCTCAGAGCCTTGGAAGAGAGCACAGCATCTCAGCAGAGCTACCCTAATCAGAAAGAGCCAACAAGTTGCCACTTCATTTGAACTGCCTCTTTTCACCTCCTCGTTTGGAGGGCACAAATCCCATCAAAACAGAAAATCACTGAGTGGCGTTACCATTTTTGCTGGGGTAGGAAGTGGGTTTCTACTCTTTCAGCAGGAAGCAGAAAAGAGGACACAGACACACAAACACATACACAAACTCTTAGCAGTTTCTTTTGGGAAAGCTGCATTTTTGGGATAGTATTTCCAGATTCTTTGTCTGAGATGTGGTTTAAAGATTATGTCCCTAATTAAAATGCAACAAATATCCAATGCTCCAGAGCCAACACAACAGTGTAAGAGAAATGTGGCCAACCTTGGAAAGAGACTCTCATTCTTTCAGCAACTGATGTAGTTGTGCTGGCAGTGATGAGCACAGGCTGAAGAAGGAGCCAAAACCATATCAAAAATACATAAAATTACAATCTGCTGTCACATCTCCTCGAGTTATGATCTCATCTTGATTTCCAAGCCAAGTTAGCCTTTACCTTGTTAGTAGCACTGTTAAGGGACACGGATCACATTGGCAGGGAGTGGAATTTATGGATAACTTATTGGTGGTGTCATTCCCTCCACCTTCATAGCCCAAATCAGTCCTGCAGCTTATTCCTGGAATTCAGTTTGGATATTCTGGGCTGCCAGAGGGTGACACAGCACCCAGATCCTGCCCCTAACACTGATTAGCTTTCCCACAGCAGGTTTCACCAGAGAGCCCTATTAATCAGAGGTGTTCTGCTCAGGTTCTAAACTGGGTAATTAATTTTTCCCTGCCTGCATTACCTTTGTAGTTTCAATTACTTTACAGCTTTTTTCCCCTCTTCTTTTTCTGTTAAAACACCTTTTCCTGAAAAGGTGTGCAGTCTGTAATTGCTCTCATACATGAATCCACCTCAGATACATCTGTATTTGAACCAGAAAAATGATGTCCCTCCCAACATTTGTATAGCCCTTGCAGACACTCTAGGAAATGAAGAATATGTCTGTTTCCTTGGCGATATAACAGCAATTCAAGATATATCATCACCATATTTTGAAGTAAATATACCCACATTTTTTATGCACTGGAAAATGCATAAGTGCTGCACCTTTTATGGGTCCATTACCCTCAGCATCTCAGCCCCAGAGACCTGGAGAAAATCATTCATGTCCCTGCCTAAATCAGTGTGTGGAGGGCACTCTGTAATAAGAGAGGGTGCAGACCCCAAATATTTTGTTTTTTCTGGGGCACAACAGATCTTTTAGCTGCCACATCTCTTAACTATTCTTACAGCTCTTAGCCATATCCTTCATTATTACTCCAAAAATAAATTTAACCTGTAGCTTAGTTCACCAGAGCTATCCAGAAGCGTGGACATAAATTCCAAACAGTCAAATAAAACTTCATGCATTAAATGAGGACAGAGAGCAGAAAGTTTTGATTCAAGGTTGATACTGTTCAGGTTGTTGCGCACATGTAATTTCCATCCCTCTGAGAGATTAAAAGGAAGAAATAATAATAAAAAACCGTTGTTAGTAGGCCTATCACTGAGATCTGTGCCAGGGGAATATTGATTTGGCACTGCTAACCTGCAAGAAAGGCAGGGGCTCCTGCATTTGCTGTAGGAGTAATAAGGTGAAGCTGCACTCCTCAATGATGTTCCCCTCCAAACACAATCAATATTCAGGACTGCTGTTCCCTACAGGAGAAGTCCCCAGCAGGAGACGATGAGGAATGAATTGCTCTGCCCACATGGATTTTAACACATTCACTGTGGCACTGTGTTGGTTCTGTGCTTTTTACCCTCTGGACACTGTGAGAGGGCCCTTGGATTGGATGTGAGGCTCAGGTTTGGCTTGTGAGGCTGGTTCAGATGCTGCTGTGAGACCAGCACTGCTGCTGGACACTGAATTTCATGTGGCAGCACAGACCTTTCCAGCACAGCACCCCACACACAAAGCATCAGAGCTGCCAGCACAGGAGGGAACTGGGGCAGGTCTGCAGTGGCCTGACAACATTTAGTGGGGGCAGAGACTTTCCATTATCTCATTAACTTCCAGCACTTGGTCAGTGCAAGGAAGAGAGAGGCAAAGGGAGAGATGACACTTGGAAGGGAAGGGAAAGAGAACAGGTAACAGAAGAGAAGCAAACATTGTGTTTGCCTTAGGACCTGGAAATGCTTTTCCTGCTTCGTAGAACAATATATAAAATTAACTCTTTCCATAATTAAAATAATAATATATTGGCACTTCTCCAGCAAAAGGAATTTTCACATCTGGCATGGCAGTCAAATTCCAGCTTGTCTTCAGCACAGATGCAACACAAAATTTGGGTCCAGTGTAAGTCCTTGAGGTCAGCAGCAGTGATTCAAATGTAATATTGTGGTTTTTGTGTGCAATGCTGGGTTCTTCCTCTGTCCCATCCTCCCATCTCCTGATAGAGTTAAGCAGGAAAAGACTTTGAACCACAGCCCACGTGCTGAGGACAGCTCTTCCAGGTACCCTGAAGGCTCAGCAGTGCAGGTGTTAGGACCTAAGAATTTGTGTTTTAGGGCATAAGTGCATCTTGTAGGAGCTATTCCATGATCCTCATTCCTGAGGACAGGAATCATGAAGTGTGGATGCAGAAATGTTAAATATTTCTCTGTACAGGGCTTTGTTCAGTTCTGAAAGATCACCTGACATCACCCCAGCTGTGAGTGCAAAATGGCCAGTCACTACAAGTGCTTTTCATACTCGCTTTTCCCACTATACAAAAATCTAATTTTCCTTAATGTCATGCTGCCAGTACATTATCATCCACTTCTGTGCCCTTTCTGCTGCTGAAATGGTGAGAAAAGCGTGCGGGAGCAGGGAATTGAGTGCGAGTCGAGGGCCAGTGTCTTAATCATTACAATAATCTACTTTTCTGCTTTCCAGCAAAAATGAAGAGCAAGAAAATTGAAAGAGACATCCTGGCTTTTTCATTGATTCTGAAACATTTTCCACTTTTTAACACTGTAGACTTTATTCTAAACATTTGTTAATGTCATGGCTGCAGAAAGGCTCCGCTGAATGCCCATTTCTCTTTCTTTTTATTGCAGATTAAACACCACAGAGAGGTGCAGGAACTGCACCCAGCACTTTCCAGAGTGCTGTTCCCACAGCTGTGAGGCTGGGAATGTCCCACTGCTGAAATTCTTGCTTGGGTCAGCAGCCACAGGCAGCTCAGAGTTCAGCTGCCTTTCTCACACTCTTGGTAAGATCTCATTTGGAGAGATCAGCAGAGTTCTCTAACACCCTAAGGAGAGTTTAGGATGGTTTATATAGGAATTTTAAGCTATTCTTTAAAGCTCTGGAATTTCAAGAGCCTAAATTTCAGATCTAGGCTTTTGGCTTAGGTTCAACCTTAGTTTGCACAGAGCTGTGTCTAGAATATCTTGTCACAGCCCCCTCCCAACCTGCCCCAAGTTTTCCTTTCCTTGGGCCAGTCACATGAAATCATTTCCATGACAATAAATGGTTCACTTAAAAATACCAACTGTGAAAATAAAACACTCCTTTATTGCCCTGGCATTTCAGTACAGACATTAAATTAATTTTTTAAATGGTAGTAAAGCACAAAACAAGAAAAAAAATGCTTTGATTTGGGTTTTTGGCTTCCATTAGACCCCAACACGAGTGAGTATCACGTAAAGAGTGCACTGTTGGGTTGGCCAAGCCTATAAAGGCAAAAATCAATACAAATCCATAGGTCAAACTAGTTATACCATATTTTGTTTATCTTTACTTATTTTCAGTCTCCAAGCACTTCATAAATAATTTTGGTTTTGTTCCTCACTCTGCATTTCACTCCCTTCATTTCATAGGGTAACCTTGTTTAAATCTGTATGAGTTTGTCTTTGGGAGGGGATCCCATTAATACTCTTGTGGTTACATAATACATTATAACTAATTTTACGAGCAAATTCTCTCAAATCACCCAGGAAATTGTTGGAAAACAGTTGAACATACTTGTTTTTATATGTTTTTTTGGAAAAAATGGTAGGAAATTTTCTTTCTGATTAGAGGAAGTTTAAGATGGAAATCACTGTAAATGTAAAACAAATGAACTCTGTAAATGTGGTTGTCACCTAAAGAGTTTATAATATATTATAAGAAGAGCTGGTCAAATGTCTACCCATCAGCAAAATAAACACTCCTTGAAATGGCATAGGCAAGTGTAAGAAAATTATTAAAATATTAAGAGAAAAGAAAAACTTATCCTGTGGAACATATCCATGTGGTCCAACTAGTACCTCCAGCAGGGAGCTAGGCTTTGCTCTGTAAAACTGAGCAAAATTGTAGTTAATCTAACAGTAAATTAATCACACACTATTTTAAATACAGAAATGAAATAAACACGTATCTTTACTTTATTTTTATCTATTTTGCATGGCTCTTGATAAAAAGAAAATCCACATATTCTTTCCTTCATAATTCTTCTTCTAACCCCTAATGAATTTTGCACATTCTCTGAGATGTGCACTTCCACCTTCCAGAAAAGCCATTTCCTCCCATTTGTATCAACCCTTAATGCGCTGCTCCTTCTGGAGACTTCCCACTGCTGTCTCATGAATCTATTAAAGGGCTTTCCTTGGAAAAGCTGCCCCCACTGCTGTGTCAGTGCTAGGTGCTGGCGAGGAGGACTCGGGGCTCTCCTGAGTGATTAACCTGGCAGTTATCCATAGCAAACACCGCGAGCTGCAACAGCGCCGCAGGGTTGGGAGCGGGAAGGCCGCGGATGTGTGAGGAGGATAATGGAAATATAACTGGGAGATGGTGGGCCCAGCCCAGTTCTCTGAACCCCAGCAGGTCACACGCTTGAGGAATGGGGTTAGGAAGCTCAGCCTCCTGTCCTCCTGTGTTCTGGGCAATGTGGAACAGCAGCACTGCCTGTGTGTGTGTAGGTGTTTAAACAGGGGAGAGCAGAGAGTGTAACACAACAGAGTTCCTTAAAACTTTGCAGATCAACAGATGCAAAGAGGGGTGTTTTCAGTCACAGTTATTCTACAGGAATCCTTACGTGGGAAAAGTGGTGTTTGTGCTCAAACCCGAGCTGCTGGGAGCCCAGTGCTCCATTGCACCTGAGTGGTTTTATGCCCAGCTCTCACCACTGGGCCCAGCCTGTGCTTTTCTCTGGGAGCTTGCCAGGAACACGATGGGCCTGAGCTGCTCCAGGCACAAGGGAGGCCACACAAAGGTGATATTTAATGTACTTAGGGTCAGGGGCTGGTCCTACGAGGGTTCATTTTGCCTGTGCTGCATTACATGTGTGCATCTCTTCCTGCATCTTTTTAAACAATTGTCTCTTGCTTCTGCCATCCTCTTCCCACAGCGTGATGTCTCTGGAATCAACAGCTTTGCTGTGGCTCCCCAGGCTCTGGGACTGGGCTTGGCAGGGTCTGTGCTGCACTCCAGAAGGAAACTGGACCCTAAACCTGTGAAATCTGTGGTAAAGCATGCCGAGGTTTTGCAACTGAGCTGCCGTTTGTGTGCCACTTTTCTCTCCACATCATTTTGTATCTTTTAATTAATCGGAAATTTTGGTACCTAAAAAGAAAAAAGGATCCTTTATAATGGAATGCAAATGCTCAGTTCTCTTGGCAATAGCTTTCTACTGCCTATCCCCCTGAAGACTGGTTAATTATCTGATTTAACACCAATTCCTTATGATGGCAGCTGACAGGAACACATATGGGATATCTGAGCCTGGTCCAGGGTTCTGAAATTGTCCAGCACCTCAAAAACGTGATCTGACTCGTTTGGTGCTGAAGAGCACCTGAAGGTTATTAGAACTTGTGCAAGGTGCAGACAAGCCTGCATTTAGTGCTTTACTGTATGGTTTGTAAAGTGTAACAGCTCTAAAGTGATGCATTAACACCATGAAATTGAAGTGGGTTTTGCATATTACATTAATTCCAGTTAATAGGGAATTAGTGCCACCTAATGTAAAAATGTAACCCAAGTGCCTCTGACACTAAAAGGGAAGGCTTTCTCATTCTTTCTCTCCCATTTGCAATAAACATTAAGGAAATAAAAATTACCATGGATTATGGAGCTGTTAAATATTATATATTCCTGTGCTATTAAATGTCATCTATTACCATTACATAAACTTTACCTTTGATTAGCAACAAATATTCTGCTTTATTCTGAGAAATTGGCCATTTCGTAATGCTCTAAAGGATTAATTGTGGTAATGAAATATTTCCCTGTCACAGTCTTGTGTAAACTGTAATTATTTTGGCCCCAGATCTGCAAAGGAATATGCAAGTCCTTAATTGCACTCAGGTGAGGAGAATTAAGTGCATGCATAAATATTAATGTGGATAGAAGCAAGGTCCTATGTGTAGCTTTTTCTCCTTTTACCAACTGTATAAGCCTGAATTCCAGGCATGACCCAGTCCCTCTGGCCGTTTTATAGGAGAAAAAGAACACTTTAATAAAAAGTAGTGAGAGCAAAGATAAATACAGTGAAGGAATACTCTGGCTCCCCAATAATTAATTACCTATCACTTCTCTGTTTTATTCTGTTGGTTTTAAAGTAAGAGTGTATCAGCCCATGACACCTTGAAAAGAGTCAGGACGGAGTAGAAGTGAATATTACTGGAGCTTTTGAGAATGTTTAGGTCATGATGCTATAACCACTTCCAGGTGGGCAGAAAAGCCAGTGCATTGGTTTTGTTGCATGACTGACAGTGTGTCATAAATGAGGTGTGAGGAGAAAAGTGCCCAATCTCAGCTATTCTGCTTTATTCTTTAATTATTGTTAATGTCTGGCTGAACCTGAGCATGCAACATCAAGAGAATGAAGGCCAAAACCCCCCAGCATCTCTGTTTCTAATGTGAATTTTGTGAAATTTGTCATTTGGTTACATTAAAATTTATAACGGGATACATGATTTTTCTTAAAACCTGAAATTTATAAAAATTATAGAATCAAATAAATCTTAAAAAAATCCAACCTACAATCTGGCCTAATAAACTTGACTTGGAGCCATTAGAAAGACAGATGTTATTTAGAGGCATAAACAATGAGCATTGTGAGCGATTTGACAATAAATTTCAGCACAATCCAAATTTTTAATAAAAATACAATACTTAGGGCGAAATGCATCTAGGTAGGATGTTTTGACTACTACAGTATGAAGTGACTACTGTAAGAAATCCTTTAATAAATAAACTGCATACATTTCCTTCCCCACCACAGTAATTTTAAAAATGCACTATTTTTAAGGGAGAGGCATAATAGAAGATTCAAAATCTAATTGTAAAAGCAATAATTTGTGTCGTGCACTCATTTTTTTCACAGCTCCAATTTAACTCTTTTTTTTTTTTTATTACCACAATGTAAATGACAAACATGTTTGTAGCTGCCTTTGTATCAGGTTCTATATTTAAAGCTCCCAGGATTGCTGCTCATTCTGGTGCACAGAAAATGCTTTTTTGAATAAATTGCACAATGTGGCACGTGATAGCTTTTTGGACAAATGTTGAGTTTAACTGTAAAGAGTTTGCCTGTTTAGGAGGGCCTTTGATTGACACAAGTGGAAAGCTGAGGTGCTGCTGCTGAGCTGAGCTGGACTGTAATGCCAAAATTATCTTCCAGGGGCTAAAGGGTGACATGATGCTCCTGAAAATTTGGCATTTCCTCTCTTTGGAGCACATGAGGGGAGAGCTGCAGTGACCACCCTGCGCTACCCCTCCTTTTGATGGGATAACATGAGCTAAAAACCTAGGAAAGTGGTCATAAACCCAGGGACTTAAACATCCCAAAAGCTGTCCAAAACTGGTGGAGAAACTGAGGAATATGACCATCAGCCTGAATAAAGAATAACTGGGGATTAAAAAGAAACTTTGGAAAAAATCTGGAGCCAACTTGGGAAGGAGCAACAAAGCAATGTGGAACATGTTTGGGGCCATGCATCTGGGGAGGGCTTTGGGGTTTGTGTGCCTTGGAGTGGGCATGGGGAGGACTGGAGCATCTGCAAGTGCTCATTAACACTTTACAAGTGTCCAGTGCTGTGCTGAACCTCTTCTACTGCTGGTATAGACTCTGAATATCCAGGTCACATATTGCCAGTTATTTATGAGCTGTTAATAAATCAATAAAACTTCTGATCTTGGTTTGATTTAAATCACCTGAACTGAGGAGATTTTCCCTGTAACCATTGTGTATTTTAGTGGGATGTTTTAGGCCTTGGTAACTTCTGCTTCCTTGTATGAGAAATTTCTTTTTTTTTTTCTCATAACTTTCCCTCCTTCTCATGCCCCAAATTTCTGTATTTGTTAAAGATGGCATTAAATTAGCTTCTGGACTCTAGCAGAGCCAGGAAAGTTTTTTCCCCCCATTTTTTTCCTTGCCATCATTTTGTGAGTGAATTAAATACACAGAGAAAGGATGATCAAATAGCCTTTGTACTAAGATCATTTATAGGGCTATACGTGTAATTTATGTATAATAAAAACCCTTATAATACATGCTGAGTAGTGGAATGTGGAAGATAAACAAACAAAAAAAATCCACCCCTAAAAGCACAGGAGTGCAGATTCCTGTGTGATCCTGTCCCCTTCTCTGAGCACATTTAAATTCAATTAAATGAATTAAATAAATTAAATGAAACACCGAGATTTATTCCAGACCCTTTAGTCCAACTGTGCCTTCTAAGGTGGAAAACACAGTGCAAACCCCCCTTTCTACTGGGGTCTATTTTCAACTCTCAGGGTGCATTTTAGAGATCAGTGAGAAGTACAGAAACTCACTGCAGTTTTGCTTGCCTGTGATCTCGTGCTGCAGCAAGGGCAGCAAATGCCTTTCTCCAAGTGGGCTGCTTCGTCTGTTTTCTGAGCCATTTCTTTGAACTGCCTCCCATTAAAGAGAAAATAGCATTTTGCTGCTTCAGATTTGCAGGGAGATTCATATTAAGCTACAAAGGAGTTCCTCTCCACGCTCCTGTGATCAAGCTGTGTACGATGAGTGGAACAGGTCCCTGCATGCAGTAGCAGTGCAAGGCTTATTGCATCTCTCAGGTCCCAATTATGCTTTCAGAAGTGCTCCCTGCCATTATGAAGGCAAATTTGCCCACAGATGCATTGAACCCAGTATGATCCACTTCTCCTGCATGGTGAGATTATTGAGGTTGCCCAAGCCTGCCTTTTCCTGAGATTTTTTCCAGGATTTTATGCTTTTGAAGAAATACCTGTGTAATGTGCTACAGGATGCTGAATAATCCACATTATTCCTGCTTTGTAATCAAGTTTCAGCAGTTCTGCCACTTTCAAAATCCATATTTCTGGACAACCACAAGCACCATGGGTTATAAAGAAGGGAGGATTTTCATGTTACTTCTGCATCCTGTGATTTTAAGGCACATTGCCTTTAAAGGAGAAAAAACCAGCAGCTTTTCCTCTACACTGGGCAATGAGAAAAGTATATTTCAAGGTGACAAATGCTAATACTTCAATGCTCAAGAAAAAAAGGAATTGTCTACTATGTCTAGAGAGCTGTGCAAGCATCCTGCTTTGAAGAAAGGTGATTGAGAGTTGTTGGTCCACCCTATCTACCCCTGATTGGTGGGTCCTGGTGAGAATTGAAAAACTGAGCAGACCTCAAGAGGTATAACAGGAAAAGTATTTTCTCTGCTTGCAGTTCCTGAAGACAAGGTTGCAGTGATGAAGGGAAAATGATGAAAGCATACAAAAAGAGAAGCTACTCCTTTTTTTTTCTGACCTTTCTCCACTGCTAGATGTTGTGAGATAAATCAGGTGCAGTGATNTTTTGTGAATTTGGGTCATTATCAACACACAAATAATCAAGGGTTACCAAATGACTGAAAGGGTCTCACTTATTTTGAAAGTTTTACAGTGCTATGGATGCTCTTTCTCAAATGTCCTCTTGTAATAATCCTGAAGTGGCATCCTGTATCGCCAGGCCTGAACAACATTTTTGGATGTATTTAATAGTTGGATTTGTATCATTTCATAATGCAGCAACAGCTGATAGGATCTACACATTCAACCAATTTTCTTAATGTAAAAATCATGTTTGTCTGTTCTTTAATGGACACACCAAAAGGATGGAAAGAAACACAAAATTATATCTGAATCCGAATCGCCATTGATTTGCACTTCCTGTCTGATAAACAGAGTCCCAGCATTTGCAAGTACCTATCTGGTCACACATGATTTATTAAAAACCAGGCATATAAGGCATTTGCATTTTCTTTTCACAATTCCCATGAAGAAACACGTGCTATTTCTTCACGCCTCTGAAAAATACAGTAAATTTCTTCTACTGATGATTTTTATTTCAAAAGAGTCTGTGGGAAGGTGTTTTATGTTTTTTGACAGCAGTAAAAATTGAGTCAAGTATTTTATTCCAATATGGAATTCCTGCTGTCTATTAAGAATTAAGTAGAGAGCTGATTGTAGCACATTTATTTGTTAGAGCAAGATTTTAACAGACATACCTCACAGTGTGATTCATTTATCTTAAATAAGTTATTTGTCCTCCACAGTGTGATCTTTCCAGGGAGATATCTAACCTAGTTTGAATGCAAACTCTACTGTAGGGAAATAAAATATATAGGGGCACCAATGTAGTCATATTCCATTTCCATCCTTTCTTTCCCCTGTTAACCTCAAATTTGTTTCCGTCCAGATCTGCTACAAATGCTGCTGTTCTTATACTCTGTTATTCTTTCCTGGGACTGTGTTTTGTGTGTTGAAGGAAGAATATGTTCAGAGAGGGTTTGGAAAAAATTTTTTGGTAGCAACCATCTGAATTTATATTTTGTGACCATGTCACACCAGAGCCAGCCAAGGTTCATGTGTGCTTGAGAACACAGCAGGGGTTGAGAACTTCGTCACTGATTTGCAGGCTAAGCCTGAATGTTTTCCAGGTGATGTCCTAAAGCTGTGAGAACTGCTGTTCATGATGAAACAAAGGTGGGGTTTGGAAGGAGCCTGAAGAAAAGTAAGGCTGTGTCATTCTAGAAAGCCATTCTTAGGCACCCTGGGGAGCCAAACTAGGATTTGTGATCTTAGGACCACATAGCTCAGAAGGAGCCTTACCAGAGGAGCTTTGCTCTTTGGGGAAATTTGTTCTTTTATTGCTGTTGGTGTTGAATGGTAACCTATCTGCACTGTACAACAGCAAGAATGCTGAAAAATGCTGGGTATAAAAGAGAATATTAGGCAGGCATTTTGTGGAAAATCTGGCTTCTAACCTTCAGGATGCAATGAGGATCTAGGACAGGTGAGTTAAAATCTAATCCTGCCCCTTTTACGAGCAAAGGGGTCCTGCCTCATGACTTAATAGAGATTTGGAGAATACATGGGATTAAAACTTGGAGGTCTCCAGTTCAAATTGACCTTGGCATCTTGATAACTGCAAATCAGATATTCTTTGATATTTTTTTTTCAGTTTTGAAAAGAACTGTAGCTTAAGCAGCCACAAAATATCATTTTCAGAGCAGTTTTGGCCTTTGCAGAGCTTGCATCCACATGCTTCAGGAAAAGAGAGAATCAATGTGTGAAATGTGGTCTGCCTGTTGGAGCCCTGCTTACAAGACCTCCAATACCACCTGAAAAATATGTTCTGTGCAACAGACAGAAACAGAAAACCAAAACATCAAAACCCTTTAAGTGACAGCAATTACACCCTCTTTGCTTTCTTCAAAGCACTTGCAGAAGAGGCAAAAGGGAGGAAAGGGGGGGAAACAGTGTAAAGCATGGAAATTTTTCCCTGGAAATCTCTGACTGACCTGGTGCCATTGTTGGACAATGCTGGCCCACGAAGCAGCCGTAGCTGAGCACCACTGTGACCTACAGCCATTAACACAAGACAGAGCTGGAAGAATTATTCTCATGTTACTGGTGAATTGCTCTCGGGTTACTCCGCTGGAGGCCCAGCTGTGGTTTCATAATGTGCAATTACACTGTGTTAAGTGAGGCTGGTGCTTCCAGGAAACAGGAGCACTGATGGAGGAGTGCCTGTGCTCTGGGAGCAGCAAAGTTTTATCCCTCTGTTAATAATGGAAGCATTTGTTTTACCTTGGATCTGTCAAACTGGGGTGGCATGAAGCTGAGGAGCTCCACCATCACTCTACCAGTCCTTACCTTCATTACAGACTTCCACTTGCCCACTCTGGCTCCATCAGCAGAACAGTTTGCCACGAGGAGCTTTTTTTGTCAGGTCAGAAGTGAAGGCTGAGCCATCTTTTTGTCTGATTTGCCTTTTTTTTTGGTGTTGATCAGAGCTTCCATGCAGCTTCTGTCCTTCCTGCTATGAATTCGTGCTTGATGGAGCAGTCATGCATTCGTGGCCTGGCAAAAGTGATGTGATCAGTTGTCCTTCATACAAGTAAAACTCAGCCCACAAATTCAGAGTTAGCTCCGTTTTCCTCTGTATCCTTTAACACATTAATCCACTTTCAGCAGAGAACACAATAAAACACCAGTTCAGCATGGCAAACCATTAAAAGCACTAAGAAAGGACTGTTTCACTTAGTCTACTATTAATTTCAATATCTTTGGGGACACTTACCTGCTAATAAATGATAGCCAATTCTGATAGATTTCATTATATCACCCTATTGTGCACAGTGAAAAACAGGCAGCTGAATGAAACCCTGCTGGCCCATATTATACAGATTATTTTTATGTCAAAAACTTCTTTTCCTTGACCACTGTTTAATGTTGCACTGTAATAGCAGTAATAACCACTTGCTCCAGCAGTTTTCCATGAATTTATACAAAGTCATTGATGTGAAACTTGTCTGGTATTAAACTGCTTTTATCCCACATGTAATTGCTGCAGGCAGGCACCCTTCCCTTCTGCCTCCTAAATTTTAATGTGTTACACCACATGTAATTAAATACATGCAGAAGGCATGTATTTTAGGGTTTTGGGCCCAGATTACTCAATTTTAAAATGTTTTATGGTGGAATGAAAAGTTTACAATACTCCAGCCTACAAAAATGTAATCTTGTTGTAAAGCATTGCTCTAATTGAATTTGCAGCTCCCAATGACTTTCGAGGTGCTCTCAGAACAGCACTGGTGACAATTTGCAGCCAGGGTGGAAGTGGCAGAGATATTAACCCTCCTGGCACTTCCTGCAGTGGCCACTCCTCTAACACATATTTCTGACATGTTTTACTACTGGCATGTCCCACTTAACTCTGTTTGTCCTGGATATTGCCAGTAAAACACCGAAGGTAGTTTGTTTTCTTCCTCTAACTCCTCCTGAGACACCCTTGGGAGTGTGAATTTGCTTCCAAGCCTGACATGAAGCAAAGATAACATAAAAATAAAACCTCTCACCTACTCATCGTGTTACTCATCTTTGATTTAAAGAGTGCTCAAAGCAAGTGGGAGCTTTCTTGATGCTTGGGAAATTGTGAGCACTCAGACAACACAGAAGGGAGACACAACTTCATTAAAATGATCATTTGCCTCAGAGTGTTGGGAAAACAGACCCATGAGGATTTTTGTCCATGGTGAAAGAGAAAGGCTATGGGACAGCAGTAAATGTGGGAGTTTTGATGCTTGCTGGTTGTTTTCCCATTGACCTGAAGTGAATGGATTCATTTTCTGGTCTTCGCTGTTCCGTGTTGAGAAGAGGAAAAAGGGTTTTTGATTTTTCATTTTAAATTTCAAAATTTCATCGTGGGTCATTTTAAAGCACAGATTTAAACAGCTTTGCTGCACTGGCTGCTTGACACTGACACAGCCAAGATGCTGCTTTAGATTGATCCTTGAACAGACCTCTGCTGCAGCCATTCTCAGGTTTTTATACCACCAGCAAAGATTTGGCAACTTTCTTTTTCCCTAGGTTGCTTTCTTGGGGAATGAGAGCTCTGTGGGGATTTTTAAAAGTATCTCTGTAGTTTTTCTGTGTTTCAGGTGCTTTTAGGGACTCATCTTGGTGAGTGAAACAGCTACTAAAAAATGCTTTGAAACTTTCAGGGGTTTTGTTAGCAGCTTTATGCCACTAACATTTTAAATTGTTGGAGGAACTTTTTAAATTGTTGAAGTCCAAAGTTCTAATTAGGCCATCCAATAAAGTGGCTTGAGGTAAACAGCAGAAGCACTTTCAGACTCCCCTGACTCCAGTGAGAAGAGTGGATGGTTGGGACTTCCTGCACTTCTGGGACATCAGACCATTCATTTTAGTTTTCTACTGGTAAAAGGTGCTATTAGAAAAGAGACAAAAGAGCCTTCTCTGTAATTGTGGGAGGCAGAACAAAGCTAAATAGTGGCAAGGGAGGTTCAGGCATTCAGAAAAAAGAAATTCTTTCCAGAGGTAAAAATAGTGAAAAAACCAGAAGAGCTTGCCTAGGGAAAATGTTGAGCCTCCACCCTTTGAGATATTTAAGAGCAAAACAGCATCAGGTGTCTCCAGGGTGCCCTAAATTTTGTTGACATTGCCATACAAAAGGGAAGCTCGGGGGAGAATTCCACAACCTCTTGGAACTTTATGCATTTGAGTTATGTGTTAAACACAGCTCTGTGCTTATGGATACTTGAACAAAATATAAGCTGAACACTTTTTACACAAATTACTAAATTTTGTAAACTTATCCCAGTGTTAGTTTGACCAACTTAGACTACTGAGTTTGCAATAGTAGTAAGATGGTGTCTTTCTTCATAAAATATCCTCTTTTTTGTTTGGTTCCGTTTTTTAGGGGGAAACAGGGGGAAAAACTTCTTTAAACCTACTCCAGAGTAGATCACTGCAATGCCATTTTCATATGCATATAATGCACCTACAGTGTGCAGCGTGAGTCCTGCAATGAAAAAGTCTCAGACACAGCAAGTACAATAAAACTCTCCATTTAAAACTTACAACTTTCTGCATCATTTGATTGTTTGGGATAA
>VWZQ01002576.1:339129-368495 GCA_013397015.1 Myiagra hebetior | reverse complement strand
CTTTATTTATTTTTTGGGAAAAAAAAAAAAAAAAAAAAAAAAAATCTCCTGTGAGATCCTGTAATGAAGGAATTTTATTTTTTTCACGTGCTAAATGGCAAATTTCTGGGTCAAACGCCTGCCAATTTAATTGGAATTAAACCAGTGGCGTGATAGCTCTGTACATTATTTGCAATTCAGGGAAGCATGAAATTTAGTCCTACCCTGTGCTGGGTCACCAGCATACTGCTGTGCTGACATTTGAACATGACTGCATTTCTTCCCTCTCTGCCTTGCAAATGTGGAGGTTGGAAATAAAAACAGAATTACACCGAGGCAGGCCTGGCAACAGAGCAGTTTCACCACTCTTATTGATGCTTTATTTCAGGGCAAAGTATTATAGATACTTGTATAATATTATAATATTATAAATATTATGTATTTAAAAGAGATATATAAGTCTATAATCAATGTTTTAATTTAAATTATTAATTATTTAATTTAAATTAAAATGGCTTATTCTACACACAGTATTGGTATCCTCCAGAGTGAAACCATGGCAATGCACAGTGATATCTCTTGTGACTGGTGCTGTGCAATTCTGCCATTACTATAATCTTTATTAATCTGCAGCCTGTGACAAAAGCATTGACAAGATAAAAATCTGACTTTCTTTTCCAGGCTCCTAGCCTAATGTAAGGCAAATTTTTAGATTAAAGTGAAATGGCAGTGTTGAAACCCAAAGTAAAAATTCCTACTTATAGAGTCATCTTCCTGTGAGCACATTTTCATCTTTGATATACTGGGAAATAAGTGATCCTCTTTATTAAAAAAATCCCAAGCCAATATAAAAAATAAAACACCTTCTCCTGTGTCTCTTTTTCCCCATATCAACTTTTCATGGCTCATAGGACACAATCATCTCGTTTGAGATGGATTCTGGAGAACTTATATAGAGAGTTATTATTGGGAAGAGAAGAGAAGAGAAGAGAAGAGAAGAGAAGAGAAGAGAAGAGAAGAGAAGAGAAGAGAAGAGAAGAGAAGAGAAGAGAAGAGAAGAGAAGAGAAGAGAAAAAAGAAAAGAAAAGAAAAGAAAAGAAAAGAAAAGAAAAGAAAAGAAAAGAAAAGAAAAGAAAAGAAAAGAAAAGAAAAGAAAAGAAAAGAAAAGAAAAGAAAAGAAAAGAAAAGAAAAGAAAAGAAAAGAAAAGAAAAGAAAAGAAAAGAAAAGAAAAGAAAAGAAAAGAAAAGAAAAGAAAAGAAAAGAAAAGAAAAGAAAAGAAAAGAAAAGAAAAGAAAAGAAAAGAAAAGAAAAGAAAAGAAAAGAAAAGAAAAGAAAAGAAAAGAAAAGAAAAGAAAAGAAAAGAAAAGAAAAGAAAAGAAAAGAAAAAAGAAAAGGAGAATTATTTGTCAGAATGAGTGGAAATCATCAGCTTTCAAAACTGATCATAGCATTACACATATCCTTGGGGAACATCCTGAAGTGTCACAGTTTGAATTTTAGAAATAAAATGTTAATAAATCACGTTCCTAATGCATGAACAACTTTTCTTCTAATAGGACTTGTTAAAGTATCTTTATGTGTCTTCCCAAGCCTTCACCACTTACTTTCACTTGAAACACATTCTTATTGTTGATTTTTTTAAAGATTTATTTGTATTTCATGTTAAATGGAATGCTTTTAGAGATAAGTAGTCTAATTTGCTCTGTAAAGTGCCAGAAGAGTTTCTTCCAAGAGACTTTTTGTTGCAAACAAAATATCTTGCCAGCATGTGAGATGGCATTAGAGGCTGCAGTTAACTCAAGGCTTCATCACAGCCTTCAGCTGTAACCAGGTGAGTGAATTTGGGAGTAATGTAAAGAAAATTCATGTTCCTTGCAGTTCAGTTATCACTTCATGTGTAAGATCTGTTACAGTGGGAGTGTCTGATGCTGTTACAAAAGGTTCTGAGCAAGATTGAATAAAATACTTGGAATAAAAATTTATGGAATTAAATTTGGCCCAATTAAATCAACTTTCTAGAGGTAAGGAACACATAGATCAAACATATTAATTATTGCAGACTGTCTTAACATTAATAGTACTATTATTTCAAATATCAACTATGAAAATTCATATGTGTTTACAAATGATCCTTATATGATGTTTGCATATATTTGCATGCATTTACAGGTACACTTGCATGTTATTTACACTGAGTTTGCAAACGCTTTCAGTGCCAATCCAGCAAATATTTTATACCCATGTTGAATATGCATCTAAGCAAATGTTGAGCTCATGGATGCATCATTAAGCACATTTAAGGGCCTAACCTTATCAAACAACCTTTTTGGGTTAAAATGTTTACCACCAGCTAAGGGGAACAGGATGTGCTGACAATGACACTGGAAGTTATTTGTATTTACAGAAGTATTAATGGAGTGGTTCAAGGACCTGGAAAGAGAACTCCATAAATTGGATGCTGTCATCTTTGCAGCCTTGCCCGTAATTTTCCACTAGGGAGAAAAAGATGATGGTCCAAATCACATTTATTACCAAAGCAGGATAAAAGTGTGGAAGTGACTTTAATATGACTGAGCCCTGGGTCTTTGAAGCATCACATATGAAACTTTCTGAAAGGAACAAGACAATAATTGGTGTGAGGGCACACTAATAAAATCCCAAACATAAGAGGAAAAAGGACAACTTTAATCCAGAGAGATCATGTAGCATCAGGTTGTTCAAATTACTCTTTTTTGGGGGTGCTACCAAGCAAAATACATCATTATGGGAAAATAGCAATGCTCAGTCAGCCTGGCAGTGTCAGACCTGATTCCCTATTCATTTCCCCCATTTAAAAAAAAAAAAAAAAAAACCAAAATCCAAGAGTTCAAAATAACTCTTTGCCACTCTATTTTCAGGGCTCCAGCTATTGATTCCCTCATATTGCAATATCTCCCTTTTGCCCTTGTGTGTCCTGTACTTACTGTATGTGAGTCTGCTAAAAATCAGTGAGGCACAGAAATTCTTCTTGTTCCTCTGCCATGAAAGGCCCGTGCCCACTGCCCCATGATATCAGTGCACCTTTTTTTGTCATCCCTTGTGGCCCATGAAGAAAACCAGAGCTTGTTTTGTGGTTTCATTCTGAATAATCAAAAAATACAAAGCAAAGAGCAGTAGAGGAAAGCTGCCTGTGATGCGAGCTGGGCAGAAGCCTCTCCTCACAGCAGTCCAAATTTTCATCTGCCTGAAACATTTTAGTACCAATAAGGCATCTTCTTTGGAGGAAAGCTTTAAAAAGAAAAAAAAAAGTGAAAGATTCCAAGAGGCAGCAGGAGGACTTGTGCCTGTGCAACAAGTCACAAAACAAAAAATTGGCATATTCACTGTGTGTGGCGCAATTGGAAATAAAACTCAGCAGCATCTCCAGCTCTGCTTTCATGTGGTGTAGGAGAGGAGAATTATGAAGCATTTTTTAGCTGGGTTTATAGGGAGGAAAGGTTTTGCAAACTTGACGCCCAAGGGAGTTTCCCAATTAAGAATGAAAAACAGAGCCAGTGAGCCCGTGCTGGCAGCAGTACCACACAGCAGAGGGTCAGGCCAGAATTTTTTAAAGCATTCCTAGTGAGTTCCAGGAACAGCGACATCTCCACAAAAACATTCGTGAGGATGAGGCAGGCCCTGCTCTAGCAGGGTGTCACAGCCTTGCCTGGTCTCTCTCTCACTCAGGTCTGCAGCCCAAAGCCCCACCTGGTGTTAGCTCCACCCAGCCACGTCCAGCTCAGAGTTTTACCCTGCTCTCCTCTCTCCCAGTGTTTGGGTTGCTGTTTTTAATTTGGATAATTTTATTTGGCTGTTTTTTCTCTCAGTGTGGAGTCTCTGCTGACTCTGTGAGCTGGCTGCTCCAAACCTGGAGCGCAGCTGGGAGGAGGATGGATAATGTAATTCCTTGATTATTTTTTATTTTTCCCCAGAGTGAAACCTCTCAGATGGAACAGGAGAGAATCTGTAAACTGTGACTGGTGTGGTGCAGATTATGTTATCTATTCAGGGTGAAAATCCTGCTTCTGAATGGGGTCATGATCAGGAAGGAGCTAATGATCACCCATGTTTTATTAACACCACTGTGGCTTTAAGGGTTATAGTCAGTGTGGGTTCACAGTCACTGAGGTGACTTTCACATTAACCTTGGGAAAAAAAACAGCTTTTTAGATACATAAACAAATCCGAAAACACCACTGCACACCTTTGAGCATTACAAAGATTAATATTGCTCTCTGTCATTATGCAACAAATTTTTGGAATAGACTCAGTAGAATTATTGATAGGTGGAAGTAAAACCCTTTGTGTATCTAATACAGCTGGGAGTGCAGCGAGCCTGGACTACACTCCTACTCACAGTGCTTTGAAAGCAACTGTCTGGAATTACTCTTGGAAAAAAAACCCTGAAATAAATGTTTTTCAATGCATTGGGAGATGCTTAAAATGCTTGTTTTAGTTCTGACCTAAAAGACTTAGGGAGTTGCTTCTGAGGGGGAAAAATAGCTTACAGAGAAAGTGAAACACCTCAATGCTTCAATTTAGACAATTGCCAAGGTTCAGGCTTGAGAATCAGGTTTTTTATTTTGATTTTCAGTTAGGAGAGAAAAACCAATCACCTTGCTTATGAATGACTAAATTTGGATTTGATTTCAAAGTCATCCCAAAATTCAGTCCAAGTTGCCCTCTGGATTTTATAACTCACTGGACTACTGTTGACAGGCTTCCAACACTCTTTTTCATACAGATTCAAGACATCTGACTCAAACATGTCCCAACATGGGAATGCCATAGGGCCTGACCTTAGAATTTTTTTTCTTGGCTTTTTGGGGTTTTTTTGTGAATGAGAGATAATTTCAGCCACCCCTTCTGAGGTTCAGGAGCAATCTCTTGCCCACCAGGACCCCCAGGTCCTTTCCCCCAGAGCTGCTTCCCAGCACTTTGGCCCCCAGCCTGTGCTGGTGCCTGAGGTTGCTCCTCCCCAGGTGCAGGGCTCTGCATTTGCCTTTGTTGAATTTTAGATGATTTCTCTCTGGCCATCTCCCCAACCTGTCCAGGTCCTTCTGAAGGCCTGCAGAACTCTCTGGGGTACCAACCACTCCTCCCAGCTTTGTGTCCTCAGAGAACTTGCTGAGGAGGCACTCAAACCCTTCATTACACTCTGCTTTCCTTCCATCCCATCTGTTTATCTCTTATCTGGATCTTGAAGAACATCATTTTTAGAAAGAACTTAATGACAGGACAAACTTTTTCAGACAGATGACTTCAAATTGCAGTTATGAGAGATCCAGCCCAACAATCTGCACTTTAATAACTAATCACTGATGAACCCTTGTTTTAAGCTTCTCTTACAAATGGCATTTCTCTGATGTAACCTGGTAGACAACTGACAGAATCAGAGATTCTTAGACAATGAGTTCCCCTCTTACTGAGGCACAGGGTCTATCCAAATCTTGGAACTGCAGAAATCTTTTTCATACAGCATTAACATGGTGCCTGAAATAGCTGAATTAGAGTAATTCAGGCAGTTCTCGACAGAACCCAGATAATACCCACAATACACACACACACATTTTTTCTATGAGATATTCCATGAAACTACTAAATTTGTAGGGCAAAGAAACAGAAGTTTTTTCCTCAACCAGTGTAAAATTCACTGAGAAGGAGCATCAAATTTCTTAAGATGTCCAAATTTTGTGGCAAATAGGCATTCATTTGAATTCCAATCACGTTTAAATCATTCTGTATCCACACTTTGTTTGAAATGGGACCTGAAAAAGCCTGCATAGTTTCAGCAGCTACTGTAACATTTTTGTATAAAAAATATACCTTTCTCTTGCCCTTTGCCTGCCCCACATCTACCACCTGGGATGTGCAATTTCCATGAGCATTCTCCTTTTCAAAAGGACAGATGCAATCCATCTTTGAGAAATTATCAAGACACTAAGAAAGTGAAATTTTCTGGTGATGCCTGGGAGTGTGAGCTCAGCTGAGGCTCCTCTGCTCTTCTCAGTACCAGGGCAGTGAAGGAATAAGCACAGGAACTCTCTCCCAGCTTCAGGGAATTGAAACACAGAGTTTTATACCGTGCTCTGGAAGTTAGAAGCCTCCAAAGGGACCCAGAATTTAACACAGGAAGACAGAGAAGCAAAATGGTTTTGTCACCCTTTATTTCTCAGAGATTTTACAAATCTGCAAGGCAAACAGCATTCTTATGTACACACTTTGCTGTTTTATCCATGGTTACTTTTAAAATGCATTTTCCTAGTTTTTCAAAATGCATAATTAGTTTCTAAAAAAGGAAAGAGAATGTCATTTGTTTATGGAAGAGGCCAGAACAAGCACCCAGAGTCATTCTTGAATAAGTAAATACGGGAGCCAAGTGCAATTAGGAAGGGAAAATGACTGAATATTTACCTTCTTACCTGAGAGACTGATCATTGTCAAAATTTTATGCTTCTTTAAATGCAGTGACGTGATTCAATGCTGCCACTTGAGTAACTTTGTCTCAGAAACTGCTGTGAAGCTGAAAGGAGGGCAAATACCCCTCCATTAAACACCACATTTCCTCCTTGATTGGAAACTGTGATAAAAAATCACCTTTTCCCCTCATAAACTAGAGGCAGGCTCTGAGCTGGTTCATGGTGGTCTATCTCAGAGCAAGAGATAAAAGAAGCTGAGCAAGGGTTCAGCCTTGTGGTTCCTTGCTTTGATACAATCCCAAGCTTCCCTATAAATCACTGTCACAAGTGACTGAGCTTCTGCCCCACATCAGGACCTTGCCCTAGGGTCGGTGCCAGAGCTGGTTCAGGTCAGCACAGTGAGCAAAGAAAATTTTCAGAATGATCAGAAATCAGAGCCTCGGCCAGAGCCTGGCTGAGGAGCTGTGTCCAATCTCACTGGCCCTCAGAGCTGTGGCTGTGCTTGGGCCCTCAGCATTTTGAGGTAAGAACATAGAAATCTATCAAGACTCAAGCAGAGCTCTCTGTGAGTTCAGGAAAGATTTCCTATTTCCATTTCCATGGATTAATTAGGTACTGTTAATGAGGTACTTTGGTGAAAAACACTGGAAGTGACAATAAAGCTTACTACAGACTAAGTGCTTTTCCCTAAAATTGTTGTGTTAAGCTCAGGAGGTAACAAAATCTGCAATACCAAGCATTGAATTTGCTGACAAAGAGCAATGCAGGTGTTTTTTCTAGTGCAGTGGCTTCCTCTTTTCCTCTGAATTTGTACCCATAGTTCAACAAAGAACTTCAACTTGAAATACTTTCTAACACCTGCATTGATTTATTCAAGGAATGGGCTGTGTGGTCAATTGATTAGAAGTGTTTAGTTCATTTACTTGTTTTTATGTGATATAGCAATGAAGGAAACTGGCCCAGGGACTCTTTTTGTCAAAGAAAACAAAAATATTGGAAAGGAGATTTTGGCTTCAAATGGGTTGCTTTCTAATCAAGATGTGCAGAAAAACTCCATGATTTTTGCAGTACTGCCAAACATAAGCAGTTTGCCAAACATTACATAATTTTAAAACTTCTTGACATTTGAAAATAGTAATTACAGTGAGTTAATTTTCAATGTCCAAGCCCTTAGGACACTCCTTGGTTTTAAATTTAAATTTTGACAATGAATATTAAAAAAAAAAAAAGTCAATTTTCAACTTAAAGCCAGGGTTGTTATATTAGCATGTCATTCTGGGTATTAGGATGACTCTTAGATCATTGAGGAAGATGTCTTACTGTGGGAAGAAGAATGGGATTTTTGGGGAACCTACACCTGTTGGATGCCATGGTTTGACAAGGCTCAAGCCTTTAATTCAGCTGGCAGGAAATGACACCAGCACACGAATAAGACAGGCAAGATGAAGTCAGCCAGTGGGAGAAGTTGAGTCTTCACACCGACAGAAGCTGGAGAGGTGACACAAAGCTGTAGGATTGTAAGGATGCTGAAACAAAGCTTGGTCCCTCCTGAAGAATCAGAAGCAGTTCTGCCATGCCCAACTTGCCACTGGCATAAGATCCTCCCTGAGGGAAAAAAAAACCAACTCAAATCCAAACCAAACCAAAGCAAATAAATGCTTTTTGTCTGGACTTCAGATTCTAAGTCCAATAAAGGTGCTTTCATTATTGAACAAATATTATTACAAAGCAACATAATCAGACAAATAACTGTCCCTGAATCGCTTTCCTGTGCTGTGGAATACCCCAAAAGAAACAGGCAAAAAGACCTCTGCTTGGTGGGGAAGAGGAAGCCACCCAGAGGGAAATGCAGCTCCCATGGAAATGCAGGCTGCCTTCCTGTCAATCCTCTGCATCTGTGCTTGCCCAATCAAACCAGAAGAGTGAAACAAAGTCCACAGGATTTTCCATGACACATCAGTCTCCCCAGGTCAGTCAGCAGCATCAGGCATGCCAGAGGGAAGCACAGAGATTTTGGCTGCAAGCAATTTAAGGAATAAACAGAAAGTCTACCCTGAACAGGGGTAAGATTAGGTTTACATGCTAAACATTTGCCTTGACATATTCTTTTCACAATGTCAGTGTAAAAATGGGTGTCTTTTAACTCTATAAATACTTATTACTTCTGTAATTTCAAAAATGTCTGTAGTGTTTATGGTAGCTAAAACTGGGGAATGCATTGCAGTGCTTTTAAAATACTTCTGTCAGTTGTCCTGGTACTTTTTGAACAAGGCTGGTTGCTTTTGTCTTTTGAAATGCACCTGTGCTCTCCTATTCTAAAAATGATTCACAACAAGGTAAGGAAAGCTGCCTAAAATGCTCTCATTAATTCTTATATTCTGTTATTTATCTTTAAGCACAAACATTAAAGGAAAAAAAAGTCTTTGTGCAATTAGCTGAAGTCTTAATCCTATAACCTTTTTGACCTGCCACCGCAGGGGCTCACAAACTTATTCATTTTCCTAATTCTGTCACTGGCATTAAGTGAAGATATTACTGCTTCCCCAAACTGCAAATTTTAGGTTTTATGTAAAGTCAGGCCACATTTTTTTTATAAATTCAGGCCATATCCTGAGGTATCTGACATCTCTCCAACAAAACAATCCTCAGTATGACGGCTGTGCTTTGACAGAGGGAATTAAGACAGCTTTGACAATACATCACTGAAGTGTTTGTGATCCCTGAATATTTTCAGCAATCTTTCCTGACCTCACTGAGAACTAATGTTTTTCCTTGCTTCTCTTATCACCATTGGTGTCACCAGATGTGTTGTGCTGCCCACAGGTTTTTTCCAGAGTGGCAGCAGGGAGAATACTGAAGCTCAGGGCAGGAGACAGCATCAACTGCTGTTGTAAACTGACAAAGCAACAGAAAGGAATGAGTGGTTTGAGGTTTATTCAAACTAGGATCCATTTCCATGCAAAGAACACAATAAATTTATAATACAGCTCCTCAAATGATGCAATACAGAATGGGTAGTTTTAATTTGTAGGTACTGTTTATTATTCCCGTTTCATTATTAACCATGGGAACTTTTTTTTTGTAGGAAATTAGAAACCTATTTGAAAATTAATTACTTCATTAAATTTAGTAATTATGTGCTATAACCATCTCAATCTTCTTTAAAATGAATGACAAGACACTTTTCTCATTCATTATTCTATATGAATTTTAAAAGTGCTAATTTCCTTTTTAATCTTAAGATAACAAAGACCTATAGAAGACATTTAGAAGGGTAGAAGGGTAGAAAAATTCACAAACTGGAAATTTATGTCAATACTGCAACCAGAGAGAGCAAAACTGAGGTATTTAATTGCTGACTTCAATGAAACATGGGCTGGAGGTCCTTTCCCTTACAGGCATTCTCCAGGTAAGAAGACACAGCCCCTTCCTAGGGCTTTCACTTCCCACATGTACCTGTGAGAATAGAAAAAAAGGAAAATTCCTTGCAAGTATTCTTCTTGCTTGAATCTTAAAGAGGCAACATTTTCTTTTAATCCAGTCCATGGTTTTTTAAGCTGCCTGCAAAGACACTTTTAGGCAAAAGGGACAGGAAAGCATCAAGGGAAGAACTTACATCTGCTGAAACTCATTGCAGAACTTTAGCCAACTGTTCAAAATACAAACAATTATATGCCCAGAATGCAGGATTGAAAATAGGCCTTAAAAATATGCAGGAGTTGTCACAAAATAAGATTAACTAGCTAAAGGCCTCACTAAATTCCTCCCTTTCAGTTAATCAGCCACAGTCCTCACACACCTTCTCTCATTCACTTTAGGGAGTTTCTGGCTGTTTTCACTCTGGCTTCTGTGTCAGCAGCAAGGAGTCAAACGCAGTTATTTGCATGTTTTTCCTCCTCTTTCATTCTGCACTTCTGTGGGCTCACAGTGCATGCTGACTGACGTCTTTCCCCACGCTTCCTCTCGTGTGTCTTACACCTTGAGTGATGAAAGGGTGGGAGATAAAGGGAAGTTGTCAGAACATCAGTAAATTGGGAGCTGTAACAGTAAGGTGGTTAAATATTCAACATAAGCAGTTGCTGTGGCACCAGAAAAGCCTGAGAAACAGCAGAGGAAGTGAGTTTTTTCATCATTCCTCGAGATTGCTGTGAGAAATCATAAATCATAAAACATAAATCTCTCATTTAGGTAGAATGCAGAGTACTTCTAGTCACTGAGTAACACGTGGGGCCATGTGTGCTTCTGCTTCCCTGGTGTGGCAGAGCCTCTGCTGGGCTCTCACAGAGTCCTGAGCATGATTTCAGTTTGTACTCGTGGGCCAAAAATTTGGCTGCTGCTGCAGCAGGAGGGAATATGTCCCAGCAGCAGCATGGAGAGGGCAATGATGGGCACACTTTTAGCTACTCCCCCTCCTCTGCCAGCAGATATTTGTGATAAATAGAGGCTATAATATTGGCTTTCTGCAAATGTTAAAATAAGTAATGTTAGAAGTAGTGGCTTTGTAACAAATAAATGTGATATATATATGTATATATATATATTAGCTTTATTACAAAATAGATGCTACTTAAGGTAGCTTGGTTGTGAAGATGGGGTTTTTAATACTTTTTTTATTCAACCAAAAACTTAGAAATAGCTCTGCTTATGAACTATTTGCTTGGACCAGCAAATAAGATAATATTCATCGCCAGGAGACATATCTCCACAGCGATCACTGATTTTGGGAAGAGAAGAACTGTTCCTGGAAGGGTGTTGAATATGTATAATTGTTTATGAATACGTAATAAGTCGATGTGTATGTAAAGGGAGTCCCCAGGATAGCAGAGGTGCTCTTGGCTGAGCACCAAAGCACCCAGCGCTGTGACTTTTGCTTTATTATCTTTGTCCCTTATTGTCCTTTATTCAACTTTTCAATCCTCACAGGAGAGTGAACCTCATTTTTCACATATTGAAATAATCAGAGCTCTGGCACAGTTGAGCTCCCTGCTTTCAACACCAAGAAGCCCTGGGGAAAACAGATCCTCTGGAGCTGCCTCCTTTTGCTGCACTAGAGGCAAAGCCATGGTCAAACCTTCTTCTTTCTTCGTTCTTGCAGCAAGTTAAATCCATGTTTCTTGTTGTATCCACAGCCTCTTTAAGAACTCTCCATACACTAGAGAAGTACTAATATCTACTTTCTCCTACTTCCTTTTCCCTGGCCTTTTTAAATTTAACCTGTGTTTAACCTTCATTAGCTCTTCTCTGTAGTACTTGGCTTTCAAGAACTTTAATATCTCTCACTCACCTGTAGACTTTTTAAAATCAGCCCACACCTTCCCTGAAGCATAACGTCAAAAAACTGGATGAAGCTTTCTAATTGGTGTCTTGGCAGTGAACAGCAAAGGAGTTTTTTGACATTTTTTATTTATATTCTATCCGAGTATCACTGGTTGAAATAATGTCATCCAACTTTATGCTCTAGCTGTCGACCCGGAGAGTCTTTAAATTCCTTTAAAGTGAATGCCCTGACTTTGGGGTGTGACACATCTGAGGTTTCTACCTCTAAACTTCAGATTAGTGAGTGGTGCTGTACCTCAGAGGTGCCTGTTTGTGTTGGTTCATGGGATCAAAGAGTGGTTGGCTAAAAAAAAGGCACTCACCTGCAGTGTGCAGGACTGCTTTTGTCCACATAAATACCGTTCTTCATCTGCCAGCTGTTTTGTACTTCTAGATGCTGGAGAATATAGGATTGGAAACTCTCCCTTGAATCATTGAGTGCTGTCTCGTGCATGCATTGCCAACCAGGGGTTATATACATACATATATTTTATTTTTTTAAATATAATTATATAATTCAGAAGCAGATTCACACGCAATGGCACCCAGCAAGTCACAGAACACTTCCAAACACCCAAACACTCATTCCATGTGTAGTAAAAGACCAAAGTTTCAAATGCCATGCACCTCAGGCATAGAGGAAGGGTGATGATTCCTCAGTGCTCCTGGGACAGCACGTTAATGAAACCACCCTGAATGTCCCTAAAAAGCAGAAAAGGACAACACCTACCCAGCAGGGTCAATGTTTGCTGCTAAACTGATGAGTTGGAATTCTCTGCCATCCTCAAACCTGGCAGTTGTTTTTGTCTTGTGTGGGTGAGCACAACATAGACATGTAAGGCTAAAGCAAACCCTGCACCCTGACACCACAAACTCTAAATTAGAGAATTGGAAAAAAATAATTACTCTCTGGTTTGTATATACATTTGTTCCCTCCTGAATCCCTGCACCACACACATGGCAAGTGCAGTCCTACTGTATTGCTGTACTTGTATCTGCTGTCCTTACAGCAAGGAAGGGAGTGCAAGGCTTGAAAAGTGCAGATTATTTGGAGTAGCTCCAGTAGTTCAGTCAAGAAGGAGCTTCAGTCCTGTGTCTCTTCAGATATAGACACAGGATTTAATTTTCTGCACACATTAAAGAGTGCACTATACTTTTTTTAAATAGAACAAATAAACACTTTTTTTTTTTGCCTGCAGTGAATTGCAGTTAATACGACATACAAAATGCTGAAGGCCTAGCAAAGTATTAGCATTTTTGAATGAAAATATGACATTCAATATACCCTTAAGGAAAAATACTGTTTGCTCCCTGGAGCTACCCTGACCAATTTAATTTACCACATCAGTACACATATGAGGTCAAAATTTCCTACTGCCTTCCATCTACACATAAAACTCGGAGTATCAGAATTTTTTTTCTTCTTGTATGTGTTTTCATTATATTTCCTTTGACCTCCTACTTAATGGATATTCACACAGTTGTGATTTCTGGTCTCATTTAATTTGATCTTTGCATTTCACTAGAACAGGACCATACACTCAATTCTTCAGTGGTGGAAGAAGGTCAAAGCCAAAAAATGGAGTCTGCCCAAAAGCACTGAGGAGTTGCAATATTTAGGAAAATCACCTAGAGGAAAAGTTGAATGGATTCCTATTCTCTATGACCCTAGAGCCAACAAAGCCCTGTAGCAGGTAAACTCTGAGTTAAAAATTAAAAATTTCAAGCCATCCCTAACCAGAGGGCATCTAAGCCAAACCTAAAGGTGTGAAAAGCAAACACTGACTATAGAAACTCCTTTTCCTGCTTCCAGGTGCAAATCAGATTATTTAGTTTAGAATAAGGGGTCCAAAGGTTTGAAACTGCAGTACATTTCACCCCTAGGAATCCTGAAAGGCTCAGCTGAGCCTGATAAGATTTGGCTTTATGTGTCTGGGGGTGTCACAAGGCCTCAATACTGCTTTTAAAACAGTCTAAATCAGAAATACTGGCTGGATCACCCTCATCATAAAGCACCTCCCAATTTGCTACACAATAAAGTTAATTTCACATTGTTAGTACAATAAATACTTGAGAAAAGCTGGAAATTATGTGCTCAGATTTTGTCTATCATGTGCCAGGTTTTCAACCTAATTTGGCCCAAGCAGATTTTTCACTAAGAGTTTGCTCTTTGGAAGAGAAAATTCAGCTTGGCTTTCTATATTAATATGTTCTTTTATTCCTAAGTAATATCTCGCTAAATGATTTTTATCATTACAGGGCATTAAAATCTCCAGTTGGGAGACATTTAAAACAGCGACATATTTCCACTTCAAATATAGAAAGAAAAGCAGGAAAAAAAAAATTGGTGTGCGGTGCTGAGGGAGAGCATCAGAGCAAAAATCTTTGAAAGATGAGGCATATGAAACTGGCTGGCTGCCCAGCTGCCTGATGTTCTCTGTTAGGTTCTTGCTGAGACTTACTTGAATTTCAAATTGTTTTCTGAGCTGGTGAATAGCAGGTGCTTGCTAACCAGCTCATAATGAGTACAGAGGTCCAGCTCCATGGAGGGTTTTCTCCCTGCTTTTGGCTGTCTCTTGTACTTGTGGAGAAAAAGCACTGGACCTGGAAATTGGAAATTTTAATTGAAAGCACACATACATGAGACAACTTCTTAGCCCTCTGAGCACAGAGGGCTAAAAAAAGAAAGTAGGATGTTAATTTTTTATACTATGTGTGCTGTGATATATTTTGGGATGTGTATACTAGATCTGGAACCAGGATGTTTGCAAAAAATGCTGAAATCAAATATTCACCACCTTTTTTTTCTTACCTAGGCAGGTTCTTGTTCCATGCTGTTCATTCTAGAGGCAAAAAGCTGAGAGACAACAGTCCAGGCTCTTTCTTCTGCCTAACATCTCTCTAAGGTTTAATCACAGAACATAAGAGATTAAAGAGTCTTTGCTAAATTATTCCAATTTTTCTCACCCTTCACCCATTAATCCTAGGTTAATGGTTTCAACATGTTTTGGGACTTTGTGGAATTATATCTTTGCAGCTCTGGAATGCGTGTAACACATAAAATGTGCAGTCTACTACAAAATTGCCACATAATTCCCCAAAATGAGGCCATTAACGATGCAGCAGTCAGGTGACACTGAGGACAATAAGTGGCAGAGGAGGAAAAAGGTTCCAGCACAGCATAAAGATCACACATAAGCTGTAAAACCTGAAAGTTTTCTCAGCTCCACAGCTGGAAGAAGTTCTTCTGACTCTGTAGAAGACTTGCCTCTTCTCCTCCACCAGTTTCCATGGAAAGGAAATCCAGCAGGAATGTTGGAAGCAAGTCCCAGGTGGCCGAGTCCCCTGTCTGGGATATCCCAGGGCCACCTGATCAGCTTAGCAGAGCCATGATTTTCTAATCCATTGCTAGCCAAATAGGAGAGAGAAACTGAATAATGCCAGCCATGTAAGCAAAATAAAATCTTAGTTTATGTTCTGCAAGTAGAGATGTAATATTTTGCCATTTTTAATAAATATATGTAGACTTTTCTTTAGAAAAAATTATTTTAATAAATTTAGAAGGATTGTCGTGAGAGCAAAGGAACCTTTATTTACAAAGAGCTGCAGACTGATTACCTCCTAGTTCAATTCAGTGTCATTCCATTGATTCATGGAGACTTTGTTTATTTATTGCAGTCAAGGATCTCGTCCAATGCTAACAAATTACACTTTAAATGAATTGTTGTAGAGGTTGCACTACCTCAGGTTTGGTTTTTTTATTAAGCAGTGAACTGATTGCATAACCTATTGAGTGAGGAATGTATGTATTCTCATTACTGAGGAATTATCTGCTGTGCTTTATTGATGGATTTGTGTTGGGTAATCCATAATTATCAGTGGCTAAAAATATCTGAAAAACTACCACAAAAAAAGTCAATGAAAATGTTGATGGATAAAAAAGCAGTTCTGTATTTTGCCCAACCCAAAATGTGATATATAAAAGCCATTCCCTTCAGGCAGGTGAGGAGATAATCTATTTTGATAGCTCTTATCATGAATGTAAAGCCATGGAAAAATTGGATACTGCATTGGAGGCACCAAGAGGATGGAAGGAGAAGTGATCTTTCTTTGCCAGGAACTAAAATGTCATTAGCACAGGAAGCAATCACTTCTCATTAATTGTGTGACAAAATATGTTTTGTTTCCTGTGGAGGTGATTTTATTTGGAAATTCTGGCCCTTTGCATCCTGTTTGTGTTCCTTTCTCAAGAGAGAGCTCTGGAACTGAAGTGAGGTAAATGGGCAATCCCTGCTTGGGGAACTGCCTGGTGAAATTTAGGAGATTTGACAGTGATTTTAATTTTTGCACTCTGGTCTGCCTTTGTTTTCTTGGGAAGGAAAAGCAGACCAGTTCCCTGAACCTCAAAATGTTTCTTCACAATAGCATAGGAAGATCTGCTTACTTGGGCTTTTGAGCAAAGGGATCATGATCAAACTCATGTGCTGGAAAAAGAATTGATTTTATTTTGCTTTGCTCAGTAATATATCTGCCAGTCCTTCGAAGTATAGGTTTCCTGTGCTGTGAAGGCCGGTGCAGATGGAAATACACTCATTTTCCTTGCTGCATGTGCATCCCCTGAGCAGCTCCCCCCATCCCCTTTATTGCTTGCTGGCCAGTTCTTTGCACAGGCCATGGGAGCACACGTTTGAAGGGGGAATTGGATGAACAGGGGAAGAGTGACCTTGTGAGTGAATTTTTAGTAGATCATTCCCCACCCACAGGGTTTTGGGAGATAATATGAAAGGACAGTTGTGTGTCAGCTAGAATGGCTGTATCTTTTCTTCATCTTCTGGAAGCATCAATTCCATAAGTGTGTCAGCTGTCTGTATCATCTCCCTGCCCATCACCAGCAGCTGACTTTTCTCCTTCTAGTTCCATTATCCTTTAAACCACTCTTCATCAGTCAACCATTCCTTCACATCAAAACCTAGTGAGGGAAACATTTCTTACGTCTCCCTGTCTGTTAGAGCACAGTTGGTTTGAGCTGTTTCATGTAGGGGAAATGATTGAGGAGATGTGTTTTGCATCTTGGTGGTGTGGGTTTTTACTTTCAACTTCTGGGCATGAAACAATGCAGATTCAGTAAATAGATCTAAGTGTGTGTAATGAAAATGATTTCAGTGCTTTAGGTTCATTAGTCTCACAGTGTGAACTTTAATAAAAATGAATTTGACTAGATTAGATGTAATTACAGCAATTTGAATTAAAATTTGTGTACCCTTACATGCTTATAAAAAGGGTGATTATTTTAAAAGTATATTTGGGTAAACGACAGAGAATAACATGCATGGCTGTCATACAAATCAGTGACTGTAATTCTTAGTTTACAGGAAAGGAACTTTTATTCACTGGGCCCAGTGGTCACTTCACTTTCTAATTAGACAAAATTATTGATCGTCCACCTTTAATAACCATGATCCTTACATAAAGTCTATACTTTATGTGTAGGCATGGAGGCAGGACAATCACCTCACAGTGGAGCATTCAAACACTTCCACTGTTTGTACATTGTGCAGAAGTCACTGAATTGGTGCCAAAACTTGTGTGCAATTGAGACAATCTGTGTTCTCTACACATTATGGCTAATGGTGATGGTCTCACCAGCACTGGAGGTGCTGAAGGGCATCTTTAGCTGAAGGGCAAGAAGGATCTACACACCACACCACAGGGAAAGCAGATTAATTTACCCTGGCAGGCCTGAATAACCCATAGATCTTTGTGCTCCCACCTACCCCCCTTGCCTGAAACATCCCTTTCACCTTTTTTCTTTTTCCCCCTCCTTTTTCCTCACAGGATTTTCTCACTGTAGTGGAAGGAAGGCATCAGACCTGAAACACCCAGCAGAGTGTGAGGTACCACAGCCAGGCTCAGAGTCCCCTATTCTTTGCCAGCTTTTATTTGCACGGTACTGCAGCACTGTGCAATGCCCACAAAAAACCACGTGACATTCTGACATCAAACCTGATTATCAATACCTTTTACCAATAAAACACTGCAGATCTGCAGACTAGCCTTGCTTAGGGAACTTGCAAATACAACACAAAATTTCCCAAAACAGTGCAGCCAAATTACCCATCCAGTCTACATGTTAAGGTCACAGTGGAGGGCAAGATGGCCTTTTGCTGTTCTGCATTCTTTCTGTCTCCATCTCTCTCTGCTGTTTAAAACCACTATAAAAGGATAAAAAACTTCTTCTAGCAACTAACTTCTCCACAGAAAAAAATTCCTGGTTGGGGCCTTCTGTGAGCACCTGATAGTGCTGTTGTTTGAGGCACTAACTGCAATCAAAAGTAGAGCAGTTCTCCTCTGGTTGTTCTTAAAAGGTAAGGAGAAGTAAACAACCATAAATAGTGAAAAGATAATAAACTCAGAGGAACCCGCCACTTCAAAATGTAAAAATACTGGAGAAAGCCTTTGTGTGAAAAAGTGTGATTTCTTTCAGTTCAAAGTGAGACCAAACAGAGCTGATTGAGTGACCTCCACTGGAACAGAAAGGTTTGTGGGGTATTATATCTCTAACAAGCAGAAAACTCGTGCATGTTTGATACAAGTAATACTCAAACTGAGTTCTGTTCATATTCAGCTTGATGAAGGTCATGTCTGGGAACTTGAAATTTTGAGAATTAGAGAGTTAAGACAGTTTAAGCATGTCTAATTGCAAGCCCATACCATCATGACATTTGGGTTTGAAGGTGGCTTGAATGTCTAAGAACCAAAATGTTGCTTTGCTTTTTAAGAAGCTCACCTCCTATGATAAAGCTGTTTCTTTCACTAGGCAGAACAGATTAGACCAATCAAAGCACCAATTCTTGAAGTTACAGGTTTGAGACATAAAAAGACAAAGCAGTATTAGATTTAGACTTTGTGAATGACCTGGAGTAGGAGCTAAAAGTAATTTAGGTGATAAGCAGTGCAGTTATTCAACACTTGATATCACCAGTAATCATTTTAAAAATCACTCTGTGTCTCTGCACAGTTTGCCAAGCAGCAGTATTTGCTTCTTCCCGTAATTCAAATTCCCCTGGGACATGCTGTTTTTACAAGAGGCAGGGATTAGCAGCACTGTTAAAGCAGGCCTGAAGTTCTGGAGGAGGGAGCAGCTAAGAAAAATGAGATTGACTTAAATGGGGATCACGAACACAGACAGCCAGGGGCTAAAACAAGTGTGGCTAAATATACAATATGTCTTTATTTTGTGTTCTGAAATTTGTCAATATGTAAACTGAAAAAAAGCCCAGAAAATCAACACATAAACATCCATCACTCCCTGCAGAAAATATTTAGCACCCTCTGAATTTCAAAAGGTTATCCTCTTAACCCTGTGCTCATGGTTTGAAATGGATGGAAGCCACCATCGTTTTAAAGACAGTGAAATTTTATCCAATCCAGTTTACAGATTGAAGATAAACTGGGATGATTTCCTGAGCTGATTGATGAGCAGCACAGTCTCCATGTATGACAGCCCAGCGGTTTTGATTCCAACACGTTATTTGAAAGTGTACACTTTATTTCTTCTTTTTAACCAACAGATCACTGCTATCTCAATTAAAATTTAGTTTATTTTGTTTGTTTGTTTGTTTCCCACTCCCTTTCAGCTCCTGGCTGTTTTGCTAGCTCAGTGATTTTGCAACAAATTTCCTAGCAAGAAAGCAAGGATTCATAACTACAGGCCCAAAATTAATTAGATATAGAAATAATATGACAGCTATTGATATGCTTTTCATGGAGAGAAATCTTCAAGAAGAGAGGTTCAGACAGAAAGACAATAAGCAGAAGACCCCCATTCCTCCCCTGGAAGGCTGTAAAGGAAAGCAGCTTTACAGAATAAACCTGTGAGACTCTCCAGAAAGAATAAAGGACAAAGCAGCCCCAGCAAAACACAACCAAAGCAATAACTTCCCAGTGTCCTCTGGCAACTACCAGCCCATTCAGAGATCACTTTAAAAAGGGTATTACCTGCTCAGTGCACAGAAAATGATGATGGGAATATGATCTGCTGTGCTTGCTGGTTCCTGTAATGATGACTCCACTTTGAGGCGGATTTTCATAAGTTTACCCAGCCAACCATATCCTTTCCCCTCAGTTTGCAACCTTCAGGCACTTCCTTTCTCCAGTGTCTTCACTCACCTTTTTTCAGTCTTTCTCAGCTCAGGCAGTTAGGAAACTGGAGCTGATTCATATTTCTAATCTGAAGTCATTCAGACCCTGGATGGATTTGGGTCACTGTAGCCACCTGGGGAATGTTACTCTTTTTCTGCCATGGGAGAGCAGTTATATATATGGTTAAATTTGATTTTGGTGATACATTAACTAATAATTAATGTTGGCTAAATTACCTGTGTTTTAGGAAGAAAGAGGTGCTCTGCATCTGTATGGAGCCAACACAATAAAGTCCTAATTTGTCAGGGGCTAAAGCACAAAGAACTGAGTGGATCTGTTGGATTTCCTGGACTGGCAAGCCACAGAGCATCTTGGCCTTGTGTGTGTCTGGCTGCAGAAGTGATTTACTGTGTAGGACTGGATGCCATAAAATCCCTGTGCCTGCTATACTCAGTGTAGGGTGAACAGAAAATAAAAGTGACTTCACTGCAGTTTCAGCAAAAGCACCCTTGCTGTCCATCCTTCGGGGTACCAATGATTCCTTTTCTATTTCATGACAAAAGTTAATCCTTGAAATTTTATGCTTACCATCTACTCCCAATTCCTTAGTTACAGGAACAGTATAATCTCTTTTTGGGACATTTCTACCTTTTATAAGGGATGGTGGGACACAGTAATTCCAGGTTTGTCTCCATATATCAGTGGAAAAACTGTAAGCATCTATCTTATTGCATACAGAAGGCCCAGCTCTCCAGAAGAAGAAAAACAGTCAGAATCTATATATTTTCTATCTTTTTCAGGCCAATTTCTGCATTTATTTTGTTGGGATGTCTTGTCTGGTTTCTCCTGAATGCAGCTCTTCTCTTTTGGGTGATTGACAGAATGTGTGGTTAGACAAGTCTTTTTAGAGTCAGACATAACCCCAGCATAAGGGATCTCAGGAAAAACACCGACTTTTTTGTAGCACAAACCTCCCTCTCCCTGAGTGCCATCCTATTACAGTCATTGCTGACAGAATAAAGAACTATCAAAACAACAAGGTTCAAAATAAAACTCAGGAAGCTCTTATGAAACATGAAAGCTCTATGCTTCAAAATTCTGGACTGAGGAGAGCACAATATGTGCCCAGTGAAAAGTTTGGAGGGGAAAAAAAATGAAAGAAATCAAACTCCTGTGTTAAAACAAAGCAAGCTGTAAGAAATATTTACTATGCATCAGATTAACAGTAGTCTAATGCCCAGAGTGAACTCATTTTCAGTGGCATATATAAACTCAAATGTTAATCAGGATAACCAGGGAGGAGGGAAAAGGCAGTGCACGAGGACAGCTCTGGGTTGTGTCACCTCTCCACCGGTGAAGGTGACAGGGAGCAGAAAAACCTTGAAAGCCAGGAGAACAGCGAGGCATATTTAACACCTGCTAACCCCAGAATCCCTGCTAGGGCAGCTTTTGGCAATCTCCAAAGCATCCAGAAGTACAAAAAAGAGCCAAGAAATGGAGAGAAAAGTGTGGGTAGGAAGATCTTACCCAAAGGAGAAATTCCTTACATGCCAGACTTTTGCTTGATGGCAAAGGGAAGAGGACAAACACTTTGGATGGGCCCACCTCAGCCTGAGGCTTGTCACGTGTAAAGAATCTCTTCTAGGATGGATATTTAACTAATTTTAAGGGATTATGAACCTTGTGCTTATAATTTTCACTCTCCTATGCACCACTTGCTACAAGTTAAAAACTATCACCTCAGTGTGGAAGTTCTTCCTCATCGAATTCACTGAGCCAAATCCATTTTGTGCAGAGGACTGAGATGATCCAGACTGCTGAAGCACCATTTTACACCATATCTAGTTTGTCATTTGAGTTTAACTGACACCCAACAAGAGGGCCTTGTTGCCCAAATTCCTTGTCAGCCTCTAGAGCATCGTGGGTCACTGTATCATACCTGCAGCTTGTGTATATACCATTATATTGTATACATTTAGGAACTTCTTAATAATTTTCTTTGCATTTGTCCTTTATGTTGTTACTGCTTTGGTCTACTGTGTTTTTTTAATTGGAAAATGGTAATTCTACTTATTCCTCAAGGACTGTTGAATTACTGATGAGGGCTGCAAAATATGTCCTTACATTTTCTAATGTTTACAAACCCAAATTTATGGTTTGTTAAATATTTCAGTGTTATCCATGAGAACTTACTTGAGATTTTTTCTTTCTTTTGAGTAATTGATTTCATTGTTGTAATTTCCCCTATTTAATTCTGCAACTACTATAAAAAATAAAGGAGATTTATTTCTATATAATACTTAATTCCTGCTACCAGGAAGTAGAGAAGGAAACAGGGAAGGGACTGATCATTCTCAAATCCCATTTTTACATTAGGGTTATTAATGAATACACTTTTTTTCCAGAGTAGCATCTCATTCAAGTTGCTTGAAAGCTTTTATAGTTTGAGAATTGTCTTGTGTTCTGTCAAAATGAAATAAATACTGTGAAATAATTCATATAGCACAAAGTGTTTATAACCTAGTAACAGTAAGAGATTTTATTTTTGAAGTCTAATAGTACCATTGATAAAGGTAAGAAAAGACAGGAGAGCAGTGTTGCAGGTTTTTGCAGAAATGTATTTTGCAATAAGCACTGCTTCAGGCAATGCTTTTTTTTCTGATATAAATCAATTTATTTTGGCAATCAGCAGATACCATCACTGTGCCTACTCAAAATAGAGACAATAGTTATTTAAGTGTATGCATACAAGCCCACAGTGACAAATTCAGCTGTTCTTCAGATGATCACCATGGAAGTAAATTAACTGGAATGTCTGAAATATCCCATTGGTCTGTTATGAAGTGCTTTATGGCTTTTAAAAATGGGAGCAAGGACTTAAGTATTGAGTTCCATTTTGTAGTATTTCATTTTACACAGTTTCTCAGACTTGCACAAAGCCAAGAACACTGGAGGATTTCATTCACAGGTCCTTGGCCTGGGCACTTATTAAATGGAATGAACTCAACAATACAAAAATAAGTATCAGCAAAGAAATTTCTGTCTCCATTTTCAACTGTGCTGTCAAGATATATCCTACTCAGTTACTGCTGCAGGTAAACCTGAACTCAGCTCCATCCCTGACTGCAGCACAGCTTCAGGAGATGCGTGTACACACCCGGGGACTGTCCTATATCCTGCCTCAGGATCTCCTAATCTCGTGCTGAGCTGTGAGTCTGCCTGCTGGCACAGGTGGGTTTTCAGAAATAGCAAGCTGCAAGATTGCTTGTGGGGCTGGGAAACCAGGCATGTGATAGCTCCAGACAAGTGTGTTAATAATGGAAATTGGTGCACATACTCTTTTTTTTTTCATGTGATCATGAACTTAATTTTATCAAAACAAAATGTAGTTTTCTATAAACATGTGACAGGGGAGATCTTATTTAGCAATCAGAACCTGTTGTATCAGTCAGGATACCATGAGTCAATATATTTAAAAACCTCTTTGGTGGGTCCATTTTTAAGTTACTTCCACTCAGCAGTTGCCCTTCCTAAACTACTTTCAAATGACTGCATTGCTTAAGTTCAATTTCAATAACTACTAAATAGCACTTTTTTCAGTGACATGCATGAGTTAAACTCCACATTATTATCACTTGGAATAACTTTCTATGGATTCACTCTTTGCATGGTCTTGAAAGGTTTCCATGAAAAGAGGCTGCTTGATTTCTGTATGGAAATCTGACATTTAGAGTATGAGGCAAATGAGCTGTAAAGAGGATGGGTCAAATAACATCAGTGGGTTTTAAGCACCCTCCTGTTTATTGGAAGCATGACATTGATTAGAAGCATGAAGCAGTGATGCTAATTTACAATTTCTGCTTATCAGCTTGCACAGGGCTGGTTTGGGAGGGGCAGTCTTCAAAGATTTACAAACAACCAGAGAACGTGGCAGGTTAGTGAATTTACCTTTCTGTCACATCTTTATTAAAAGCACTGACAACACTCCCTACCACCTTCTCCCCCTCACTTCTGTAAAACAAGGCACATTTAGAAAGGGTTGGAAAGGAAGCCACCAGTTTTGGGCACCCCAGCTCCAACCCAGTTGGTGCTTGGCACACTTTGTAACCTGTGTCAGTGGGTGCCAACGTGAGCTCCCTGCCAGGAGATGAGGATTTCTGTGCTGGTCCAGCTCCAGTGGGTGTCAGTCATTATGGACACCATCTGCTGGCTTCAGCGACAGCATTTCCAATCTGTTCTCCTGCAAGGTAACTGCTGCAGAGGGATTCCTTCCAGCTCTGCTGCACGAAAGAAATTTTGCCCACATACAGTGATAAATTTTTCTCTTTGCTCCCTTTCTTATACTTCATGCAAATATGCAAAGTTCCCATGCACTTGAAGGTAAAATAACTTCCTGAGGGAACAAAACAGAAGGGTCTATTAATTTTTAGTACAAAGTCCATGTGTTTGACTTCTTATAATCAAACATGTCATGCTTGCTGGAATAAAAATGGGTATTTCATATGTAACTGTCCACTGTGTGGATAATTATGCTTTCTTTATGATAAATAAGAAATAAAATTTCATAGAAATGAGACTTGAACACAAAATGTGGCCAATATTTGGTGTGTCACTTATCAGCTGGTAGAGTTTATGAGGAAATGCATGTGAGCAGTTTATGAGGAGGAAAAATAAAAGTATACATACACTTATGATACCGGTTGGTATCAAACTGATGTTGTGTGCTACTAACAATTCCATGACACATGAGCAATAATTACCTTAACTGCTTTGAATCTTTTATCAGCTGTCTAGAATTTATAGCTCAAGATTTATGAAACTTCTAAAGTTAGAAAAAAATCAGACTGAAACTGTAAGCACAGGAGACTTCTCTGGTGGTTCCTTTGTTACTTTACATAATAAGGAACACGTTCATATGAGCATGCAGTTATATGTTTACCAAAATAAGATGAAGTTCTTAATTTCCTCTGCAGTCTTGAATTTTACTTTTTCACATAACTCTAAAAGGCAGAAATTTCATTTGTAAGCATACTACAGGTTAATGAGTGCACATCCTTTACTCCCTTTTTTCTTTATAGCAGTGTCACTGAAATGTCTCTGAAAAACAACTGGAACTTGCAAAGCTCTGGATAATAAACATACCCTGTTTGCGTGAGGCAGAAGGATGATCTGTCTTTTAAATTGCAGTGTAGAATAAAGATGCACAAGACTGGGTAAACATTGAAAGCATTTGGGACATGGTAGCACGCAGGTTTAGACAATTTTGTTCATACCAAAAATATTGTTCCAAGTGATGTTGTGAAAGCAAATTAATTCAACTACTTAGCATGGACCAGAAAAGGTCAGGAAAAAAATTTACACAAATTTGTGTCTCACATACACACTTCATTTTCATTTCAGCTTGCTTTTGCAAGAAGTTATAAAGATAAACAGGAAAGGCACCTTTTGGAAAATGTTTTCTGTCATAAATATCAGTGCCCACTATTAAATATTAATGTGTAACACACACTAAAAGGACAATAGCATTTAAGGCTCTCTAGTACTTTAAAAATATTTCCTCATACTTTCAAAAGTGGAGTAAAATTGAGGAACTAGGAGAAGACAAAGCTGTAATATTAAACAAAATAAAGACAAATAGGTTTCCAGATTAATTCCATATGTTGTACTGGCATTATGTCATGGTGAAAACCATTGTGAGAACGCTATAAAACAGAAGGTTTTATAAGTGGAGCAAAGCTGGAAATATTGCAAGTGGATGTAAACTGACTTTCTCAGCTACATGAATAAAATAGTTCAAAATAATGACTGTTCCTTGTTTCATGAAAGTGTTCCAGAGAAATCATAATTTACAGAGGTCTAAGGAAATTTGGAGTGAACAAAAATAATGCTACAAGTTATGAGGTGAAATGTCCACTTTCCTACTGTAACTCTGTCCCTGACACAGGGAATAGATTTTGTCAAGTCATTTATGTTTCCTTGGGCTAGACACTTGTTTTTGATGCCAGTGGAAATGACATTTATTTACTCCATAGAAGTGGCCTAGTAAAGGGATCTGTACATTCAGGAAAATTTAAAAATTTCTGCAACAAGGAATGGTTAATCTATTGAACTGTGACTATGGTTATTTTGCTTTTAAACCTATCTTTATCTCTTTATGCCACTTTGGTCATTTCACCTCTTCGGTCTTTATTTTCTCCTACAATTTAGATCCAAATTAGGGGGGCATTGCCATCTGCAAAAGTTTTCCAGACATGACTAAAACCAGCACAGAAGGGAAAAGTCCAGGAAAAGCTAGTTTCGACTTCTGCATGCAGGCAGTACTTTAATATTTGTCATTTAGAATAATTTTCATATAAAATGGGGATCTAGGAGTGCCCCTTGCTGGGGATCAGTACAGCCTCCTGTTCTGGAAAAAAGGGGAATTTCCTTCCTCCTTTTCTTCCTCTTCCCTTCTAGACCTATAAATGAAAAATAACCAATATTAGCAAGACTTTTCCAGTCAAACATTTAAAGTAATGCAGGTCACATTAAGGGAGCACTCACATCATCTGCTGGATCTGCTGTGGTGGGGACCAAAAGGACAGAAATGGGGCAAAGCTCCTCATTAAGGGGGGGCTGATGCTGCTTTGTCAGCAGGCACTGGGGGAGGATGCATGGCCATGACCTCAGCTAAGTGGAATTGGGACAGAAATCCTGCCCTGATCCTTAAAATTGTTCAGGTTCAGTCTAGGGCACCCCCATTTTTCAGGGCAGCCTGAGAGAAGCAAATTTTTAAGAGTGCAAAGCAGTGGGTCCATTTTATATTTCTCTGTTGTCTCCTATTAAAAGAATCTGGCCTGTGCTTGACACAGTGATTAAATTGAATATACGTATCCAGAGCAGGATATGGCACATCCCCAATCAAAGTTAGGAAAGGATTATCTCAGAAAGAACATCTTCCAGTGGCTGGGTTGTCAAACACAGCACCTGCAGTAAATAGAGAGACAATTCATTTTTTTTCCGTTGATCTAGGTCTCAATTTATCTCTCTTGCAGTTTTAGTGCTGTTTTTTCTTCATGCTAAGGTATTTTATGTCACTGAGATGAAATTTGCCACCTTTCTCCAAACAACTGCTCAAATTGGATGCCATTCTCACCTTAAAAGCATTGTAAAGGTTATTAGGTGGTTTGTAATATCCAAATAACTTACATTTACATTCACATTCACAAGAGATCTGTATCCTTGAATAGTTGGAATTCTTGTGTCAGGTTAAATGTGATAGGAATGCAAGGGTGAAAATCTGTGTTTTTAACAACTTTAAAAAATAGAAAACACATTTCAGTCATTATCCTGATTTACAAATGGGCAAACAAAAGAAATGCTTCATAAGAAAAAGAGTAGCAAAGTTGGTAATCTGAGGAAAGCTTTCTTGTTTTTCATGTTCTCACTGATTATTTATCTAAGTCAATTTTTTAAAACACAAATGAAATAAATGTTTCCTAAGAGAAAGAGCTGCAAAATTGGCCATCTGAGGAAAGATTTCTTTCTTGCTTTTCTTGTTGTTTACTGGATTATTTATCTCAGTAACTTTTTTACATACAGGCATCAATAAACAAATTATATGGCACAGTAAGAATTTATGACCTGCAATTCAGCTGAGCTGTGCTCAGACAATACTGTTAGGTCTAAGTGATGTGACTAAGCCTGATAGTGATCACTATAACAGAATAATCTGAATTTTTTTTTTTTTTTTAATGCAAGCATTCTAGGTGTTTTTCAAGCAGAAATCCCAGAAACTCACCACCCTGCAGCAGCCACTACACTCACTTGAGCAGAAGACCCAGCACAGTCTGACCAAAGGTTCCATGGAACAAAAACCTTGAAACCAACTCTCAGCCAAACCAGAGATAAAACCGATTTCTTTATCTTTTCATTGCTGTGGAAATACCAAAATGCAGCTGTTCTGTCAATGCTCATAAAAACCAGAACTATGGTATATGCAATGAAAAGAGATAATCTGAAATATTGATGAAATCTCCAAATCTATAGGACTAAATACTCCATTTCTTAAGGAAAACACCAGTACCTTTTTTCCCAGAAAAGTTCTCCACTAGAAATTAAAACAGGGACTGAACAGAGCCATTGCAAATTAGATTACTATACTACAATTGCCATAATAATAAACTTGCTCAACCACTACACATTAATTGATATATATATATATATATATTTTAGGAACATTAAATAGCAATTCATTCTGTGTTAAAATCACAGTTGTTTATACACTTGCCTAATTTTCCTGCCTGGAAACGTGTGGTCAGCAATTACTTTCCTGTTTACACCTCCATTTTTGCAACTGTAATTTTTCTCCAATGAGTAATGCCAGGACTTAGTGACACTGGACAGCAGAACTGCAAGGTTTGATTTCTCCAGTATTAACCTGCTGGACAGTAGATATTTTGCTACTTTTATCAATTTAGCAGCTTTTCCTTTCTTTAATTTTATTTTTTAAGAGACAATTTAAAATTGCTGGTGAATTCCTCCTCCACACTGTGTGTGCTGTGCAGTACTGACCCATCTCTGGATTTTATTTTGCACAAAAACTGCCACATCAAAACAACTCAGCTGAAACTAATGGAACTGATTAAGCAGCAGGGACCTCTGAGTCAGGGAATCACAGATTTGTGAAGTTGTGAAGATCTATCAGTCCATCCTCTTTATCTTCCTGCCAGAGCCAGGCTTTTCCATGCAATGCATCTGATTTTGTTCACTGTGCTTCAAATGGAGCTAAAATTGGACAGTTTTGTATTTAAAGGTAATTAGGTAATTAAAAGGTTACTACTGACACATTTTAGTGGGAGCTGCATGGACCTCACCAAATTCCAACAGGAGGTTGCAGGGCTGCCTCTTTTCTGAGTAATTCCAGCCTCTCAGAGCATTGAATTTGATGCTTTTTTTGGGATGTACAAGCGAGCATCTCACTGCTACAAAATTAAAGAATCACAACTCCATACCTTCAGCTAAAAATTAAGTACAGGAAGAGAAATGAGCTTTGGAAAGCAAAAACCTTTGAATAGAAATTGCTAGCAGTGGAAAGGTCCCTGAAAGGAGAAAAGGATAACCTGATTCTTCAGAAGAGAATCTGCAAAGAGGAAAGAGCAGAAGCCTTCAAGCCATCAAATTTCTTTAGAAATGAAGTGAGGTTATGGATTGCTCAGTTTCAGCTCTGCTGAGTTCTGCCCAGCAGACTGAAAATTTTCTTTAATTTTGAATTTATAACAGAACCTGAACAGATGTGATTGACCCTGATTTCCAAATTGTTTTGTGTATTTCTGATTATGCTGCAGAATAGGTGCAGTTGTGAGTGACATGAAGTGACACCACCTAACTAGAAAAGGGGCTGCACTTCAGGCTTCAGCAACACCAAAAGGAAGATTGAAGATTTAAGTCGTTCCCATACCCTGCTTTACAATTTTGGGTCATTTTAAATCTCACAAATTCTAAAAAAAAAA
>VWZQ01002576.1:323550-339115 GCA_013397015.1 Myiagra hebetior | reverse complement strand
TTTAAATCTCACAAAATCAAAAAAAAAAAAAAAAAACCAAAACAAAACAAAAAAAAAAGAAAAAACCCAAACAACAACAACAACCTCCCCCCAAAAAACAACAACAAAACCACAACCAATAAAACCCCCCAGAAAACCAAACCAAAACAAACCAAACCAAAACAAACCAAACCAAAACAAAAAAAAGCTAACAAACAAACAAACAGACACACCAAAGTGCTCCCTTTCTGATATATTTGAAATTATTAATAACCAGGTATACCAAGCAAGAGCCTGATAAAAATGTGTGCAATATTCATTATAGGAGAAGTAATGTTTTTTGCAGATAATTAGATTGTTTTCCTGGTTCACCCCAAACTTTTTTTCTGGTTGGTGGGATTTCTCTGCAAGGATATAATTCCCTACCTATTGCCTGCTTGCTGCTGAGGCTGGGGGAAACCTAAGAGATGAGGAAGAAACAGAAATTTGTGCTGAACACCTTTATTATGCTACTTAACCTTGTCATAAATCCTTTAATAACCACCAGCTGCTGTATTGTTATCATGCCTTTCTGAGCTTAGCTGGTTAAATCTCCCACCTGCTTTTAAACTTCTTGGTAAAAGTAGTTTTTTTTTCTTGCAAAGTCCATCTTGAGTCTGAACAGCAAATAGCCAAGGGACTGTGCCCCAAAACTCTGCTCATCTCCAGGGGTGGCTGCTCCTCTCCCTGTTCCAGTGAATGGGGAAAGGCACATGGAATTCTGCAAAAGAATCTTTTAACCTGATGTTTGCAGCTTCAAAGGGAAAATAGAAGCCAGGCAAATCCTTTGGTGTTTCAGGATATCATGGAGGATACGTAGAAGTCATTCCAGGAATGATGTGGCAAAGGCTCATCGTTAAGACTATTCTGTGTCTCCTGAAATTCTCACATGCTGGTGGGGAATCTCTGCTGGCATTTCTTAATAAAAAAAATATTTCCAGATCAATGAACTGAGAACATTTTTGAAACACGTTTCTGTGAAAGCAAAGAGAGGGATTCCCATTTTCAGCTGGAAAAACAAAATATCACCACATTTAAAAAAAAAATAAACTCAATTTGAGCTATGCAGAGAGCATAGGGGGAGGGAGACAAGTCATGATCTTTGACTGTTTAAGGTTGAGGGTATTGAATTATTCAATTTATTTTGAGCTTATTCATGGTCTTGTGTCCTGCAGGCCTCAGGGATGATGAGGCTAAAATGCCAAAAGGGATGTCACTGCATAAAACTGCAGAGTTTATGCAAGTGAGGTTCCTCAGCATAAGTGACCCCTTGACTTTATCTTAGCTACAGAAGAAGCTGATAATTAAGCTTGCAGGAGAGCTCAGAGAGGTCCTAAACTGTTCTTGCAAACAGGCAAAGTTGTGTGGTCAGTGGTGCCAAAGAGAGTTGGTTATTTTTTCGTAAATTTGGCTCCTCTGACTGTCATTTTCACTTTGAATATTTTTCCCCTTCAAGGAAGTCCTCCAGGATTTTTCCTTCTGCCTTGTCTCACCACAGTGACTCAGCTGGGAAAAGAATGTAGCCTGCAGTTTAGCCAGAGTGCTTTTATCAAGAGGCTTTTCTGGAAAGAAAAGAAGATTTAAAGTGAAATTCCTGAGTTTAGCACAGATTAGGGCCTTCTGGTACTTCACATGTGCAGAGGTGAATTATCAACCTTTGGGGAAAGCCAGCAGTGTGTTCACATTCACTTCTCACAGTGTCTGAGGGTTTTTCCAAGTGCACATTGGGGAGCCATTGGAATGATAATAATGCAGGGTTTGCTGATTCCTACAACTCCTTGTTTTATTGCCAAAATCTCTGCTGAGAGAGTACAACNTTTTATTTTTATTTTTATTATTGTGTTAATATTCATCTGAATTTAGAATAAAATCTTCAGCATCTCTCAGATGGTGTTTGTGTACCTTGATCTCCATGTAGATTAAATTTAAACAGAGTAGTAGGCTGTTGTTTGGGGTGGGTTTGCTTGTTTGTTTGTTTGTTTGTTTGTTTGAAATAAACTAATTTCTTCTCATGGGGAAGATCAATCATTCTTCAGAATCAAAACCCTCCCAAACTGGAAGCCTCTGAGCTGAAAATAATGAAGTTTCTTGTAGACACTGCACAAGCAAAAGTATAATAATATTGATGTGGAAACTGCAATGTAGAATCTATTTCTGAGGAAATCTTGGTTAAGGAAACATTTACCTTGAATATAAAAATGTTTGTTTAATATTTCAGTTGAATTTAATTTAAGCAAAATAATTTTTTGACATCAGAGAAATGTATCAGCATAATTTAAAAAATAAGAAACCTTTTGCTTCCTTATCTGTTACTCATTACATTTTCTAAAATTTAAATAAAATAATTGAGGTAGTATTTGCTGACCTGTATAGATTTTTGAACCAGTAAATCCGAGGTTTCTAATGTGAGTAGGTTAAACTGTTTGAAGAGTTAAAAGCAGCTTTTTCCAGCCATATCCTCTTGGCAGACAGACTTCATTTGAAGGTAGATTTTTTTCCCCCATGTCAGTTCATTAAAGTAAACCAGTTCAGAGAGTAATTTAAAGTAGGGAATTTTCTGAGGTATTGTGAAATTGGCAGAACTGTTTTCCTCAAAAGGTACGGCTCTAAATGAGGAGTGAGTACTAGCAGTCCCATAATCCAGGATAATTTGGACCTTGGAAAAATAACTCATTAATTAAAAATAACACTTCCCTTTTTTAGAATAAGCTGGGGGTTTTTTTCAACATTTTTTATTATTTTTTTCCAGCAATATCATGCCTACAAAAAATGTCCAACCCTTGTTAAACTGTAAGCTTGAATTGCAAATTTAGAATTCTATTTTTAGGTCTTCCTGATTAAAGTCAAAAATCTCAGATAAAGTTTGATGGAAATCACAAGTGGAAAGGAACATTTTAGTAAATAAATGGAAGTTAGCATCTCCTAATATATGGCTACTCTGAATAAATTGTATATGACTAATATATAAGTAGTTTGAATAAATTACATACTTTATCAGGTATTATAATAGGGAAGTCACTCATAAAAAAAAGAGACTCTCTTTTTGTGCATTTGCTGATCCTCTTTTGTACAGTTTCCTCTTGTTTCAAGTCAATTTAAGGTTAAAATTTGCATCCAAACCATTTCTATTTTTGACAGCGATGTAAGCAAAACCTAATTGCAGCTTGCTAGTCATCCAGAGGAAAAAAAAAAAAAAAAAAAAAAAAAGAAAATATGTAACAGGTTTAGGTACACTAAAGAGTATTTTTGAGGGAGAAAAATAAAGGTGGCACGGATCCTCCAAGGTGACTCTGCCTGTGAAGAGGTGGCAAGCTGTGATTTCCTCGGTGCCACGGCTGGGCTGCCTGCTGAGGGACGCCTGGTGATGAACAGGGGCTCTCTGACAGGAGCCTGCTCTCCACTCGCTGGAAAAAGGTGCTGGGAGGAAGATTATCAAAGCATGATGCCTTTATGGAGTGTGGCATTGAAAGCACATCCACAAAACCCCTTCCCTCACATCCTTTTAAGAGGAAAACAGATCTCTGGGGAGAAGAGAGGGATGTCAGAGTGCCTTGCCTGGCAGGTACGGTGCACAGATGAAAAGTCTTTCACAGGGTGTGTTCAGGAGGATGGAGTCAAAGGTTTTGCTGGGTTCTAAACACAGAGCTGTCAATCCCTCCATTAATCAGAGTATCAGGACATGTTTATACCCACAGTGGAGACACTTCAGCCAGTGACTGAATCTGAAAATCCTTAAACAATTGAAGCCACTGATGCAGCTGGATCATGCCCCCCCCTGCCCCAGGTGCTCTCTGGGCACAGAGAGTCCCCTGAGCAGTGATCCCTCCACTGAAACACCACACACCTTGCAGGGTTTGCAGGGTCTTTTCCTCTTCAGGACTGTGGCATGTGTCACTGCAAATGTTTAGCTGAGGCACAGGCTCTCCTGCTCCACATCAGCAGCCTCGTTTTGCCCCTTTGGCAAGCAAGCGGCGCTGAGTGTCTGCTCCTTGAAACAGAACTGCTCCATGATGAATTACACAGATCCAAATTTAGCAGTAAACCAGGAAGGAGAAAAGTCCCAGTTAGTGGATTTCCTTTCAAAGACTGAGAGAAAATTGCCTATTTTGCTTTACCTCTTTTGGCATTGTGTCTAAAATAAACATTCATTAAAACTTACTCTGTCCACAGACCAGATACAGCGGTTTAGCAAAATGCCTCAGGAACAGCACAGCAACAAAATGTGAGGAAGTAGTATCAGATCATCATGGCAGAATAAAAATTTAAAATTATTAAGCCTTTTCAAAGCCCTCAGGTTATCAGTTGTTAAAAAAAAAGAAGAAAAGTCTGATGCCAGATGTAATGCTGACATTTTTTTGGTAGAAACCAGGGTACTTGATAAAAGCATGATCTAATTCCTGGCTGGCACAGTCGTGCATACTCAGAGTTCTAGTTCAAGTGCTTCATGTACAACTACATGCAGAGTTAGAACCACTTTTTCCTTTTCTCTAAAAAAATTACTTAATTTCCTGACCCATGCTGAAGAAATTACTGCTAATTATTTAGAATATATTTATGCTACAACTCCAATGTAACATTAAAACACCCAGCTAATAAGATAATTTAATACACAACAGGAGGAAACTTGCAAGTTTAAACCTGACTAGAAATTCCTTCTCTGTTGTTATGTATAAAAACCTCACTTTACCTGACAGCAAAAGGATCTGAGGCTTTCCCTTTCTAGAATAAAAGAAGTCAAGGAGCACCAAAGCCTTCACAAACATTGGTGAAGAACTCATGACTTAGTCATGACCTGGTCATAATTCTGGGCCACAGCAAGATTTAATCTTTCCAGTCTTCCACTCTTCTAACTCTGAATCCTCCTTTGAATCCTTGAAAGTTTGGGGCACTGTTTAATTTATGAATATTAGTGTTTAATGAGAACAATCCATCATCTTCTTGTCAGCTTCAGCTGGAATGCTGTTGAGATCTCTCCGGTAATAATGGATTTTTGAGACAATCAATAGCTTGGATGCAAACATTTTGGGATGCAAGAGCAAGGCGCCTGAGGAAGGGCAGCTAAACAAAATTCAAGAGGAAAATGCTACTGTGAAAACTTATGGAACTACAAGAAAAATGTTAATTCTGCAACACCAGAGGATTGGCCTGTTCTGAGAAGCAAAGGGGACTGACACATCCCTGTTTGAGTGACAACTGCCTGGCTGGCAAAGCCCCATCAGGCTCACCAGGAGGTGAGGAGCATATTAATGTTTAGCCTGGCAAATCATTATTCACACTTAGCTGCTGGGTGCATTAGCAAGTTTTAAAAAGCTTTGCACTCCTCATTTGTGCCCACGCTGCCTACAGACACTTTTACTGTGTAAGCTGCTCAGATCATGGTGGCACAGCGAGGGGAGTTGGTTCCCTGCACAAGATGCCACCTGCCTGGCAGCAGGTATGAAAATAGATAATAATTTCACATCCATCCTTAAATGAAGGCTGAATGAACTCCAACAGTGAACTTGCTCAGCTCTACTGAAGGCTCAGTTTCACTGAGTTTGTGACTGTAGGAAAGGGTAAAAGAAAATCTGCTGAGTTGTGCAAATAGCATAGTTTGATATATATATATATGTATATATATATATATATACTGATTGTTTAATAAATAAGGAGTCTGCAGGATGGGTCTTGGGGCAAAGAAATTTATGGGTAGCTTAACTTCAAGCCCCTCTACAATTCCTTCATTGGTAAATTATACATCCTTCTTTACCACAGCAATATTCCATCATAACCTTGGTTAATTACCTTGGATACATGCTATGCAAGGAACTTTTAAAATATTTGCTAATCTGTGAAAATCCCAGTGAATCTAAGTGGATATTAAGTTAAAGACTCTGAAGAGAATCCCTTGCTGAGGAGAAACAATGTCTACATGATAAAGAAAGACTTTAAGGCATGTGATGTCTGCAGTTCTAATGACACAGGGTGTGACCAAGCCCAAATATTTCAAAATACAGGAGTACCAAGGCTACAACATGAGTGGCAGATGGCCATCAACAGCATCCTGCAGTGATAATATCACACAAACCATGAACTTAAATCCTGGCTGTCCCAGAGTCTGGTCAGTCCTTTTCCTGTCCGCCATAAATTTCAGGCCAGTGAGCATATATCAGCTAAATCATTTGAATGGTCCTTCACTGTATCATTCCCCAGCTGTTGACTGGCTGCATCCATCAATAAGGTGAGCAGCTTTTGCTGCAGCTGGAGTGAAGGCTATTTTTCAGTTTGAAAAGCAAGTCAGTGGCAAGGTTACCTAATGTTGTAACAATCTTCCTATTTAACCTTTTATGCCAAAAAAAAAATTGACGTAAGTGATAGTTTCTTTAGGACACAGAAACAACACTTAGACTGCTTATCATTACAGGCAGCGTGGATATTGAAGTGTTGAGTAGTCCTGAACTGCTGAACTACTGAATGCACTTCCAGATGGTACAAACCAAGATCCATTTGTACTCTGGGTGCTTAGAAAAACTCAGGATCCTCTGACCTCCTTGTTTTGCAAGCATTCATTTCAATCAACAGCAATGAACATATTTATTCAAGTGTACTGTAATTTGCTGCAGTCAGTCTGTAAACAGAGGTAAAAATGCCTCATGTTTGTAATCCTGGGAAATGTAGGGACTAGAAAAGATAACCTTAGGCTTGAACTTCCTAAACAGACATGCAAATACCACCATAAAACTGAATTCCCTCCTGGTTTCCATGCATCAGTTTTGCTTCTCCGATCTTTTTAAAAACTCCTTTAAATAACCAGCCAACACCAAAACTGCACAGAAAGAAAACTGCAGCTATCTCCATCTGCATGTGGATTGGCAGGTAGAGAAGAAAACAAATCCATTTTCCATATAGGAGCTGTAAATCCTAGGACCTGGTGGAATTGGACTAATTAACAAAGAATTAAAGGTAGGTAATTTTTGGCATTCCTACATCACAGATAATTTTATGACAAGCAAGTTAGGAAAGCACCAGATGAGACAGAGAGATGAAAATGATTTACATCAACCAGCTTGGCTAGAGCTGTAACACTGAGGCCAAATGGCATTTAATAACATATATTTTCATTCTGAAATAAGATTGGGTTTATTTTTCTGGTTCAAGCTGGGTAAGGAAAAAAAAAACACCTTTGCTAAAACCTTAAATTTAAAGTATATTTAAGAAGAAAAAAAATCTTAATCCCTAATTAGCTGTTTGCAGACCCAATGAAACTTGTGAAGGGACTTATGTTTTGGATTATTGCCTTTGGCTTCAAATACGTAAAAATATTTGGTGTGTTCTGTACTTTCAAAAAGACTACGTTTGTCCTCAGTCTTGATAAGTCAAGAGCATAATTTTCAATCCTGTGAATATGAGTATCTGGTATCCTTTACTAGCCCAAATGTTGCTTTTCCAGTTTCACCCCAATGAGGATTTGTAAAGTTATGGAAGCAAAAGTTGCAGCTGTGTTTAAATAAGCCCTTGGGCAGCTGATTTTGCTCTTGAAGTTATCTCGTTCTCCAAGAAAATTCATTAGCTTTGGACAGTATCATCATTTAACATCTTCTCTTCTGCAACATTCATGCATCCAAAAACAACAGTTTTGCCACACACACTCCACTATTTGCACACTGACTGACAATTTGCTGACAATCTGCTGTCCTCATCTGAGTCTTGTTAAATTGGAACTTTTTTGGTCAGTGAAAGATGGTTTTACTTTCCCCAGTCCAGGACAAAACACATAATCTGCCAAAAAGTTACTCTTAAAAACCACAAGAGTCACTCAGAAGGTTAAACAGAGCACTCCATGTAATGGGTGGCTTTTCTTTTTGCATCACATTTCGTTTACCAAGAATCAAATCCATTATATCAATTAACATGCTCCACTTCCTATTGGATGCCATTCTATCAAACTAAAATTGTCTTTGGCAATTTTCCTGTTTAATTTAACAGCTCCTGCTATAAAATCTGTCTCCTCAGTTCCATTGTAGAGCCTGCAGCCCACAGCACCTTGTGCAGCCTTGTCCAGATCCTAAGAGGTTAAGCAGGTTTCCAAGAGTGAAATAAATACTGTCCACTCTTCAGGAAATCTCCAAGCAGACACGTTGCCCTTTGTTCTGCACATTCACAGAATTGGTTCTGACAGTCACCAATCATTTACACAGCTCAGAGGAGAGCACCAAGCCTGGCACTGCCTGCCCAGTGTGAGCAGCAGTACCTGACACAGGAGTGTGTTTGCTCTGTACAGAGGGAATCAAATCACTACAAACCAATTAAAAAACCCACCCACACCATGGGCAAAAGTCTTTTTTTTCTTCCTGAGGGACTCCATCAGAAATGTGGTGAATCTGATGAACTTTCTTAATATGCTTCTACTCAACCTTTTTGATGACCCCATTTCCTCCAAGCTTTTAGAAAAGTTGACCATGGGAAAAAAAAAAAAAAAAAAACCTAATTCAAAACAACTTTGCCATGAATTAGATCTCTGAATTGAGCTGGGGTTAAATGGTGAACTGATTTCCAGCTAACTGCTTCTCATGTTGTGCATTCTTTAGAATGCATGGCTGCAAATCTGCTTGCTCATACTGCTGTTTCCTAGGCTGGAGTGACTATTAAATTTTGTAATTAGTGGAATGTAATTATTTCCCGTAATGGGTTGTAAATTCACATTATGCAATAAATCATTCTTATGTACAGTTAAGGATTCATTACTCTTCTTAGCAACTGAATAGCATATTTACTAAGCACAGAAATGTTCAGCTGGAGTGCCTTGTAGGCTGTTGGGAAAGAATTAGTTGGTCCCAAATGAACCCTCTTTGGTGAGGGAGAGTGGTTAGCAGCAGGAAAATTGTGGTTCTAGCACTGAGGTTAAAGATAAGACTTGCAAACCTGATTCAGCAGGGCACTAAAAAAAATATTTGCATATGAGTTCCACTGGGATCATTTATTGTCCTCATTAAAGCTATTAAGTGCTTTCTGAAATCATCTTCTGAAATAGAGAGAGCTGCTGTTATAACTAAAGATTTGTCAGCCAGGATAGGAGTGAGAGAGCAACAAAATCCATGGAACTGCTAAACCCGAGCCAGAACAACCCTAAGCCCTGCACGTGCCTTACCAATTTTGTACTTTTGGAGGGAAAAAAACACCTGAAATGGCTCCTCAGTAAAGAGGAGGAGTAAAGTTTATTATAAATTGAGCCGAAGACTCTGCACTAATGTGGCCTGGCCTTTAGACTGGGTCTTCCTTGGAGATGTGTTTGTCAACTCTCAGTCAATTAAAGAAAGCAGAAGTTTAGAATATCTTTGAGCACTGCCTTCAAGAAAGAAGAGTGCAGGAAAAGGGAATTTGTTCAACAGAGGAAAAAATAAAGATTCAGCAGCGAGTTTGTAATCTGTGTTGTCAGACTGTTGGCAGAATTTGGATTTTTCATACACTAACCTAATATTCCTATGGCATTCATGTACACATGTGCCACCATCACCCTAATATGGCTCCTGAGGAGTAAACCAGTGCAGAGATATGTGACTCCTCAGCAAAACTGAATTTTATGTATAAACAGGCAAGCATCACCCTTCACAAGATGGAAGATTTGAGTAAAAAAGTCTTTCTTGCATTTTCCTGTATCATTTTGTTGCAAATTTTCCTCTCTCTAAATTAGATCTTATCCCACCTATCTCCTCTTCTTATTCACCATCAGTAACGAAAGTAAAACTTTAAGAAGGGTCAGAATCTCTTTTCCTTGTTGCTGTCACCATTAAACCCTCCTTTACCTGGTCCTGATGCTGCAGGACTGGCACAGACAAGAAGCCTCCCTTTAACATTTACAAGACATACATAAGATGCATGACCCTAATTAAAAAAGGATAAAGCTAAAACAGGAAAAAAGAAATCCCCATCTGCACCTCAACCATTCACAATCAGTGTTGTCCAGATGTCTAAAATGTGCAGGCTGCAAGAATATCCTAATGCCCTTCAAACCCCACAGAGAGTGTTAATGATTGATTTCATTGGAAAAAAAAAAAAAATAATAGCTAATCCAACAGCTAGCAGCAATGAACTACATGCCAATAAAGGGAATCTGAGAATGAGCTTAACAGATTTTCTGGAGAAGCTGCTGCAGTGTAAACCTTGAAGGCATCAGTTTGTGGCCAGCAAAGATCAGCTCTCTGCTTGTCTCAGCCTGATCCTGTGCATGTGATTAACAGAGGTGAAGAGAAGCAGCTCCAGGGAACTGTCACAGTGAGATGGATGGGTTTGGACACTCTTTGCTTATGCTGCGACTAAACTCCAAATCCTACTGCTGTCCATGAATTTATCCTGTCCCCACTGGGCGCTGTCAGATCCCATCAGCCTTGTTCCTGTGCCTTGTGGAAATCTCTTTCCAAACACACAAAAGCCTTTTTGCTCCCAGGAGGCTCTGCTGGTGCAGCTGAATAACCCAACACAGTTATTCCAGCTGAAGAAAGGGTAAGCATGGCTGTGCTAGACCTGGGAAAAACCCCAAATTTAACAGTCTGAAAGGTCTCCTAACTCGGGGTATGCAGCACCAAAAAGGTACCAAAAGCTCACACTTGTCACGCTTCAGAGAGGTCTGCCTCGAAGTTCTGAACTCTTTAATAGGAATTAGTCAGTGAAAGGCCACTTTTTGGGTTTTTCAACATGTCCTTCAGCAGTGGTGGGACAACAGTGTGTGGTCACTGAATGCAGGACCAGAGAGTTCCATACTTTTCAAGAGCTTGGCATCAATCTGATGATGGGGAGTTAAAGGACGTGCACAGGGCTGTTCTGGCAAGGCTTCTCAGGACCAGTCTCCCCATGGTTTTAAAGATAAGCTGCTGTGAGGAACTTTCTGTCACTTTGAGCCTGGTTTTAGCTCTGCTGCCTCTTCCAGAAAAGGCTGTAACTAGTAAAAAGCTCCCCTTAAACCCCGTTAGGACACAAGAATTCACCAAAAAGCCCTTCACAACCTTCACAATATCTTTTTGACCAGTAGCAGGAGTGTCTGCTTGTTGTCTTCACACACTGAAGGAAGAATCTGGAACAGAGCCAGGGAGTTGCAAATAAATACCTTTTAAATTTTTTTTTTTTCAATATTTGTGTGCTTTCAAAAATGGCAAAGGATGACTTAAATATAGCATAAAGAAAACTGCTTTTCACAAGCTGAATGTGACATTTTTTCAATGAGAAGAGGTTTTATGTATCACTTCATCTGTCTACTTTATAAATCTGTAAAGTACCATTAAAACATGAGGTACTTCTGAGATTCTTATGTTCAATAAAAGGGTCAATAAGAAGTTGTTGTGGTAACAAACTCTTTTTCCTTAATTGCTTATCTGCTTACAATGCAAAGCTTCTCAAGGATTTCTATTTCTATAAAACATTTCACAGCAGAGTACAAAGTTATAAAATATTGATAATTATTTCTAATTTTTAGATGAATGGAACAATATTTCTTCCTAATAAAAAAAGCTCTTCATATTTCAATATCTTTGTGTTACATGCACTTTTTTATCCCACAAAAGCTTTCAAAGAGATAATGACTAATTTTTGTTCTTTTAATCTTTTTTTCTCTTGCCTTCTGTCCTGGAAAATTTCTCACTCTCTACTTCCTTTCATATCCTTCTCTCCCTGCTTTTATTTTTCATTGCTCATCTGCTTCTTGGCAATCCTCCACTCTCCAGGGTTTATCTAATGATTATTTAGGTCCCCAAGCCAAACTGTAAAGCAGCTTCTGAAGGCAACACCTGAGCAAACACCTTTTGTGGGACAAGGTAAGGGCATATCAATGAGCCTTTAAAAAAAAATTATTATTATTATTTCTTTAATTATAATCTACATTTCTCCAAAACCATTTCTGCAAAACCTTGCTAAATTAAAGGTATTGGAGCCAATATGAACCTCTGGGCTGCTCTGCCTTACAGTTCAAATCACATGTGTGGCTTAACTTCATATCTTAACTATTAGCCAAGTAAGAAGCCTCACAGAAAACCTATCCAAATAAGTCATTAAAAAGTAAATAATGCCAAAAATTTGACTCAATGGGACACCTCCTTGAAAGAAATCCAGTTTAGAAAGGGAACTGCCTGTACAGCCTATCACAGGGATATAAAGAGCATTTTACATCACAGCCTAGAGACTCAGTTTCTTTTTAATGAAAATAATCACTAATCACCTCCTTTTGACTGCATTTATATTCCCATATAATGAGGAGGGTTATGCCAAACAGGTGGTTCTGTCTTCATTAATTTTTAGCAATTGATTTTCCCAGTTATCACAGATTATCACAGATTATCACAGATTATCACAGATTATCACAGATTATCACAGATTATCTGAGCTGGAAGGGACCCAAAATGTTCATCAAATTCAACCCTTAAGTGCATGGCAGGAAAAGGCCTTAGGGTGGCCAAACTTTTAGCTCTTCAAAGAGTCAGAGTACATTTTAAATATTAAAAATATCAAAAGAAATCAACAGTCAGTTGTTAGTCAGTCTTAGTCCAAGGCGTATTTTTCACAATGAATGAAAAGAGAAGCAGGGAAGGGAAAACTTTATGTAGCAAAAGATGACAAATTAGTACAGCTCTGTCTCAAATTCACAGTTAGTACAAGATAAAATGAACAGGTTCAAAGGCAAGGCATAAATCAAGCTTGTGAAAGGAGAGTGAGGAATTCATACACAAATGAAACCTCTTGACAGCAAAGCCAGTGTGTTTCACTCCACAAGATCAAAATAAATCAGAAACAAACAAAAATTACTGTTAGGAACAAATACCTAAGAAAACAGCAAGTGGGAATACAGCCTCTCACCTGATACAGGAACAATCCTGTCTGAAAGGAAAACAAGGGGAACATTTAGCACAAGTGTGAAAGCACAGTGGAACATACTTAGAAATGTCACAAAACTCCTAATGCAGGCCAATGATTTTAAACATTTATATTTTTTAGATTGTGGCTAATGCTCTCACATGCTTTGAGGTGTCCTTAATTAACCAAATACACATTAAGGTAGTAACTCATCTCTATAACAGGTCTTTAAAATAATTAAATGAAAAGAGATCAGAAGAACATGCTCCTGACTTTATCTTGGAATGAGGAAAAAAAAATCCGTTGCAAATTTCGAGTGTAATACTGGTTTAAGACATTAGAAGTTAAAAGAATTTTGATAAAATATATGACATATTTGTCCTATTCAAAAATGTTCACACAGTGCTCCAATCTGCCCTCCTTAGGCTTTCAGAGTTGCTGGGAATGCAAACACTGTTCACTGGGGTATTCTGCAAGTCTGTCTTGAATTTAATCCCAGCAAAGTCTAGGGAGAGGCTCTCACTGATCTCAGTCACAGAACAGGAAACATCTTTAAATAAACCAAAGGCATATCTTGCCTAAATTTTTATTCTGGAGCTGAAAGAAAGGTAAAGTTCCTTTCCTCCTCGAGAAAGCTGCAAAGGTTTTATTAATTAAGTATAAACATTGGGGAAAATATTTCTGATTCCTACAGTAAATGCATGTGGCTTCAGTCCCACTATTTCTACCTGATTTAAGTATTTCCAATTCCAGTGAAGTGAAAAATGTTGAAAGATTAAGTGAAATATTAACAGATGGGACCATTTGTAGGAAGGATTTCCACACTTACTTCAACAGAGGACTCTGGCCCCTCTTTTTTTTTTGTGAAGAGTATGGATTTTCAGTATTTAATTGTTGTAGATTAGAATAAAATTACAAGTTTCCTCCTGGGATATGTTTTTTTAAGGGTTGTAGGGCAACTTTTCTGTTGCTATAGAAAGGTGGCAAGAATGAGGTAGTGAAACCAAGATTGCCTTGATTGGGATACACACAGCAACTCAGAGGGAAAATATTACTGAGTTTAATAGCTAAAACATCTCAAAAAACCAGTGACATGCTGATCTAGGCACAATGGTTAAAATGCCTTTATTCAGATTCACATGAACTGACTATTTTGAAACAACTATTCTAATTGTGGGGAGTTCTGAGTTAAATTAGAGAAAAAATGACTGTCAGACAAAAAAATCTTACAGCTGAGGTGTTGTCCCAGAGAAATGGAATTCTATAGCTTGTAATGTTAATGTGTCTAGACAAGACTATTATCTCTAGAATTACAAATCTGGCATCACACTTCTTTTAGTGAGTAAATAAAAACCCCTCCACAACGCAATATTAATGAATGTTCAAATGACTTTCAGCATTAGTTTGTCAGTGCCATATAAATAAATTTGATGGAAAGCATTTCTGATGGGACAGATACATGCATGTCCTTAATCTTCAATATAAATTACAGAAGTCTGTCAAAGCAGAAAGGAAAGTGTAAAAACCATGTGCTGTTTTCTAATAACCAACCTCATTTTAATAATAATTGAGCCTCTGCCTGCAGATCAAAACAGAATTTGATGGGTGCTGGGGTTTATTTCACTTGTTTCACTATGTGAGGTGCAGGCATCCTGAAGAAAGTCTGGCATTTGTGACAAAAAATGCCTTTTTGGTCTGTTATGCTGCAGAAGTTTTTAAAGAACAGGAAGAAAAAGAGATATAGATGTCAAAGGTTAGGAATGAGCCATCTCAAACAGTCATTGACTTTCAGATCCAGGCCAACACCATCTTTATATTCCCACCTCCCTGTGCTGGTTTGGTTATGAGCCCTTCACAGTTTTATTCATTGTTTGCTCCGTGTTCTTTGATTTTATTCTGGTGTGTGATGCTCCAGTTAAAAAAGGGCCTCCATATAAAACCTATCTTAAGACTGGAGCACGTTCTTAGAGGGATGTGAAGGAGCACTTTGAGAGTAGAAATTTTTTTCCAGTGTGGCTTTTCCTTGAAGAAAAGAGGCAAAATTATTAAGTAATAAACCTAGATAAATGATATAGCCTTTGTGAAGTGATTTTGAACAAGAGGAAATCATAGGTTTTTACAGAAGTGGAGAAAAAGTAATGTATCACCAGAGAGCAACTGGTGTCGAGTCATTGATTTCAATAGAGTAACAACGATCAACTGAGGACGAGGCTGAAACTCTCCCAAAGTCCTGGAAATGAGCTGAGACAGTGAAGCTTGGCAGAACCTGTCCATCCTAATGACCACAAGGATGTTTTATTGCTGGACTCAGCCAAGACATCCATTCTCACATCGCTGATCCCTTCAGATGCAGAGCAAACACAGCACCTCACAAACAGCTGCTCGTGTTAAAGCTGCTCTCTGTGCTCAGGGGGAGGCACATTCCTCTCACATGTGTCAGATGGAGCAGCTCAGTTGAGTTTTCTGGTGGGCTCAGCAGCTGCAGAGAGGGACAGGTTTTCATGAGGGTGTCATTCCCATTCAGACTAAAAAATAAGTGACTGGACACTCAAATTGAGCTTTTGCTTGTGCTAAAAGATTTGCAAGCCTTGCAACACTTGTGGATATTATACATTTGCAGTCATGGCTACAGGAATTTTTTTTCCCCCAGGTTTTTCAGCATGTGGGAATAGGATTCTATTTAGCTCTACATGGTCCAAATGAAGAGTTCTGTATTTGAATATTTCATCCT